>JAREIK010003076.1:2290673-2633173 GCA_029783825.1 Sapria himalayana | reverse complement strand
ATAAACATATAAACAAACAAACATGTATATATATATATATGTCTTTATTTATTTATTTATTTATTTATGTATACATGTGTGTGTGTGTGTGTGTACATGTGCGCACGTGCACGTGAAAAAAATTTGTCATTTCTAACTATAACGATGAATTGGGATCTTAGTATTCATTTTTTTATTCTAATACTGAAATAGTGAAGGAATATAATGGAAACACAAATTCCAATTCTAAATTTGAAATGAAATTGAAATACCATAATCTGTTTCTATTTTATGCAATATATCATTTCTCATTTGTTATAGTTTATGTATGTTGTATATAATATACAAATAGATACATAAACCATATACCTTACAATCTAGTTTATACTTGCACATTATTCATAAAATAATAATCACATAACATCCACTTAAAAGTATGAAATCAAATAACAAATATCAAAGTTCAACAATCTAAGTACACATTCATTATATTCAAAAAAAAAGAAACACAAAGAGAATTTAAACACAATAAATTTACTTGCAAAAACAGAATAATTCAACATAACAAACAACTATAAGTCATTATCGAAATGAGTATTATCCTCCGGGAGATCTGGATGGAGCTTCTTCAGAATAATGAAAAAGAGATGGAGTCTTGTGCAACTTGCACATAATTTTCTCAATATTCAAAATTTTTTGTTGCATTTTCATCTCTTTTTTTAGTCTTTCTTACTCTCTTATTTTCATCTCTTTAATTTTCTTAAGTATCTCTTTATTCTTTTGTTGTATCTACCCTTTTTTTTCTTTATAAAGTATCTTGAATTACCTATATTTCATCTCATAACTACTCATCAAACAAATTATTGTAATTGGAAGATAAAGATGAAGAGCTCCAGAAATAACCTAGATAAAATGTATATGTATGGGCACCAAGATTATACACTCACCATTTTTACAGCTCCACTCTAATATTCTGAAGGTAAATATGCACAACAATGATCTTTGAAGTATATGTAGACTGATCTATCAATTGTTAAGCAATAAAAATAATATTCTCTTTAACTTTCTAAAATTGTTACAATACCATATAACTCATTAATTCTATATTCAAATAAACATTTACCATCATATCAAACTGCCAACGCCCTACTAAAAATTAATACAAAAATAAAGTGGGTCATTACTATTAAGAAGTTCATATGTATATAATAAATTATTAGAAATGGTTAAAAAAAATACTTGACTTTGTGGAAATGAATTTCTATGATTGTTAAAAATTATATTTTTTTTACATTTTATTGTTTCATATATTGCAATTTACATAATACACAAGTACAAATTGAGAAATTTACATTAAAATCATGTTACTACTTGTCTACAAATGATCAATCTTTCTTCTTGTGCATTCACTTGAACACCTCAAATATTATTGATGGATGTCCTAACTTAGCTTCCTGAATATAAATAATATTTACCAATGACATACATGATACATTATCATAAATTTAATATCATTTGCATTCACAAAGTTAAAATCAAAACAAATTAGGAAATACAATTTTACCAAATCTATTGAATGTTGTTAGGACATCTTTGAACCTCCTATATGTTTGAAAGGTTCTAATCCTTTACCTTCTTTTTCTGATTAAAGATTTTGTGATGCCATCTGGGATATGGCTTTGAACTCCATACTATTCTAGTTTTCTGATCATTTTATCCAAACATCAAGGGGAACATTATTTGGCTTTACATTTCTACCAAACTTTTTTCTTCATTTTCCAAACTTGCCATTGTATCTGAGACTAACCACATGTTTTAATGTATCATTCCTAGAAATCAATAAAGCATTATTCCATTTATATTTTTACTATAAAAACAAACAAAAAACAAGAATACATTGTGATAACTTTCTTTTTATAGTATTTCATAAAAAAATAATTTCACATATTGGTAAATATAATAAATGTTTACTTCAAATTATTCTCAATAATATTTTTTCTTATTTAGAAGTACTTTATTCCACTTTATACCTTTCACAACTAATTTATCATTAAAAATCTTTTTAATTGTATGAGAAGCAGAAGGAATAAACATATAAGTTATTTAACATTTGCACATACATATACATATAAATGGAATATACCCATTTTTCTATTAATAAGTTATTTTTTCTTCATTTATATTATTTATTCAAAACTTAGGAATGTAAACATTATTTTAATTCTTAATGATAATCTTGGATCAGTAACAACATCGTAGTTTATTATTAATTAAAATTATCATATTTTAATCATAATGATTTATTTATATTCTTATGTCTAGTTGTAATTTAAATTTGTTACAAACAAAAATAAAAAAAGATAATAGATGCTTGTAGTAAGTTTTTGATAGGCATGTACTATTTTTTATCAATTGTGGGGTGAATGAAGATTTATCATAACTTTGCATGCATATAATGGATTGTGAATATCTAAGCATTATCAGTGATGCAATAGTAATGCATGTACATCCTAGGATAGGTGGTACAAGGCTAACAATACAATCTGATGCAAAATGAGATGAAGATGGAATATCAGTGGTCAGAAATCCATGTATCTCATGATGAGGTGATGTGAATGTATCTTCTATACATGTAGGAGAATGTGGAGGGAAATTTGTAGCACTGTCATCACTAAATACATGTTGAATTCCTCTTTCACTAACTAATAGTTGATTTTATCTAACCCTTTCATTGGATTGAGATCCTCGGCCTCTTGAATTATCACCTTTCATACCTATTTCAAGTTTCATAAATATCATAAAATGCAAAGACAATAAAAACATGTAATCAATATGTCATTTGAACAAAATATAATTAAGAATAAATTGATATTTACTATGGTAATTTTTTTAACACCCAAATTATAACAGTTACAAAATAAGCAATGCAACCTTAACATCAAAGTCAATAAATATCTACTCATCATATAAATTTTCTAACAAATTATCTCCATCTACATATTCATACTCATTTGATTGTGTAATTAATTCTTCCTAATTATTTTCTTCAACATATGCATCATCAATATCCAAATAGTTTTATTCTTCACCATGCTATATTTCAAGCCTATCATTTGTCACATGATTGAATGGATAAAGTTTCATATTATTCTCTTGAAATGTAGGTACACATAGTGGTATCATAATAACATCTTTTTTCAAGAACTTCCATAGCTGATCTAGGTTTGAATTTATAAATAGTTCACCACTCACGAATATTTTTTCTTGTGGTTAGATTAGTGGTATTACACACTTATCCTTCTTGCACCATAATAATGAATGTCTCATACTTATGAAAATATTTTTTATGGTGCACATCCATAAGGTTATATTGATAATCAATTCTAGTACCCAAATTTGGAATATGATCAAACCATTCACATTAAATAGAATTGTCCACTTAATTGTTAAAGTAGGATATTTCAAGTGTACAATTTCAACCAATCAACCATGAAAGTCAATATTAAATATAATAGATTTAGACCACTTAATGCATATGACACTATTCATTATAGTTTAATTTGAACCTTATTCAAAGTATGAAATTTGTATCTATTTACATATTATATGAGATATGTCTGTGAACTTAATAATGGCCCTTTTGCAAGATCCTTTATTTCTCTATTACATATATTTGATGTTGAAATATATACCTAAAAAACATAAAAAATAAAATGATACTTATATAATGTGGCACATTATTTTTTAGATTATAAATGATAAATTATATACTGAAAAATTTTTCAAACCAAAATGCAAAATCTTTGTCAAGCTTTGTATCAATAGAAGTATCATCAATATGTGTTTCTCTTTGCCTTAATTCCTCAGTATAAATTCTACAAAAACAACAACATTGAAGTTATTTGAATAATAAAAAGGGTATTTATCACATACCATGATAAAGAAATGACAATATAAAATGATTTTAAATCTTACTCAATATAATGTGTAACTTTTTCATAGTTCAACAAGATATATATATCCGCAGCATAATAATTCTAGTCATCCAAAAAATATCTTAATTTTATAATACCTATGATCCACTCGAAGCATAAAAATATTCTTTAGCATAACTTGCTCAAGTCTGCATATAATTATGGATATATTATTTGTAATTACTTCATGTCTTCCTTTATTATGATATTGCAAGTGTAATTCTTAAAAAAATGTTTATTTTTGTCATTTCTTCCCAACCATTTTTTGGAAGTAATTCTTAGAATACTATAAGTATTAGCCCCTGCATAAAGATATGACAGCCATGAATTTTTATCCCAAATAACCTATACTTTTTCATATCAATATATTTTCTCATGTTTGATGCATATCCATTAGGAAACCAAAGTTGAATCAGCCATTTGTACTAAGTTTCCTTTGCATCCTTATCAAGACTGTATCAAGCCTTAAGAAATTTATTCATTAATTCATTTTTATGTAACTTTAGAAATGAAAAGAACTATTTTAAATCCCCTCTTGATTTAGCATTGTCTTTTATTTTTTCTTCCACATTTATTATAATAGTAAAGATATATTCAAAAAAGTTCTTCTCAATGTATATCATATCTAAGTTATCCCTAATTAGGTTGGTTTTCCAATATGACAAATCCTAAAAGATGGTTTGTTTCTTTCAACCACAGTGATAATTTTTTGAAATTTGTGCATTAATGTAATCGGAATCAATATTTGTAATATTTTTAAAGTCATATCTTTCAATTATCTCTAATATTTTGGCATATGTCTCCAATGATGGTGTATTTTTTAAATCTATTAAGCCTTTCCTAAATGTCTTAATATTTATCTGATATGTTTGTTCCATATGTAAGAACTTATGATGGTTATCAAACTAAGAAGTTTTTCCTCCTTTGCTTAGAGAAAATGTATTGAAGTCTTCCATGCAGTAAGGATAAACTAATTTTTCTGCAATACCCTATCTTGATGACATTGAATAAGCTAAAAAGTTAATTATAGTCCACGTAAGTGATTCTTACATTTAGAAATTTTACTTTCTGGATATATCATATCTTTCCACACTATGCTCCCACAACTATTTTAGCTATGCAATAAAGGGTTATAAAAAAATTCCAACTTGTCTTTTAGATTTTTCAGATCATGTATAATAATACACAAAAACATATATATACTCATATTTTATACACATCCATGACAGTAAATTATATGGTGTAATAATTACCAGCCATGAAGAGTATTATTGTCCTATTTGTTCAAATAGCTAAAATCTATCTGTATATAGCCATAATCTAACTTTTGGACTTTCTTCTACAAAAGATGAATGAATATGATCAAAATGTTTCCAATATAAAGAAATCTGAGCAATACCATATCACACCTTTTTTAGTAGTATGCTCTTTATGCTAACTCATATCATTAATAGTGGCTTTGGATATAAATAATTTTTGTAGATGAGGAGTTAATGAGAAGTAATGTATCTTTTAATGAGAAATATTTATTTCCTACCTTTTACATGCCGATATGTCTTTTGTATCGAGGACAATTAAAGAAATCACATGTAATTACTTCGCTATATTCACCCCAATATATAATGCAACTATTAATGCAGCAATATATTTGTTCTACAGGCAAACTCAAATTTTACATTAATTTCTTTGTATTGTAATAGCTATATGTCATGATGTTCTTTACAATAATTCAGATGGAACTTGAAAATTTTATCAAAACATATTTCTAAAAAATGATACTTTGACTTTAAATTCAAAAGTCTATCCACCACATATAACTTTGAGTGGCCATATGGATTACCTACCCAAAATACTTCTTATGATGCTTTAAGTATTTCATAAAATTCTTTTGTTACTAATTTTGAGATATCGTAAATGACATCTAGATTGAAGAATGAACCAATAATATTCTTCAACATGACTTAACATGTATTATTAGAATTGACATATTACATTACAACATTTGAATCAAAAATTACATGTACAAAATATTTTATTATTACTAGCACAATTATTTCTCCATGTTTATACCAAACATAATAGTCTTTAAAAAATTCATTTTTTTGCAAGATGAAATCGCATTGTTTCCACATCTTGAAAACTCTGATTGTGACATTTACGGTTATTACATAAGTGTCTTATTTTTGTTTCATCAATTAATTAAGAGTTTTTTTTAGCAAAGCCAACAAACTCCTCAATGTCCACTATAAACTCATCAATCAAAATCTCATCTCTTAGTTTGATATTCAACCATTAATAATTAGTTCGTATAATATTTTTCATTTTTGTAACATATAATACCAATGTATATTGAATAATAATATAGTAGATAATAATTTATTTATAATAAAATTGTAGTGACATATTTATGACATTACATAAATGTCATAAAAATATTATTGTCACATTATTAATATGTAAGTTTATATTAAAATGAGATAATGATAGTTGTATTAATCTCTTAGATATTTACCATTAGCCTTTAGTTGTATTTTTCTCATATACAAAATGCTAAATATTTTATATTTATCTATTAAGGATGAAATCATAAAAATTAAGAAAAATCGCATACAAGCTACTGTATAAATATTTTGTTTTGATAAATCTATTTTGTATAACTAAAAATATTTTTCTGTTTCAATATTTTTTTAGTGCAGGAAATAAGATATTGAAAGGTTGGGAATGTTGCAATAATTTAATAACGGGGGTCTCGCTGCCCGGTCAGAGGGCCATAAAAATTTTTAGAGCATAACCTAGTCCATCCAAGTGATCCGACCCGCTCCATTATTAATATAAATCATTTTTTTATTTCTATTTTTTGGATGCTATAATATTTTTGCATGTAGAATTGTTCATCTCTGTTTTCTCCTCTTTGCATGATTTTTCTTCGTGACTGTTTCTGTTGACAAATTGTAAGAACATTCAGATGTGGTTATAATCTGCAAACGCATAAGCATTTTTCTATTTGGATATAACTAGTTGTGTTGAATGACTAATGAACCATGTTATTTTCTACCTCTTTGTTGTGGTTGTGATTTTTGTCATGGTTTGTTGAAATTGATTATGGATATATATATATATATATATATATATATATATATATTGTTTGTTTGCTCTTCTCTTCTTCTGAATCTCTAAAATCACAATCATTAGAAGCAGAAATGCCTAACACAAGCAAAATATAATAATACATTCCAAAGGAATAGAACAATTTTTTTGGCAAAAAAAATCAATATCACAAAAAATCAAAAATCACTTAATAGCAATATGTTATTATATTTGAAGAATGATATATAGTGTGTGGGATATGTGCACATGATCATAAATACTTTATAATAATTAGCTGATACCATTAGCCATAGAGTTTACCTCTCAACAGTTAGGACTTATGATTAATTATCCGATATTATAATTTGTTACAAGAATTAGTACTCTTTGATATTACATATGTTTGCATGTAGAAGATATTTGAAGCTAATAGGATTATAATGTTGTGATGTAAAGAGTTGTATGTGTACTAGTATGTATTTTTCAATTTAGTTTATATATGAAAAGATCACAATATAAAAAATATGTTGAGGGTCAGAGTTTCACTTTTGAGATATGTGAAAATATTGATCGTGCATAAAATTAAGTATTTCTTTATCTGGGGTTAATAAAACCAACACTTTAAGATTCTACCGTGTTTGGGGTTAATAAAACCATTAAAAAATGATAACAAGAATCCTAATATATGATACTTCAATGGGGTTAAATGCTCTTGTGTTTCTTTCATCTTAGTGAATTAAGATTCCATAATAATTGATGCCTTTAAAAATAAAAATATGTAGTAACTATGTGGACTAAAATATTTTACATAATAGAAATCTTAAAAAAAATCACAATGCCAATACATTTCAATATGCCAATTAAAATTCAACAACAATCATCAAATAGAAAATTAATAGAGATATTCAAAAATACATATAAAGCATTTTATTTAGATAAGTATATACTGGAAAAATCAAAAAAATAAAATTGCATACCTCAATGATAGATGATTAGGGTGATAAACACAAGCATGAAGGAAAGCAACCTCAATTAGGTGGATGGGCAAAGAAAAATTAGTGTTAATTTTGCCCAAACCCTAGATTTTTTTTCAGATGGATTAAGTGTTCTTCGAAAAAATTATTAACATGAAATAGCAACGGAATGAGTTTTTGTTTCTAAAGCAATGATAAAATTAAATTTCTTCATCAAAGTTATTAAATTCTAATAGTGATGGACTGATATTACATTCCAAAAAGAACAACAAAAAGGAATACCATCACTAAAATCCAAACTGGATCCACAATCCTTTTTACAAATAATTGAAATGGAATTCATTTCCATCACATTTTTTGAAAAAAGTTGTTATTTTTAATAGAAAATACATGTAGAAATAGAATTTTCCATCGCTAAATGTCATGCAAGATAATCCATTGACCCCGCATGATAATAGCGATGGAAGGTTAAACCATTTTAATTTCTATCTCTACTTTCATTTTATAATTTCCTTTCCATATAATGTGAAATAATCATTGCCTTCTAATAGTGACGGATTATTATTTCATTTCTAATTTTAGTAGCAAATTGTCCTTTCCATTTCTAATTCATTTCAGTTCTATTCCTAATTTTATAAATGGAATGGGATGTCTCTATTTTTTTGTGTATATATATATAGACAGACACACGCATGTATATATACACAGAAACATTCAAATACATACATACATATATATATATATATATATATATATATATATATATATATATATATATGTATGTGTGTTTATATGTGCATAAATATACACACACATACAAACCACTACAAGAAAACATGGATACACACACACACACACACATACAAACCACTACAAGAAAACACAAAATCAGAAATGACTTTTCAATTTGAAATTCTGTCACTATGTTAAAATAGCGACATAATTAGAAATGAAAAGAATTTGTTTCTAAAATCCTCCGCTCTAAATTTTTATAAATGGATAACACAATGATATTTCTATAAATAGTGATGTAAAAAATCCATCGCTAAAAGTTGTGACAACAAAGGGATCTTGGATTCTGTCGCTAATTTTGTGATGAAATAAATAGAAACATATTAACCAAATCTAAATGAGCGATAGATTATCAAAAAAATGCATGATCAGTTTCTTTTTAGAAATAGATTTAGAAATGGAATTTTCAATTTCTATTGTCTTCAATAGGTACATGTTCCATCGATACAATTTCTATATGTTGTATATAATATATAATTACATACAGAAATTATATGACCTGCAACCAAATAAGTATATCCATATATTATTCATCAAATGACATTCACATAATATTTACCACGAAATAAAATATCAGATAACAAACATAAATTTTTATAAAATTCAATACACAATTCATAACCTAATTAAAAAAACATTAACACAATATCTATTATTTCATATCAAAAATATTCATTATAAAAAATTAATAACATAATATCACAAACAACTATGAGTCCTTGTCCTGATAAGTATTATCCTTCGGAGATTTGGATGGATCCTTTTTGAATGATGAAAATAGATGATGCCTTTGCCAACTTTCACATTATTTTTTCCATCTTCAAAATCTTTTATTGCATTTCATCATCTTTTTTCATTATTTTCTTCATTCTTTTCAATGTTTCAGCCTCTCTTTTTTTCATTTCTTCAATTTCTTTTTGTACTTCTTATTTTTTTCGTATCTCCTCGTGCAATCTCTCATCAAACATGTTATTGTAACTAGAAGAAGATAATAAAAACCTCTAAATAGAACTTAGATAAAATATAGATGCATGGGTACCAAGATCGTACACTCACCATTTTTTCAACTCCACTATGACATCCTAAAGGTAAATATGTGCAACATCAATCTCTTGCATCTTTGTAGAAGGATAAGTTAATTGTAAAGTAATTGCAACCATATTTTCCATAGTTTTTTACAATTATTAAAATATAACATAACTCATCAATTAATTTATTAAAAAAAATTTATACTAGCATAAGAAATTGTCCTATCGCTAATAAAAAATAATATAAAATAAAGTTAGTTATTATATCTAATAAGTCCATAAATAATAAATCATATGTTATGGTAATAAAATATACTTAGTTTATATTTCATTTATAGTTAATGCCAAAAAATATTTTTTTTAAAATTTTTTTATTTTATTATTTGCAATTTTCAAATGAAACTATAGGTACAAAATGAGAAACTCACATTTATATCATTTGAGTGTTTATCCATAAACAATCCATCATTCTTCTTGTATATTCACTTGAATATACAATTGTACCAAATCTACTGAATGTTGGTAGGCCACCTTTGAACCTCTAATATGTTTTAAAGGTCCCGATCCTTCACTTATTTCTCTGATCGATGAATGCGTGATGCTATTTGGGACAAGACCTTGAACTCATCATTATTTTACTATTCCCAACACTTTATCCAAATTCTATAGGGAACACTATTAGGCTTTGCATCTTTACCATACTTTTTTCTCCATTTGTCAAACTTATCATTGTATCTAATATTTGGCATATGTTTCCATGTATCTTTAATCGAGACCACCAAAGCATTATTCCATTTGTAGTTGTTCTACAAAAACCAAATAAAATAATAATACATTTTAATGCATTTATTTTAAGATTAATTAAATCATATTGGACCAAATTGAAAAATAAGTAAATGCATAAAAAATACACCTCAAATTCTTTCTATTAAAATTTTTTCATATTTGGAGGTACTTTGCTTCACTTAATACCCTCAAAAACTAGTTTCTTCCTTAAATATCTTTTCGATTATACAAGAAGCTGAAAGAATACACAAATACCTGTAAGTAATTTAACATCAGCACTTACATATATATTTAAACAAAATACACAAATTTTGCTTCCACTAAATTAAAATTTATTTCATTTATATCTATTATCCAAAACTTTGTAAAAAAATTATTTTAATTTTAAATGATAGTGTTCGATATATAGCAATATCATATGTTATTATTATTTGAAATTACCAAAATTCAAATATTTTAATATACATATAATTTCATTCACATATAAATTTATATATAATTAAAATGAAAAAAATGAAAAATAATAATGAATGAATTTAGTAAATTTAAGAATACTACTTACTATTTATTGTCAATTATGGGCCAAAGGAAAATTTAATCATAACTTAGCATGCAAATTATGGATTGTGAATATACTTCCAGTGCCACTGTTATAGTACCAATGTATGGGCATCCTAAGGTAGGTAGGACAGAACTATCAATATCTTCTAGTGCAAGATAAAATGAAGTTGGAATATATGTGGCAGCAAATTCGTATAATGTCATGATGAGGTGATGTCAAAGTTTCCTATGTATGTGTAGGAGAATGTGTGACACCCCAATCTTTGGGTCTCATTCTTTCCATCTTACAACAAAATATGCAATAAAATAAAACTTTCCCAGATATAGCGTACACATTTCTTTCTCCTTTTATTTGCTCATCAGAATAAAAAAACATATAATATATTATTCAACCACAACTGGCTTCCTTCACACATGTGATCTTGTATGTGTGTCTGCCATCTGTCTTAGATATGTACATGAAAGGGGTCCTACAATGGAGTGAGAAAAGTTCAACAGAGGTAAACTCATACAGGGCTACTCTCTACCTAAGTATACATAAAATATCATGCATATATATCAACATTCATATAAGTATAATATTTACACGAATGCAATTATGGATTACATATTTATGTGCCCATATCCTGAGTCTCAGCGATTCTCTCACACATGTCGAAGCCAAGTGTGACTTATTATATATAAATGTAGATATATATATATATATTAAAAATATTCTGAAAAATATGGACCTCCTCCAAAAAATAATATTAGACATTCTCCAAACAAAATATACTTTTTTTGAACATATCCCGAGAAATATGAACCTCCAAAAAATCATATTAGACATTTTCAGAAAAAAAATTTATTTCGTTGGAGATTTTTCAAAAACAACCATGCAACTCAGCCTGGATGTTGTCTCAATTCGAGTTCGCATATTAATATTAGTTGTCCTCCTGAAAAAATACCTTGTAACTCAGTCTAAACATTATCCCAATTTGAGTTTGCAAAATAAAATCCATTATACCTTTATATGTGTATATATATATCATGTACCTACCTATTTATTTGAAATATTTTGCATATAAAATACAAATATGTCATTTACGATTAAACGATGTTCTAGACACAGTTATAGCTATCTAAACCCAATACATATTGTAATATATTTTATTAAATGAAACACATAAACTTTTCACCAATTAAATATTCCCAATAAAATTTTTGAATAGTTCGAATTGAAATAGAAACTGTGATCATTTATGACTTTTAAATATAAAGAAATTCTAATAGAAGAAAATCACTACATCTCAGAATACTTCACGAAAACTTTATAAATTCGATATCAAACTGAAACTCTTGTCGCATAGAGTAACTTTTGTTCTTTGACTATTTTATTCTGACTCTAGAATAATCAACTATTATCAAAATAAAATCAATGACCATTTTATTTTTTTCTACACTGTATCTCTCACTCTCTCTCATTGAAGTATTTTCATTTTTTCCTGTTATCCCATTTTTCTGACTCCCATTTTAGTTCTTTCTATTATTTTATTAAAATAATATTAATAAAACTTATTTTTTTTATTCTTTTTTTTTATGCATGGACCATGCATGGAACGGCCACATCATTGATGTCATGGCATAGTCTTTTTTTTTTAATTTTCTAATTATCATAATAATAATTTAATAAATTTAAAAAAATAACTAAATTCTGACTTCCTTAAAATTTGATGAAGTTTATCACCGTATCTATATCTTCGAAGATGAATTCAATAAGGAAATCTATTTTAGCGTTAGGGATTGAAAATATTCAGTTTATTTTTCTTATTGCAAAATTACCATTTTGCCCTTTTTTTTTGAAAAAATCATATTATTTATTTATATATATTTTTTATCTTAGATTTCACATTCTCTCCTTAAAGAATGTCATCCCAAAATTCTCACTGATACTCCTTTACAATTATAAGCATATCCTGAACTTAAATAATGATAAAATTACTAAAACACATACCTTCATTTTCAAATAAAAAAGGATAAACAACATGCAACGTGTCTTCACGTTCTCATATTACTTCTTCTATTCCTTCATGCTACCATATCACTTTTACTAGCCTCACAGTCTTGCATCACAAAACTTGGTATCAACTATTAATGTACGCACTGATATTTATTTGAATGCTCCATTTGCATCAATTATGAGTTTTTCCCAATCCATTACATGTGTTAGATTAGGAATATATTTCCTAAGCATAGAGATATGGAATATCTCATGAACACCAGATAGTTGTGGTCGTAATGTCAAATGATAAGTAACCAATCTCACTTTATTGAGTATCTCGAAAGTCCCAATATATATCTTGGTGATAGCTTTCCACACTTGCCAAAAATAAGTACTCTCTTTTTTGGCATTACTTTCAAGAAAACATGATATCCCACATCAAATTCTAGAGGTCACCATCATCTATCAACATAACTTTTTTGTCGACTTTGAGCTGTAAGAAAATATTGTCATATCAAATCTATTTGTTCTAAGGTATCTCTAATCATATCTGGACTCATGATGGATCTATCTTTCACATCAGCCTAACAAATTGGAGATTGACATGGTCTTCCATATAATGCTTCACATGGTGTCATTTGGATATTTGCCTGATAATTATTGTTATAGGCAAACTCAACCTAAGGCAAATATTATTCCCAGCTACCCTTGAAATCTAGACAACATGCTCGCTGCATATCTTCCAAAACTTATATGGTCCTTTTCGACTGACTGTCTATTTGTGGATAAAAAGTAGTTCTTATTACTAATTGTGTTCCCATTACTTTCGGGAAACTCTTTCAAAAATAAGTTGTAAATCTGGGATCTCTGTCCGATACATTAGATACTAGCACTCCATGTAATCGAACAATTTCTCATATATATATCATACACAATTCCTCTCGTGTGAAGGTCATTCACATTGCCTGAAAATGGGCTAACTTTATAAGTCAGTCCATAATCACCCACACAACATCATATTTTCGTGATGTCCATGGTAAGTGAGTCATAAAATTCATCATGATTTACTCTCATTTCAACTCTCCTACATGCAAATGTTGAAATAATCTTGCTAGCTTCTGATGCTCGGCCTTTATCTATTGATATGTAAGGCATCATCAAATAAAATCCTCGGTGTGTCTCTTCATCTCATTCCAGTATTACTAGCGACAAGAATCATTGTACATTTTTATACCACTTGGATCTACCATAAAATGAGAATAGTAAAATTCTTTAAGAATCTCATCTCTCAATTCTACTATCTGGGGAATCACAATTCATCCCCTAAATCAAAGACTACCATCCATATGAACAGCCCAACCCTCATCACATGTATCAGCCTCTACTCGGTTCTTTATGAATAATATTTCTACATCTTGTTTGTGGATCTCAATCATCTTATTTGATAGAGAAGGTATGGATATTAAACTCTCGATAACACTATGACTTTGATTGATATATTGTAAGTTGAATTGTCCCACAGTCTCAAGCATATTCCATTCCCACAAAGCTATACTAGCTAGTGCACCTTGTGACTTCTAACTAAGTGCATCAGCCACTACATTTGCCTTAACTTGATGGTAATGTAGAGTAAAATCATAATCTTCTAGATACCTCATCCATCAGCGTTGTCTCATGTTAAGGTCTCATTGTGTAAAGATAAATTTCAGACTTTTATGGTCTGAATATATCTCAAATTGCTCTCTATATAAATATTGGCGTCATATTTTTAAAGCAAAGTCTATGGCTGCCAACTCTTTTTAATGTGTGGGGCAATTCCACTCATGATTCTTTAACTACTTTGAACCATAAGATACAACTCTCCCGAATTACATCAGAATACATCCCAACTCATCTTTTGATGCATCACAATACACTATATATTTATATATCCCCTATCAAGAATTTTCATAATATGAGTTGAAGTAAGTTTCCTTTTCAATTCATAGAATACCTTCTCACCTAAATTAATCCACTCATACTTGATTTTCTTCATGGTCAATCTAGTTATTAGAGCAACTAACTGGGAAAAATTTTTAATAAATCTTATGAAATACTTCGCCAATCCCAAGAACTATGTATCTCAAAAACTAACTTTATTCTCTCCCAACTCATGATTTCCCTGACTTTTTTAGGGTTCACTGAGACACTAGTGGGTGATACTACATATCCAAATAATTTTACTTTTGTCAACCAAAATTCATATTTACCAAACATAGCATACAATTTATGTTCTCTCAGATTTGAGAGAATAATATTTAAATAGTATTCATGATCTCCTTCGTATTGAGAATATATCAAAATATTATTCACAAAAATCACAACAAAATGATCTAAATATGGCTGAAATATTATATGCATGAGATCCATTAATGTTGCTGGCGTAAATCCAAAAGGCATTACTATAAACTTAAAATGTCTATACCACATTCAAAATGCTATCTTAGAGAATTCCTAACTCACAACTGGTGATATCCAGCATGAAGATCTATTTTGGAAAAGACTCGTGCCCCTTTAGACTGGTTAAACAAGTCATCAATCCTTGGAAATAGATACCGATTCTTTATCATAACTCTATTTAGTTATCGATACTCAATGCACATTCAAATGATCTTATCATTCTTCTTTGCAAATTGAAACAAAGCACCCAAAGGTAAGTGCTGTGTCTAATAAAACCCTTGTCCAACAAATCTTGTATATGGACCTTGAGTTCCTATAATTTGATCAGTCTCATCTTATGTAGAGTTATAGAAATGAGTGATGTACCAGGATATAACTCAATACTAAAGTCTATATTCCTGTGTGAGGATAATCCTAGTAATTCATTAGGAAAAATATCATCGTATTCACAAACTATTCGAGAAAGATCCATATTTGGTATCCCCTCTTTTTCTATGGTGAGACATGCCAGCCAACCCATCAGTTGTCCATGCCATTTAGAATCATAAATAGTCTGGGGTAAAGTATCTTGTTTATCTCCTTGAAATATATCATATACATCATCTGATGTGTGGACAATGATCTTCTATGATTACAATCAATAATGACTCGATGTGCTGTCAACCAGTCCATGCCAAAATTTACATTGAAATCTGATATCTCTATGACCCTAAGGTCTGCCATGAGCAAAATTCTTAAGATTTCTAACTCACAATCTTGACATATCTGGCTAATTTTTTTTATCTTAGTCCCCAAGCGAAGAAGTCACATGCAATGACTCGTCCAAGATTTCTCAAATTGTTGAAACCAATGATGTACTTCCATTTAGTCTCCTTCTACCTTAAATGTCAGAAAATGATGTGCCCTTAACTTTTATAAGTTACTTGGCCCTTCTTGACATGTAGCTACATTAGTTTGTGCAACCCTAACAACAATGACACCCATAGCCTCTATGAAATCCTATTGGTCAAAGATGGCTAGTGGTTGATCCTCATTTCATGGATGTCCTCTGTATCTTTGTTCTCTACTTGCCATCTAGATAAGTTAAATAATAATTTAAGAATTACATTCATGTTTTATTATTAGTACACATGCCAACTAATTATAGACTTTTTATTTTGAAAATATCTTTTCATTTTCTGAACTGCTAAGGTTGTGTTTCTTTATCCCAGTGTTCTTTTTTTTCTTTCCCACTTCCACAATAGATATAATCCATACAATCTAAAATATGCAATATGCTTCACACCAATGTATACATAACAAATAAAATTATTTTATGCTGTGATCCTTTCTATGAAATTTTCTATATAGAACTTGACACCAAGGTATTATCTACATATTAACTTTTTTTCTCAAAGTATTAGATATTTGTATATCTAAATGTTCTTACTACGTTATGAAACTTGCACCAATATTGAGCTATTGGTAATCGTATACATAACCTATGATACCAAACTGTGACACCCCAAATCATAGGGGGTCCCATTTATTCCATCACAAAATATAATATGTAATAAAATAAAATTTTCTCAAATATAGCATACATATTTTTTTTCTCCTTTTATTTGCTCAACAGAATAAAAAAAACACATAATATATTATTCAAGCTACAACCAGCTTCCTTCACACATGTGATCTCGTATCTGGATTTATCATCTGTCCTGGACTTGTACCTGAAAGGGATCCCGCAATGGAGTGAGAAAAGCTTAGTAGAGATAAACTCATACAAGGCTACTCCATACCTAAGTATACATAAAATATCTTGTGTATATATCAATACCCATTCAAGTATAATGTTTACATCAATACAATTATGAATTAAATGTTTATATGCTAATTTCTTGAGTCTAATCGACTCCCTCACACATGTCGAAGCTAAGTGTGATATATATATTAAATATAAATGTAGATATATATATATATGTGGAAATATTTCAAAAAATATGGACCTCCTCCGAAAAATAATATTGGACATTCTCCTAACAAAATATACTTTTCTTGGATATTTCTCGAAAAATATAGACCTCATCCAAAAAAAATCATATTGGACATTTTCCGATAAAATATTTTTTTCCTTTGATATTTTCCAAAAATCATCACGTAACTCAGATTGAACATTGTCCCAATTTGAGTTTGCATATTAATATTAGTCATGCTCTTGAAAATTATCACGTAACTCAGTATGGACGTTATCCTAATTCGAGTTCAAAAAATGCAATCCATTATACATTTATATGTATATATATATCTTGCACCCATCAATTTATTTGGAATATTTCCGTGCATATAAAATGTAATATCATTTATGATTAAACCATATTCTAGACATAATTATAACTATCTAAACCCAATGCATACTGCAATGTATTTTACTAAATGAAACATTGAAAATTTTCACCAATTAACCATTCCCAATGAAATTTCTAAATAGTTCAAATTAAAATATAAACTACCATCATTTATGGCCTTTTATTAGAAAGAAATCCCAATGAGAGAAAACCACAACCTCTCGAAATATTTCATGAAAATTTTATAAATTTGATATCAAATTTGAAACTTATATCCCGCAGAGCAACTTTTATTTTTTGATTATTTTATTTCGACTCTAGAAAAATCAACTATTATCAAAAGAAAATCAATGAACATTTTATTTTTTCTGCATTGTATCTCTCTCACACAGAAATATTTTTTTTTTCACGTCACCCCATTTTTTCAATTCCTGTCAGTTTTTTTTCTATTATTTTATTAAAATAATAAAAAAAAAGTTTTTTTTATTCTTTTTACTGATGCATGGACCATGCATGGCACAGCCACGTTGTTGATGTCATGACATAGTTTTTTTTATTTTCTAATTACCATAATAATAATAAAATTAATTAAAAAAATTAACTAAATTCTAACGTCCTTAGAATTCAATGGCAAAATTCATTTTATTATCAGGTACATAGAGAGATATATATAGTTATGTATAATTATATATATATATATATAAGTTTATATGTATGTATATATATGATAATTTTATATAGGTATATATATATATGTGTGTGTGTGTGTGTGTGTGTGTGTGTGTGTGTGTGTGTTTGTCAATTTATATATATGCCTATATATCTATATACATGTTTATATATCAAAATATATTAATGTATACTCATATATGTGTTTCCATTTATATTTATATGTATATATAATTATTTTGATTTATTTTTTAATCAACACTAATCTTGTGATTGAGTGATATGTTACTATTTTAGAAATGTGGAGGACTTGAGTTTGAATTTCAACTCATGACATATGGTATTAATTAAAATTTTAGAATCATCTTTCAATAAATTATAATTTTCGAATTTATAAATATGATTTTTAGGGTTGCGACAACAGTTTATAAATTAATTAAATAAAATTTTATTTTTTTAATTATGAGAATTTTGATACATTAAAACAAAAATAATTTGTGTTTTTTACACTAGAAAAAAATTATTTTGTGTTTGTTGCACCAAAACACACATGTTTTGTATTGGGTATAAAAAACACAAATATCCCTATTTTGTAAGTATGTATTTTTAATTATTTTATAATTAGACATATAAATCAAATATGGACGAGGTGTCGAAGTCGGAGCAATAAAACTGGAAGATTGAAGAACCAGGAAGACGAGCAACTGGTGGTGAGCAAAAATGGAAGCGGCAAGCAAAATAGTACATGATGCTGCTGTGGTTGAGAATGACGTGCTACGATTCGGCCTGCAAGGCGTGAAGAGCGATCTCTTTTCCGATCACCCTCTCCAATCTGCCCGCTGCACTGTAATCCCCTCCCATCGTTGTGTCTGACTCGTGGTCCAAGTGTTTGTTCCATTTGGCAATCTGTTATTAATTTTACTTTTTTGTGCTGCCATTCAAATTAATTTTATGGTGATAGTTTTGTGCTGTTATTCAAAATAAGCAGCAGAATAGTGTTCTTGTGATAGAGTCACAAGAACCAGATATGATATAAAATTCACATTGAGTTTGGTTTCAATTCCTTTCTATTAGTTAGAATGATGGAAGAAGAAAGGATTTTATTCACAATTGGCTAATATGGTGCTTATAGTTTTGGATTTGTCACCTATCTCCCTGCATTCCATTAATGTGTTGCTGTATGAAGGCAGGACAATAATCAGTATTCTAGTGTGAATTTTTATTGGAAGCTATGTTGGCAATAATTTTGAGTTGGGTTTCATCTTTAGTGGAATGAGAATCAAGATGAGTTGAAGAGGAGCTTCTTGTCAAACACATATGGGAGTGCTTTTCCTCTAAGGATGGACCTTGATAGGCAAATTCTTTCACGGTATGCATAAGTAATATGCTCTTGGCTGCTTATTTGCTTTCCTATCAACTCACTTAACTCTTTCCCATATGGGTATGCATGCATGATTCTCTGTTTTTATTTTTAAATCTGAAAAAAAATAATTAGTATGGGACATTTTTTGTAAGTTGCCAAAAATACTTTATTGAAAAAATATATTTAGTATGGGATTGCTTGTCAAGGCCTTTGGTTTCTTAAAAATGTCAAGAATACCAAGCTAGAAGAAAAAAATATAATTCGAGGCTTTGTTAATGTCTTTGTAGAAATATTTGCTGGTTGATATGTAGTAAGAATATAAATTATAGTAGTAGTCTTATCTTACATTTTTCTTTGAGATTAAATTGTCTATCTTTATATATTTTATTTGTTCTTAAAATATTAGATTGAATGTTTTATATTTTATTGTATGACTATCATAATAAATAATATAAAGGGAAAAAATTAGATATATGATATAGAGATATTAAACAGGCCGTGCAATGTTGGTAAAACTTATTTTTTAGGCTCATTTGGGTCATAGTGTCATGCACAACATGATGCAGTTTTATCATGGGTTGTGACATTTTGGGACAACACTAAAAATGAGTAGTCTGGCACAGTTCATTGGCATGTATTTTGGTTGGGTTGTGCTAGGTCATGTCGGGCTATTCCAAGCAGGCTCAGGCCTAACTAGGCTAGCCCGATTTATTCAATATCAAGCTTAGTTCATTTTAGGCTATCTTAGGTCAAGTTTATGCTAGTTGTAGGCTAGCCAGGTGAAAGCCAATCTGAATGGGCTATCGTGTTGTGTCGTGCAATGTTACACCTTCCTTGCCAAAAACTTTGGCCTGACATATGTAGGCATGGTTTGATCATGTCGTGTTGTGTGCCGTGCCGTGGGTAGTATTATATCTATCTGATTTAATTGATACCTCTAATCTAATCTTTTTGAGTAGGTGTTAGATTCGAATTTTTTTTGTAGGTAACTATTGATATTATCTTAAATTTCATATTTGTATTATTTTTTAAAATAATCAAATATATTCTATTTTTATTAGAGATAAGATTGTCTAAAAAAAATATACAAAAATCTATCATAGATATATTCTCGATACAAGTAGATACTCGACTTGAAATTAAATATTTAATTAACTATAAGTATTCATGATTATTAAATAAGATTTTAAGTCATAGAATTAATTTCACATGTCTCAACATGATTATTAAAATTATTAAAAATATATCAAATATGAGATAAATTTCACATGATTATTAAAAATATACAAAAATTAGATATATGATAAGATTGTCTCATGTAACTACATGAGACAAAAATTAGTATATGAATCAATTAGAGTGTTTATTGAAGTATAATATAAAAGATAAATTTTTAAAAGAGTATTATCAATATATCTCATGTACAACCAAATATATTTTGTGGAATTTATTATTTTATTTTATGAAAATAAATGAGTTTTCGAGTTCTTTCATTTGATATTATGATTATTTGAGTTGAATAATTCTTACCTCTTTATTTGTCATAGTTATTATATTATTTATTTACACAATAAGTAAAATCATCATATTATTAGAATTTTTCTTTAAAAACAAAAAAATCATAAATCATGTGTATGAGATAGAGGTGTCAACCGGGCCGAACCGGCCCTGCCCAGCACGAGGCATGGCACAGTTTGGCCGTGCCTGGGCTGGCCAGGCATGTGATTTTCTCGTGCTCGAGCTCGTGTCATGCTCAGGTCAGGCATAATTCATGTCGTGCCATGCCGAGGCCAATCGGCTCTCGTGTCGTGCCTAACCCGGCACGGTTCGGTGGCCTGTGGCACTGCCCATCGGCACGGGTCTGGGTCACACGCAAACCTGAACCCGAACTCGCAATCCTAGGCTTCCGGCTTCCCGCACCCTCACGAGTCACGCCTCTTGAGTTTCGAGTCACGGCACACCCTCATCCCTCAGTGACTCGAGCCTAGCTTTCCGCACAAAAAGATAGCGGGTCGGGTCTGATTGGACCCGACCCGCCCGACCCGATTCCCCCCCCTCCCAACGGTCAAAAAAAAATAAAAAATGTCGTCGTTGGATCTCGCCTCCTACGGCTAGGGGGCAAAATCCGACGGCCCTCATGATTATGTCCCCTAAAATATTAAAAAAAATTAAAAAAAAAACAAAAATAATACTTTAAAAAAAAAAAAATTTCTTTAATCTATAAAATCATTCCCACCTCTTTATAATATTTATGTTTTCCATAAATATTTATTCTCTGAAATCTCACATTTTTACTCTCTCAAAACTCTTGCTCATCTCTCTCGGGACTTGAGATTTCATCATTTGACTCGGTTTTTTGGGAATCTCAACTTGGGTTTGGAATTTTGAGCTAGACTGTGGTGCACCGTGCACGTGATCGACCTCATTGATTTACTGGGTAATTTATTTTAAGTTTTTTTTTACTTTCTCAGTCTCTCTCTAGTCTCTCTCTCTAGTCCTAAAATAGTTAAATTTAAAATCTATCATCTAGTCTCTACATAAGTGTACCATTTAATAAAAATTATAAAAAATGATAAATATTAATGAAACATATTTAAATTTAGAAAATAAAAATATTATACAGAGGTCTGAGATTGTTGAAACTTTGGTTTTCTCCAGTCGTCTTAATCCAAACATCTAAAAAATAAAAAACTAGAAGGACTTCTATAGTTTGGACTCATTTTAATATAATAAAATAAAAAAATATTAGGGGTGAGGAAGAAGAAATGACACAGTACAAATATTATATGAGAAATTTAACTTGTAAGAGTTCATTTGTGACTAGGTACTTTAAGAGGCATGCCGAATTATGCACCAAAAAATATGGTCCATTAGATCCTAGGCAAATCCAACTTAGCACTGTATTTTTTGAGACTAGATCAAGTTCATTCTCAAAGTTTACTCCATTCATATATTCAGCGAGTTGGGTAGGGATGACATGACCAGACTTATCACATTGATAAGTCTTTCGATCAGATTTTTAGAAGATTCAAGGGTAGTATGTATCATGCAGACATATTTTCAGCTTACTTATCGTAGGATTCTTAGGTTTATATCTAGGAATGACATACTAAAATTGTATAAGTTAGAAAAATAAAAAATAATTAATAAATTTATGGTATATAGTTGAGTGGTGTCAGTGACGTCCAATATCTGGACAAGTTATGATGAATCATCTTATGCATGTCTCACCAACCACCATGTAAATTCTAACTGGACTATGAATAAAAAAAATTTTAGGATTCTCTGAGATTCTTTATCCTCATGATGGCCCTGTCATTTTTGAGCGTATGATGAAAATATTTAGGGAATATAAAATTCAAAATAAAATTTTTAGTATCACATTCGATAACTTATCTAATAATGGAGCAGCGATTAATATGTTTGTTAGGAATATTAGAGACACACTATTATGAGAGATCTTTCATGTCAGATGTATGTGTCACGTGATAAACCTGATTATTCAAGCGGGTATGAAGGTGTGTTCTCTCGTGTTGGATATTATACGTAATGTACTAAAATATATTTGTACTCCTCGTAGACAACAAGAGTTTGGTAGTCTTTGTTTGTCTGTGAATCTTAAGAAGAAGAAATTTTAATTGGATGTGAGACACCGTTGGAATTACACATACATGATATTGGAGTCATGTGTTGGATACGAACACGTGATATCCGACTACGTTAATAGTAAGAGTGACGAATTTATTATTGACAATACTGATTGGGCTTCAGGAATTTCATAAATAAAAATTTTAAAGATTTTTTATGACATAACGAATATGTATTCGTCAATTTATACTCACACGACTTATGTTGTGCTCAGATGCATATGCAATATTAGTATCATGTTTAGGAAGTATCATGCTAACCCGACACTTAGCTATATTGTTACAGAGATGGAAACCAAGTACTTAAAGTACTGGTTCACCATTTCATCTCTTTATTGCCTCGTTGCATGCATGAACCCTAGGATTAAGGTGAAAAGGGTAGAAAATACTCTAACTTATATTTTCTCGTGTATGAACTTGGAAGATCTACCTGAAGGGTTTATTCACGAGAAGTTGACTGACCTGTTAACATAATATGATACTAGGTATGATGGTGGTAGTGATAGTAGTGAGACTGTGATTACGGACATGGATACCTTGTTTGAAGAAGATGATTTTTCCATTCAGTTAGCGAGGGGGAAACATCGGGGTTGACCATCACATAGGAGCGAGATTTCTCGGTACTTAGATACTGATTACTGTTCAATCTTATTATATTCTGATACTAAGAATCTTGATATATTACAGTGGTGAAAATCATATGAGTCTACATTTCCCGTGTTATCTAGGATGACATGGGATCTACTGACTCCTCATGTGTCGAGCGTAACATCAGAGTCTATTTTTTTTATTATAGTGAATGTGATTTCGGATAGGAGATTGAGATTACGTCCAGATATTATTGAGGTTTTGGCATGTTTGATGGATTGGGAGGATTCGAGGTTTAGCATACATAATCGTGCTGAAGTTGCGATAGGGACTGCATCCGCATCCATGATCGTGCTGAAGCTGCGACAGGGACTACATCCGCATCCACTACGAAAGTGGAGGAGTTAATTGCTGATGATGATGATCTATATGATAGTGATCTTGATGTTGTGATTGATGATGCTCATAATATGCCGATAGACGATTGATGATGATCCAATATTTTTTGATTTTGATGTTTTATTTTTTATTGATTGTACGCTTTAATTTTACGTAATATTGAAATTTGTATTTGTTTGATTCGGTATTTATTGGTTAATTGGTTATTTTTTATTTGGTTTGTTTTTGTTTTTTTGATTTTGTAATTTTTTTTAACGAAATTTTTTGTTTAATTTATTTTTTTTTTAATTTCATTTAAAAATTAAAACTTTATAATTTAATATTTTAATTCTAATAAATTATAATCAAAATTTATTTTAAATGATAAAAAAAAAATTAAACTCTATTAATATGTTCAAGTTATAAATTTTTTAATAATTATCAATTTATCAATTTAAATATTAAACTTTATAATTTATTTATATTATATTTTTAATAAAAAAATTTAAACTTTGTAATTTATTAAAATTTTAATAATTTTTATTTTATAAATTTAATATATTATACATTATCTATATATAATATAATATATATTTTATTTAAACTAAAATATAAAACTTTAAAAAATTTTAAAAAAAAATTTTAAACCATACCCGTACTAGCCTTGTTTGGCTCGTATGCCCTAGTTTGGCCCACCGTGCCGGGCCAGGCATGACACTGTACAGTAACCGTGTCGTTCCTAGCCCGGCAATGCTCTAAAAAAATGAGCCTGGTCGGCCCGGCCCGGCTCATTTGACACCTCTAGTATAAGATAATTATTAGTGAAAATTTTGTAATTAAGTTCTTAATAATATTTTCAGGTTATATAATATTTTATATTATTTATAAATTATGTTTGATGATATTGTTCAAAACTAGGTGTCGGGTGGGTTGGGTGGCCAGGGCATGACATGAGACATGGCTAGAAAGTCATACTTGGCCCAACACAAGCCATTCCAGGGGTCGACACATCCTTGGTTCAGGCATGATGTCCATGCTTGGCTTGTTGGCACAATTCACATACGTGGTGACACATTAGGCACATGTCTCATAGGTCGCAACTTTTTTTATTTTAAACCTAGTCTTGTTTTGACTCCCTTAGTTGTTGGCTATTACTTGTTATGTTTTTACTTAATGGTTCTCAACATTGAAAGTGACATGTGCGGCTTGTGTCTTTTGATGTTGAATAATTTTTTTTTGTAGTTTTGGATTTCATTCTAATGGCCACATTCAGAAATCCAAAGTCTGTTCGATTTCTACTTATCTATATAAAAAAATAAAAAATATATATTATTCTAATATAATTTTTTTATAAATATGGAATACAAATTTTTAGAGGTATTAAATGGGCATTGCCGGTATGACCCATTATAATGCCGCACGACCATGCACCTTGCCCTACTTGGCATGGCATAGGAACTAGACTCTTAGCTCAGTACGACATGTTTGGTCCCTCAAAGTGTTGGTCTGTGCCAGGCCTGGAGTGGGCCTTGTTAGTTCAAGTTGATTCGTTCTAGCATGAATATGTTCTCTTTTTTTTTTTGGCCCCCTAGGGGGCTTGGGCTAGTGTTTAGACTTTACTAATAAATTTGAATATAAATTTAAATTTTAAATTGCGATGACATGATTATGAATTAACATTTTATTTTTTTGGCTCAAATTAAAAAAAAAATATTAAATATCAATAAAGTACTAATGAAACAAAAGCATAATATAAATAATATATAAATCATATTGAAAAAAATATAAAAAATAAAAATGATAACTGCAATCATATATTTAATACATTAATAGTGCATAAATCATAATAAAATTAAAAAAATAAAAAAAATAAATAAACATTTGCATTATAGCACAATATAAATATTATATAAATCAAAAATTATTAATGATCAATTGGTGTTTGCATTATGATACCATGAATAGAGATATACATCGTCATCATTATAAATGTATTTAAAGATATCAGTAGTACTTTCAATATCCTTGATCTCAATGACCTATGAATTATAATATGTAATTATTTTTTGTGTTTTAATGCTATGCTAATAATGATAACTAATAATGATCTTGATTTCCTATCTGAAATAAGAATCATAGAAAAAAATTATTTTCAATGCTATGCTAGAATTTAGATACCAAATGGGTCAGTATATTATGGTTTATATTAGATTGTACGAGATAAATGAATTCTTATAATTTTTATTATAATAAAATATATATATTTTTATTATCATGTGATATAATGAAGTTGTAATCAATATCTAAATATTTAGACAGTTTACTCTTATTTGACAGAATATTTTGTTATTTATCTTTGATTAATTGAATGGAGAAGTCATTATATTTGAATATGGTAACAATGTTCATACTTGAAACTTGATTATAACTATTATATATAATGCCTTAATATGTATATAACTTAGTTATGAATGAGTTACCTAGGTTATTGTGTTTGATTCATGTACATTGATATGTATGTCAAAAAAATTTTTTACTATTTAATTTTAATCCTAGGATTTATGCAGACAGTCAAATACTATTAGAATTAAGATGGATGATTAATATGTTATATATTTTGTTTTCATATAACTATTCAAAGCACAAATGCAAGGTAACTTATATAATTGCTAAACATACTATTAATGGTGCATACGCATCACTCCTAAATGCAATGCAAGTTATGAGAGTATTGGTAACAAACACAAGACAAACTTATGCTGTTAAACTTTTATTGATTACAAGGTATTATAAGGTATGCTAGTGAATTTTTTATTTTTTTAAATGCTAAAAAAATTATTTTTATTTTTGCTTATATAATGAGGTTAATTATATAACATATACACCTAACATGAATATTTCTACTTCATTATCTGAAGTATTATCAAAATTGATACTAAATATTTTATATTTCAATTAATGATTCATTTTTAATAGTTTTAACAAACACATTAATTTTTATTTCATTATTATAAGTATTATCGAAATTGATATTAAATATTCTATTTTGAATTTTGTATTTCTTAATGATTTTTGTTGCACGCTTATATGTATGGCTTGACAATTTTGAGGATAGAGAATATTATTAAACTCAAATTTTTTTAATTAGGATTTCGAGTGGTGAGACATGCAAATGATATATTATCAGGACTAGTATAGATATCAATTGTCATAGATATTACTTTACTAAATTTGTTAAATTTGTTAATTATTAATTATTTTTATAATTTATTATATTTTATTATATCATTCTTATTTGTTGATTTAAGAAATTAATAATAAGTAAGCTATAAGTAAGTATGCATAATATTATTTATCTTAGAATTCTTTTAAAATCTAATCAAAATTTTGATGATTATAATTAGTTTAACCATATTTTTTTTCCAAAAATTTATGTTTTATATAAATAGAATTAACGAAGTTGAATTAGATCCAGATTAAAAGATCTCATCGCTAAGTTGAAGTTGTCTCAGATTTAATGTATAATGATTCTTGATACATTGATCGACATTTCTTTAAGTACTAACTTTTATATGTACTTCAACGTGTTAATACTTTATAATAATATATATATTGTATCAATTTTTTATTGACATCTTGAATTCTTAGTTTTAATTATTTAAGAATGTATTCATAATACTGATGTTTGCTTAGTTTTTATTTTTTGCTTGACAAATGGATTTAAGTTGAGATTATTAAAGAAAATATAATTTTGGCTTTAGATTTTTGGTATTGTTATCATTGTTATTTATATTTACATTAATATTATATTTATTAGCGTTAAATTTACTATGTGATATTTTTTTCATTATTTATACTTTAAAAAAATTAAGAAATTTAAAAGCAATAAAACTCAAAAAAAAAAAAAACAAATAATAAAAAAAAATTGTACCAAACACAATGTTATTGTAAATATTACATTTCTTTTAAAATCTAATCTCGAGGCAAGTTGCATAGGTGCATCCACACCACTGTCTATTTCATATGCATAAGCATAAATTATAAATTGTATTTCTTAAAATAAATAATTAAATAAATACTTAATCAAAAAAATAATATATCTAATATTTAAATTTCAAAGAATATAGTGGAGTAATGTTAATGATGTCTGACATGATGCTATATTATATATATTTACTTCTAATCTACTTATCATAATGATATATTATTTACATATCTTATTACCCACCATTTAGATTCAAATGAGAAAATTAATAAAAAAAATTTAGAAAATATTGAGATCCTCTATTCAATAATAATACTATTATGTATGAATGTATGACTAGTATCTTTAGAGAATATGATATGAAAGATTTCTAGTCTTACATTTGATAATGCTTCAAATAATAGAATTATCTAGAGGGGTAAAATGGGTAGGGCTGGTCCGAATCAACTCATTTTTTTCAAGCCCAATCGGTTTCGCTTACCGTGCCTGGCACAACACACTATAATATTGTGCATTGCCAGGCACGACACAGTTCACTGGAGGGTAGACCCATCATGGTCGGTGGCTTAAAATTAGCCTGGGTACAGGCTAGTTCGGGTTGGGTTGGTCCTTTGTAGGTAAAAATTAAATTAGGATTTTCCTTCCGCTTTGCCATTGCCCATTGGGCGTCGTCGTTCCCCATCAGGCATCACTGTGTCGGTCGGCACGTCGTCGCTAGTGCCATGTACACTTGCCATGCACCTTAGTCATTCCTTGTACGACATGTGGTAATGGGACTCTCGGCACAATACCACATGATTTGTGTTGAGGGTCCGCCCAGCATGGGCCCGAGTATGCTACAGTAGCGTGCTATTTTGGGCCAGTCATGCTTGAATTATGTTGGGTTTCGGGCCGGGTCCTGGCCACCCTGCTCGTTTGACACCTCTAGAGTTAATAATAATATATCTTTCGTAATCATTAGAGACATGTTATTAGGTAAAATATTTTATGTTAGATATATGTATTACGTAATTAATCTAATAGTACAAGTGAGAATTAATATTTTTTTTTTCATATTAGGAAAATGAGAAATTCATTATAATATCATAAGATATTTAGTAAACAATGAGTTTAATAATCCATTTTTATAAGTGGTACTAAAAAAGAAAAACAAATCTAAATGAATATAAGATATAGTTAGAATTATACCTATATGATATTAGAATCATGTGTTGACTACCAACACATGATATGCAATTATATTTACAGTAAGAGTAATAAATTTATTATTTATAATTCAGATTATAATATAAAAATTTATATTATAAAAATTTTGAAGATTTTTTATGATATGATAAATATGTATTTGCTTGCATACACTCTTATCACTTTCGTTGCACATGAGTTTATATATGATATTAATAACATGTTTAGCAAATATAGATGATATCCTATTTTTAGTATCATAGCTATTGAGGTGGAATTCATATATTTATAATACTGATCATCCATTTCAAATTTTGTATTGGTTGGCTATCTATACGTATCATAGAGTTAAGTTGAAAAGAATATAAAATATATTAAGATGTATATCTATTTGCATGAATCATACAAATAAATCTGAATATTTTATTCATAAAAAAATAATTAATATATTTATATATTATAATATTGGATACTATAATTATAACGAAACTATGAGTACAAACATGAACATTATGTTCGGAGATCATGAATTTTTTATTTTATTAGTTAGAGATAAATAATGAGGTGATTCGTCGAATAAGAATGAACTATTTTTTGTACTTAAATATTGATTACTACTCAATTATATCATATGATTCTAATAAGAATTTGGATATTTTGAGTTACTGTAAATCATACGAATTTATCTATCTCGTGCTATCTAAGATAACACATAATCTATTGATCTCTTTGGTGTCTAGTATAATATTGAAATTTATTTTTTTTATGACTATCAATATTATTATAGATATTATATTTAGATTGTAATCAAATTTCATAAAGGTATACTTGCATGCATGAAAAATTGAGAAGATTTAAGGTTAGATATCTCGGATAAATCAAAAGAGTTGTTGGGCAGATAATGACTTAAATAATATTGATTATATTGAGGCTACCACAAGCACTATTTTCAGAATCATACATGAAGATCATATGCATCTGTATCTGCACTATCATATTATAGACACAAAATTATGACTCATGGGATGATAATGCATATTTTATATATTTTTGCTTCAGCTTATTATGTATCTTATTTTGTTTTATATTTTTTTTATATGATATTTTATTTTTTGAGTTAAGTCGAATGTAACATATATATTTTAATTATTTATTTGATTTTAATTCATTTGATTTTTTACAACAATGTATTTTTAATTATATTATTTTGATATGTAAATATAATATATTTAATAGATAAAAAATTAAAATTTCTAAAAAAAATTAATTGGGCATTCAGGCTGCCCATAATTGCCATGACCATGCATGACCTCAAATTGACTCGCCATGACCCGACACGAGATTGCCAGGCCGAATGATTGGGTTATTGTGCCGTGTCGACCCACCATGGTTTCCCTACTCTACACAAAAAAACCATGTAGTGCTGGAACAATACTATTTGTTTGACACTTCTATTCAAAACTAGAGGTGACAAATGAGCCAGGGAGCTGAGCCTGAGCACAACCCATGGGAGTTGGTTTAGGCACGGCCTATGAAAGCTACCCCCCCAAGCAAGTTCTGTGAAAGATGTCTAGGCATGACTCGACATGTTGGCTTTCATGGTCATGCTACCAAACACGTGGAATGCAACAGCCCGACACGAGCATCCCAATGGAAAATGTTTGTCTGGCTGCCCTCTTTTATAGGTGTGCCAGCATGATGGCGTGTGTTGCCCGCAAAAAATGTTAGCTCTGTGTGGCCCATTTGCTGCATCAACTCAAAATTTTGGTGACTTTTATATATTTTTTTGTCAAGGTTATTACGAGGAAATATCTTATTCATATGATCATATCTACCTGGTAAATTTTTTATTTGTGAGATGCTGTTAATAAAATAAAAATTCATATGAAAATTATCTTGATACTTATGATGACTTCATAAGAATTCACATGCATGAACAAGTTCATATGTAGATCAAATTAGAGGTGTCAATCGGGCCGGGACGGTCCGGTCCGGCACGAGGCACGACACGGTTCGGCCTTGCCTGGGCCGGCCCGGCACGGGAAAATTCTGTGCTCGGGCCCAGGTTAGGCATGGGCCGTGCCGTGCCTGACCCGGCACAGTTTAGCCCGTGGCACGGCACACTGGCATGAGTTTGTACCGTGTCGGGTGTCCCTTGAGCCCAACCCCGCGATGGCCCCTCCCACAAAAAAGACCGCGGGTCGGGTCTGATTTGACCCCACCCGCGGTCCCCCGAATCTCGAACTGTACGGACAGGCCAGCCCGAGCGTACCGTGCCGTGCCGGGCTCGGTTATTTTAAACCGTGTTAGGCCAGGCACGGCGCGAAGGCATGCTCGTGCTCAAAAAAAAATGGGCGGGCTGGCCCGGCCCGTTTAACATCTCTAGATCAAATGTCCTCTTTTAATTGGAGGATCATGTGAGATTACATAAGACTAACGAAAAGTAACTTGTTTTGATTTATTTTTTGAATTTTTATTCTTTCTACACTTGGAAAAGAATAAGCATTTTTCAAAAAAATATAATAATAGCACACTAGAATTTTATTAAATTTCCGTGAAAAATACTATTATCTTTTTTAGGTACTTGAATAATAAAGAAAGTTACATCTTATTGTACCAGGCATTATCTTATTCTTTCTTGTGGACAAATTATGAATAATTTAAGTATCCTCAAAAATTAAGAAATAGACTAAATAAGCTTTCTTTAAGATGTAAGTCCTGATTGGATATATTGTGAAAAAGTACAAAAAAAATGCATTTGATTGATATTGGTGTCAAATGGGCTTGGCAGCCTGAGCATGATCCATGGCACGGCTCATGCCATCCTGGGCCGGCGTGAGCCGTGTTTTCTGTCGGCCCAGGCATGATTCGTATGCCTAGTATGGTGGCATGTTTCACTAACCTGAGGACCTTGGACCGGCTATGGTTGGGTCACAGCCTGGCACAACCCTGCACTATATGGGCCAACCATGCTTAGCCGAGCTTGCAGGTTGGTTGTCGTGGCAAGCACGACATGACCCATTTCACATCTGTATTTATTGAGTAAATAAATACAGATGAAATTATAGATTTTTATTTGATTTTAGATCTTTTTAATTTATTAAATATTTAGTAACGTCCTAAAATGTCTTTTCATGCTCATCTAACTTTGGTTTTGTTAGAGTTTTTTTTTTTATTTTTAGGATGTGGATAAATAAAATATGTGCTAACTTAAATTGTAGAAATATTATGTAGAAAAATGAAAATGCAAAGGCAAAAATCAAGAATATTCTAAGTCTTATTTTATTTATATTCTAATTTTAAATTAAAAATGCTTAAATAGAGACCTTTATATTTTTCTTTTGTGTTATATGTCTATTCGTATGCATATAAACCCATTTGGGCTAGACTTTTTGTCATCTTGATGGATTTTAGCTCGCCAAAAAAAAACTTATCTCTCTTAGATCTCATTTCAATTAGTTCTTTACGTGTTCAATTATTTCATATCGAATGAGTCTTTATTCATGATAGTCTTGGAAGACCTGATCGTAAATTATAATATGTTTTCATAACTAGCTTTTCTTACACTCAATGATTGAAATGTTTCTAAGACTAAAATCTTTATTCAATGACATCATAAGTATTTATTCAATGATAGAAATATATCATAACAAACTTGGCTCATGCTCAGTGATGGTTTGGAGGACTCCAACTCATGAATTGTTGCAGTGGCAAGTTTATCTTTTTCAAATATCTTAGTCTAAATAAACCTTTAGGGGTTTCATTGTATAAAGTGAGTATTAATATGCTTGGGCTCTCTAATCCCATATACTCTCGATCTAAGAATACATGTAATTATATTATATATTTGGGTCATGTGAAATGAGTATAATGATATTGTTAATTTATATAAGATTTTATAAGTCGCGTAAGATGAAAAATTTAAGGGTTGCGCTAACATAATGAATCGCTTCATCGTAATCAAAATGTGAAAGACTCTTATATAATGAGTTATCATTGTTATCAAAATCATATGATTTATGATCTGATTCATGATTCAATTCGTGATTCGTTTCTATGAAAAAAGGAAAAATATGCATGAATCGACGACTTAATTGCTGTATCGCAAATCGATTCACATGAATCAATTTAATACTGATTCTCAGAGGATCAATTTTTTCAAAAAGTAACAAAAATAAAAACTAAAATACCAACAAATAATAATAATTGCCAATTATATGAATTAATTAACGTGAAAAAAGTAATTTCGATATTTGGTATTACGAATTTAAAATGAAAAAGTAACAAAATGTCAAAAAAATCACAAAAATAAAAACTAAAATACTAACAAAAATTGATAGCTGTAGTAAATAAGAATTAATTAACGTAAAAAAAAATCATAAAAATTCGATTCATGATACAATTCTCAATTCATGATTCACTAATCAATAATTTTGATTTTCGATTCGAATCTCGATTTAATAATTATGTGAATTATATAAATCATGTGCATTAGTTAGAAATTAAGTGGCCTATTAAGTTTAATTATGTACATGAGAGACTCTTATATGATGAGTTCATCATATTATGAGTTTTCAAATAATAATGTAAATATACATAAAATAAACATAATAAATCATAATAATTTTTATATTTAGCCAAATTTAATGTTTTGATATATTATATCTTCTTGAAATCAATATATCCTACTTATATTCAAAATCAAAAATTAAAAATCAAAATCATAATATTTTATCTGACTAATTATTTTGATATTATTCTTGTCCAAATACGTTTAATTTGAAAATTGTAATAAGATTTGATGTTCTGGTATTTGTGTCGTTACTATTCACGCCGCAAAATCTTATAATTTAGGGTTCTAATGTTCTAAATTTTCAGATTTCAGAGGCCTCCAGGGCAAATACCTTCTTCTATGTTAGGTCTAGAGGCTCTCACCGGAAGCTTGGACGACTTTGGCTTCGAGGATTATTTGAATGGTAGGTAATTAACTTTTTTTTTTTTTAACGAACAGAATCATATTTTTTGTTGCATTAATTACAAATTTTCTGGGCCAATAATCTTCTGTAGATCCTCGCGAGTCAGAAATTTTTCGACCATCCGACATGCATCATGCAATGGAAGTTCGCCTCGGCCTTTCCAAGGCACCAATCTGCCCTGCTTTCTTCTGATCTTCTCTAGTAAAACTAGCATTTTGTCACAAATTTTAGCTCATGTTCTTCCCATCGACTGCTTGGGGTGGTCTTGACCGGTTGGTCCTAGCCGGGCCTGTTCTCTGGCTCATCACATGGCTCAGACCTGTGGCTATGTCTTTGTGTAGTGCCAGATGATTCATTGGTTGGACCCCTGGGTTCATCTTTGCCGCTACTGGGCTGCTTCTGATTTCTGAGTGGCCTGGGAGCTGGCTGAACCTTATACCGTAAACCCAACTCGAATTCAAAAATTGAAATTATGAAACTCGGGCTGATCACGAGTTAATTAAAATTTTTAAATAATATAAAATTGTGTATTTATTAATTTCTGTTTTCAATGTTTTTTATATTTTGAGTTTGAATTTATGTGATATAGAATTGGCACCTATAAAATTGAATGTTTCAGGCATAGCAACTCATCGAATTAGGGTGAGTTTGGGTTAGGTTTGGCTTGCTTGAGCTTTGGGCCCAAACCCTGCCCGAATATAATTTGTTTTAAAAACTCTGAATCCTAGCCCAACCTGAATCTGGTTGTCTTGAGTTGGGTTTGGGCTATTTGGTTTGAACTGGTCCGAGTTGCAGCCCTACTTGCTACAATGATATATGGTTGAATATATAAGTAAATATATATATATATATATATATATATATATATATATATATATATATATATATAACTTTAATTAAAAAAATAGAAATATAGTTTCAATTTTGTCAGTGGTTTTTAAATTTTAAAATTATATCTATTAATAATAAATATATAATTTTAATATTTTTTAGTGTGTGTGTGTGTGTGTGTTTTTATTTATTTAAATAAAAAAAAATGATTGTGTTTCGAAATTTAAAAGTAGTTTTTTTTTTTGTGGATGGTTTTTAATTTTGTTACCTGCCCAGAAATTTTTTTAAATACTAGTGTAAATATTTTATGATTTGGGTATATTAAAAAAAATAGAAGTTGTTAAAATGTAAATATTTTTATTTTGTTGCCCTAAAATTTAAATTTTCCTTGATTTTATCTATGCGTCCAAAATATTAATAAAATATTGATTAATATAAGTTGATATTTGAAAAAAAAAATGGAAATTTGAATATTTGAAATTGAAACCAAACATTTTTGAATACTTCTTTGGGTATTGATCCTGCTTCCTGCCTCTTTAAATAGCTTGTCTATGATACCTTTTCCTGGGGAAGTCAACAAGCTAGTAATTTGATTAAGATAAGATTTTTTTTTTTTTTTTTTTTTTTGCTTTTATTTACATATATATTTATGTTTGTATAGTGAGGTCATCATGATATATATAATATGTAGTGTTGCGGTGTGATATTTAAAAATGTAATACACACACACACACAGCATAATAACATCGTGATATATAGTATGTAAATGTTGATGTAGATCTAATTTTTACAAAAAAAAAGTAAATTATTTTATTTTAAATAATATCTAGGGGATAAAATTCATTATAATTTATGGTGCATAAAAAATAATTTTTTATTTTGTGTATAATTTATTAAAAAATATATATGTTTTTTTAATTTGGAGTACAAAATTATTTGTACTGCAATTTAAAATAAAATAATTTAATTTCGCGTATAATTTCAAGTCTAACTTATAAAATTAATCAAATGAAAATACATAATCATGAAATTTGGCATACACAATCTAAATTCAATGTTTATAAATATTGATTAAAAATGATGGATTAATAAATAGGGTTAAGAATTTATTCAACTTAAAGTCTAACTTATAAAATCAAGAAATATAATAAAAATATATTAATTAACCTCAAACATAATATTCTTTTACGAGACGACAACTATTTTATAGATATAATTTAATGAAACGAATGGTTTATTTAGTTTAAACACTTCATATAATGAATTAAAATCAAAAATCATGAAATTTCAATTTTGTTTCAAAGATTTTAGGGAATAATTGAGGAAGAATCAAAGAAACCTGAGAAAAAAAAAAGAGAACAAAAATAAAAGTCATGAAATATAGAGAGAAATGAAACAAATAAAAATTTTATTTTTCATTTAATATAGTTAAATGACCAAATTATCCATGTGGGTTCAAACTGGCCTAACTTTCTCTCTAAAACATTAAATCTAGCAAATTTTGAAATTATTCTTACTCATTTTTTATTCCTAAATAATTTTTAAATATAAAATAATTTTGTAATAACTCTATACCTCACTATTTAACAAACATTGTCAATTCATAGTAATGACTAAAATGAAAAAAAAAATTATTTTTTTTCTTGTTCTCATAACTCTATCCCACTTATTTGAATTTCATCCTTGAAATTTAAAATGTCCGATTTAAAGAGATGTTGATAATTTTGCTACATTTTCTTTGATCACTCTCAACATTGTTTCTTCCATCCCATGATGATGTCATAGAACATTTACCAAGTAGATCATATTATTTCTAATCTCTTTAGTCTTTCTATCAAGGTTTCATTTTGGAGCCTCTTCATATGTAATATTCTCACCTAAGGGAACTACCACATTATTTAACACATGGCTAGAATTTGGATGAAACTTCCTAAGTATCGAAACATAGAATACATAATGCACATGTGCATACTCTAGTAGTAGCATCAATTTATAAGCTACTAGTCTTATTCTCATCAATATCTAAAATGAACCCAAATACTTCAGCATAAGCTTCCATTTTTTTTTCCAAACCAATAAATACCATGTGAGACGACACATTGAGAAAAACTCAATCTCTAATGTTAAATTCCAAAGGTATTCATCTCTGATTTACATAGTTTTTCTGCTTGTTCAGAGTAATAACTTTTTACATATAATTTTGACTTTTTTAATAGTTGCATGAATTAGTTGTGGCCCAAACTCATTTAGTTCACCAAACTCATCCCAACAACTAGAGATCTACAATATCTAACATAAAAAAGCTTCAAAAATATGTCGCATCAATGCTAGACTGAAATATATTATTATAGGAAAATTCAATTAATTGTAGATGTTCAACCCAATTACTTTTAAACTCAAGCAGATAAGCCTAAAGCATATCTTCTAAGATTTGAATTGTGAGCTTTGATTGTCCAGCTATCTGAGGGAAAAATGTTGTACTTATCTTCAATTGAGTCCTAAGATACTTATGAAATCATTGTCAAAACTATGAAGTAAACTAAATATCTTTATCTTAAATAATAGAAATTGGAACACCACATAATTAGACAATTTCTATTCTATACAACTTGCACAACATACCCAGGGAGTCACTTGTCCAATTGGGCAAAAAGTAGGTTAATTTGGTCAACTGAACAATAATTACCCAAATGGTATTATATTATCCTAAAGTCATGAAGCCATGTCATAAAGTCAATAGTCACTAATTTCCATTCCCATTATGAGATTGGCATACCAAATACTTTTTACTAAGTTTATCATATTTTTCATCATGCATTACCACCAAAAATTTTTTCTCAAGTCTTTGTACATTTTCGTATTTCTTGGATGCACCAAAAATTTAGAACTTTGAGAGTTTCTTTCATCACTTTTTCTCTCAAGCTTTGAAAAATAAAAAGTCTACTTCCAAACTGATACCCACCATCGCCTAAAAGTTTCCACGTAGTATCATCACCATTTTTCTACTTTTGAAGGACTTTTAACAACTCAATGTCCTTTTATTAGTACTTCGATTATCTATCAAATTAGAGTATGTTGAAGTGTCAAACTATAAAGATAAATTGGCTCTATTTTCTCATCTGCTTGCAACCCAAAGTCTTCTATAATAGCCATCATTTTTCAATGTTGGAGTCTAAAAGAACTAGACGTGTATTACGCTCATGCTTAATGTTGTAATGCATTGGCCACCACATTAATCCTGCCCAAATAATATTGTAGTGTAAAGTCATAGTCCTTCAGATATCCCATCCATCACATTTGTCTTAGGTTGAGTTCTTTCTAAGTGAACAAATACTTGAGACTCTTATAATTTGACTACACTTCAAACTTTACGCCATACAAGTAACATCTCCAAAACTTTAACACAAAAATAATTGCTACTAGCTCCAAATCATATGTAGGTTAGTTCTTATCATGTGACTTCAATTATTTAGACCCATAAGCAATAATTCTTTCATTCTGCGCATAAGCACACAGTGTAAGCTATTTAATAATGCATTAATAAAAATCATATAAGGTGATGTGCCATTCGGCAAAGCAAAAATTGAGGCTAAAACTATATTATTTTTTAAATCTTGGAAAATAGATGCACCTATCTCGTCCCACTCAACTCGAGTATTCTTCGTGGTCATATTAGTTAATGATAAGGTAATACGAGCTAAATCAACAAAACAATGATAATAATCTACCAAACACAAGAATCTATGTACCTCAATTACTATAGTTTGCCTCAACCATTCAAACATGGCCTTTACCTTCTCAGAGTTAACAAAAATTTCATCATTGGTTACCACATGACTCAAAAATAGAATACTATTAGCCTAGAAATCATACTTTGATGATTTTTCATATAACTGATGCTCATGAAGAATTTGCATAACCAATCGGAGATGTTGCTCATGCTCCTCTTGAATTTTCAAATTACCAATACATCATCAATAAAATCAATGATAAACATGTCAGGGAAAGTCCAAAATTCCTAGTTTACTAACTCCATAAATACTATTGGTGCATTCATCACACCAAAAGAAAATATCAAAAACTCATAGTAATCATATCGGATTCAAAAAGCTATCATAGACATGCCATCTTTTTTTATCCTCAACTGATTATATCCCAATCTCAACTTTGTTTTTGAGAAAAATTGGGCTTATGTTAATTGGTCAAACAATTCATCTATATGATGAAGTATATATGTGTTCTTCATGATTACATAATTCAATTTTATGTAGCTTATAAACAACCATAATGACCCATTATATATTTTTTTAATAAAGAGAATATGAGCTTGCCATGGTGACATACTAGGCGTATGAACCCCTTAGTAAGTAAGTCATGAAGTTGACTTTGTAACTTTTTTAAATTAGGTGTCATTCGATAAGGAGGAGTAGAAATAGGCCATGTTCACAAAAGCAAATCAATACAAGACTCTATCTCTCTTGGAGGTGATAAACTAGACATTTCTTTAGGAAATAAATCACCAAGAGTCTATCCACCCACACATATTCAGAAGTAGAAATAAACTTCTTTGCTATTAATATTTATGATCAATAAGTATTATTTTCACTATATATTTTTGCTTTGTTTGAAGAGAGTAACATAAAAAACTGCCTTCACCTCTTTCATTATAAATCCAGCCACCAAGTTAAAGTCATGAAGACTGTCTCCATTTTTAAGTGTAAAGATGGAAAAACTAGTATCTAATTCCTCTTGTTCCACACCCAATGTATTTACAAAGAAGTAAGGAATAAAATAATTAGAAGTAACTATATCAAATAGAACATGTGCTCAAATACTAGAAACAAGAATCATACCTTCCACCATAGTATTTGTAACTAGATCCTCCTTTAGAGTAGGTAAGATGGAAAAAGCTCTTTCCTGATTCATAGGCATATTTCCTTTATCATTTCTCATTTGTGATGTACTAGAAGCAGAGTGACCCTATTGAATAAGCTGATTTGAATCATAAAGGTATATTGACTATGCTAAAGGAGTGCCCCTCAATGCTGAAGTAGTTGCTTATGATCACAATGGAGAAGCAACCCACATATCAGTGTCTAACTCCTCTAGTTCAACACCCAAAATATTTACAAAGAAGTAAAAATAAAATAATGAAGAGAACAAGTGTCAAACAAAACATATGCTCAAGTACTAGAAATAAGGAGCATGTCTTCCACCATAATGTTTGACTATCTTCTCCTCTAGAGTAGGTATAAGGAAAAAAAATGTTCTCTTATTCTTATGTATCTTTCTTTAACCTTCCTCAATTGTGATACACTAAAAGTAGGACTATTGAATAGGGCAATTTGAACCATGAAAGACTACTGACTAAGCTGAATGCATTTGGACTAAGCTGAAGGAGTACCCCTAGACATTGATGTAACTGCATGTGGTTTCACTTGATGGAAAGACCAAGGACAATCTTTCCTAATATGCCCTTCTTAACCACAACCAAAACTTATAAATAGTCTACAATGAAATCCACCCTAGAAATAGCTATCATTTCTTGATTCACCAAAATAAACTAACCCAACAGTAATTTGGGTTGGATGAGAAATTTGTAATCCCTTATTCCACATGGAAGCTTCAGTTAAACTACCTTTCTTGATCCACCTAAGTTTATTCTTGTGATCCTCGTGGATTCTAATGGCATCATCTCTTTCTTTCTCCATTAAAAGGGCACATTTTACCAAGTAACCATAATCACAAACACAAACACATAAGGCCACCAAGCTTAGAGCAAAGAGATGACTTGAGTCATTCCTCAAAATGTTGGGCTCTCATCTCCTATATTGTAACCAAGTAAGGAGCAAATAAAGCCAACTCAAAAAATATTGCTTCATATTCGGCAACACTCATATTTTCATGCATTAGCATATTGAACTCATGAGCATTTGCTTTCCTTACAGTCTCACCAATATACTTTTTATTAAAGACATCTTCAAACTTTTGACATGTCAAATTAGCTATATCCCGAGTTCTAGAGATACGTTCCCACCAAAAGTCTACTTTCCCAAAAAACAAGGAAGTCACATTAAGAATTCTAAAGTCATTCAGAATATATATATTTTCTATCTTATTTTTAATGAGGTGTAACCATGATTCTGCTGCCATCTGGTTAGGATCACTAGTAGATGAAAGAGAGCTTTGTTTTTGAAATTATCTTAAGAGGGAATTATTAGTGCAATAGTTCAGCATGCACTAACATTTCTTTGAATTTCCTGACTAATTATGTCAGTCGTTCCATGAAAAACCTTAATGATAGTCTCTCAAGGAACATTTCTTGGGCCATCATGCTGAAATTATGACTTTTGGAGTTCTCTTATAGCACTTCTTGCCAATGCAAAAAATATTCCACCCTATAGCCTATTTCTCTTTTAGTACCACTATTTTGTTTATTAAAAAAAACAAAACACATTTGTAACAACTTAAGAGGAGATTCAATTTCACCAAAAATTATAATAGTTATAATAAAACTCAATTTTAGATATGCAAGATTCAGAATCAGGTTTGATCTTCAACATTTTGTCTACCTAGTGAAAATAAGGATGAGTAATAAATACCCAATAAGAAAATCTCGAGAAAATATGAAAAAATTCATCTTTTATCTTTATAGCTACATATTGTTTCCAATATACAATTTAAGAGTTTAAGATTAAGTTTTTAAATTTTCATACGTATATTTATACATATATATGGATGTATAAATTCATAAAGCCATAATGTATATGTATGTAATTTCTTATAATATTTATTTTTTAATCATCATTGCATTTTTATAAATATACATAATTTATGCATATCAAAGCTCCATCAAGCTACAACAAGATATATAAAGGGAAAAACTAACTAACTAGCTCCAGCCCAGCTACCACTCACACTGGAGAACACACACATCCACTCTCATGATCAGAAGACTTGAAAAAGATTTGCTAGTTTATAACCTAGAAAACACCTCTACATAGTAGACTTCCACCTTAAGTACACATGGGGGTTTAGGGTCATTCTCCTAATGTCATATCTAATCCCTATCTCTATTGATATTCTTGCAATTTTAACCCTACATATCATTGCTAGGACAAATAGTTACTTCAAAACTTTATATCCACAATGTGCATTTCTCCAAAGTAATTTAAATATAATTCAAAGTATAATATAGCTCATTTAACATCAAATTATTTCTCATAGGATTTTACACATGCATATCAGCATAATCCAATTTTAAAATTAGCCAAACAATTCATCAACAATGATTTTTAGCACCAATTATACATAACCAGATGATATTTTCTAATTTTTAAAAAAATAACTTTCTTTAAACAAACATCTGGGTAAATAAGTTTCTAAATTTATCAAAAAATTTTATATTGTTGTCAAATTTATGAGTTTCTATCAATTAATCATACATCTTAGTTAAATGATTTAAGTTTTATGAAAATTACTTTAAAGAATTCAAAACAAAATATTTATAATCACGTGCATTAAGCAACACATCAAAAATAGTGTATATATAACTAAAATGTAAAATATGAAATTTTCCATGAATTTCTAGAGATTTCCTACCTTAACAAATCTTTTCCAAGACTTATTCCTCAAAACATAACTTTAATATTTAAATTCGAGATCCATAATCACAATTCAAACTCAAACAAGAATAAAAGGAAAATATAGTTGAGAATTTGTATAATTTAAAGCCTAACTTATAAAATCAAGTGAGAAAATAAAAATACATTATCTAACCTCAACCCTAACCTTCCTTTACAAGATTACCACTATTTCATGGATGTTTTTGGTTGAAATGAAGGATTTATTGAGCTTTATCACTTCATAGAATGAACTTAAACTAAAAATCATGAAATTTATTTTTTATTTCAATGATTTTGGTGAACAATTGAAGAAGTGAAGAAATCCAAGGAAGAAGAAGAGAAACAAAAGAAAAGTTTTGAAATGCAGAGAAAAATAAAAGAAATGAAAATTTTATCTTTCATTTAATAGTAAAATGTCCAAAATACCTATGAGGGTTCAAACTAGCCTAACTTTCTCACTAAGATTTTAAATCTTAGAATACACATGTTATCCATCCTCTTCTTGATGAGGTGTATCCGTAATTCTGCTTCTATCAGGTTATGATCACTAGTAAATGAAGGAGATTTTTTCTTTTAAAATTTTATTCGGTACTATATTCTTTTATGCACCCTTTCTTGTTTTCGTGTGAGATGGGTTGTATCAGCTCCATGTGCACCAATATTTCCTTGAACTACCTGATCAATTATGCAGTCATTCCATGAATTGCCTTAAGCATGACCTCCCATGGAGCATTTCTAGGGCCAACATGCTGAAACTAGGGTTGTTGGGGCTCTCCTATAGTGTTTCTTTCCAAGGATAGACATCCCACAGTATGGCCTCTTCCTCTTTCAATACTCATACTATATTTATATAAAAAATAAATACTTTAACAACAACTTAAGTGGAGATCCAATTGCATTAAAAATTATAATTGGGATAACAAAAATCAACATATCACACTCCAACAAGTATGAAAAAAAATTCACAAGTGCTTTGTACTTAAAGTACACAAACAAGCAAGTTAAAATAACTTATCACACTGACATACTTAATAGTTCATTCAAACACAATGAAACTTGGGAAACTTTACCTCTAATATCTTAAAAACTATCATGACCCCCATGCACTCATACTCAAGAGTTGTGACATATTTGGTTTGATTTATTAAATTTAATAGGATTAAAAATACTTTATGAGGATTTTTTGATTTTTTTAATGGAATGCCTTTATAAATTAGTAAATTACTCACAACGTACATATAGAAATAATGAAAATATGTTTATTAAAGAATTTATATTGAAAAAAAAAATAGTACTGCTTGTGAGTGATTGCATATTTGTAGAAATTTATAGACAAGTCAAAAATAATTTATTCTATTTTCATTTTTCATGTTAGTTTCATTTTCTAAAATACTCATAATCTCATAAATTTAATGGAAACACGCAAAAAAATAGGTCAAGATCCCTCGTATCTATCCATTTAAAATGAATCGAATTCCATAGAATATCATGAATTGTTATAAACCATTTAGTCAAAATATTAATATACAAAATAACTTTTATGGCCAAATATGTAATAAAGTTTCATAAAAACTCATCTAAATGCTCTAGCCAAACTCTCATATAAATGTGCAAGCTTCAGAATCAAGTTTGGGTATTAACATTTTCTCGACCTAGGGAAAATAAGATTGAGTAACTAATACCTTGTAGCAAAATCTCAAAAAAATATGGAAAAATTCATGTTTTACCTCAATAGTCACATATATTTTTCTCATATAAAATTTAAGAGTCGGAGAATAAATTTTATAACATCTACACACACACACACACGGCTATATAAATGTATAAATGTATAATATGTATTTGTGTAAGTTATAACATATTTAATTTTCAATTACCATCCTATTTTCATAAATATATATTATTACATATCAAGGCTTCATTAGGACACTACGAAATAAAAAAAAATAAAAAAAATAAAAAAAAAATAAAAAAAATAAAAAAAATAAAAAAATAAAAAAAATAAAAAAAATAAAAAAAATAAAAAAAATAAAAAAATTTAAAAAATTTAAAAAATTTAAAAAATTTAAAAAATTTAAAAATTTTAAAAAATTAAAAAAATTAAAAAAAATAAAAAAATAAAAAAGAAAGAAAATAAAGAAAATAAAGAAAATAAAGAAAATAAAGAAAATAAAGAAAATAAAGAAAATAAAGAAAATAAAGAAAATAAAGAAAATAAAAAAAATAAAAAAATAAAAAAATAAAAAAAATAAGGAATATAAAGAAAATAAAGAAAATAAAGAGAATAAAGAGAATACAGAGAATATAGAGAATAAAGAGAATACAGAGAATACGGAGAATAAAGAAAATAAAGAGAATAAAGAGAAAAAAAATAATAAAGAAAATAAAAAAATAAAAAAAATAAAAAAATAAAACAATAAAAATAATAAAAATAATTTCCATTTTATGAATTTTGTCTTATTTTTGAAGTTTATAGTTTTTCGAAATATAATAGTTTTTTATTTTTTTTAAATTTGAATTCAATATTAATACTTAATATTTTAGTTATAATAATCATAAGAATTATTTATTATGTTAATACAATATAAAGTATTTTAGTAATTGATATTATAATAATGAATAAAAAATAAATTAATAAATTATTATAAATGAGAAAAATATTTATAAAAAAATATTTATATTACTTAAAAGATTTAAAGTATAATTAAAATATATTACTAGATAATAATTTTTGACTTTTAAATTTTTGATTTTTTTTAATAATAGAGTATAATTTTTTGATTATAAACAAATTTTTATAAATTATATTTGTCTCACTCATAATATATTTTGTAATTAATATCTTAGTAAAAATTAGATATAATAATTTTAAGAAAAATGTATCATATTTATTCAATATAAGCTAGTTTTTTTTTGAATGATATTATATTAATGACCAACAAATAAATTAATAAACAATTATAAATATGATAATTATTTATTAAAATATATTACTAAATAATAATTTTTGACTTTAATATTTATATATTTTTTATAAGATTATATAATCGATTGATAATAAATAAATATTTATAATAATCTTAAAAATATTGGTTTTGAATTGGGTAACCCATGTTTTTGCTCACCCACAGCAAAATATTTAAAAAAATGTAAATTTTTAATATTTAATAAAACATATTTCAAAACAAAAATTTTAATATTTTTCTGTCATCAAAATTGGAAACCCAATTTTGTCCTCAATATTAAAAAAAATAAAATCTAAAACAATGTTTTTTAATTCGAAAATTATTTTCAAAATTGAAAAACAGTTTTTTAAACTACTTTATTTTTTTTTTTAATCAAAATTTTTTGTGTGCCTGTACATGTGTGTGTGTGTGTGTGTGTGTGTGTGTGTGTGTGTGTGTGTGTGTGTCAAAAACTCATTTCTTGTATATATAGGTATATATAAATCAAAAACATATATATAAATTTAATACTTATACATGTGTATATATATTTAAACCTATATTTTGTTATATAAGTATGTGTATATATATATATATATATATAAGCACAAATATGCTATATAGATTACATATATAATAAATAAATAAATAAATAATATGTGTGTGTGTGTGTGTATTTAATTTTTATAATATGTGAATATTGTTTTTTTTTTATTTTATACGTTTTTTAAAATAAGGGGGATAAAAATGAGTTTGTGATATTGAATGTACCTAAAATATTTTTGATGGAAATTTTTTTAAGTATTAAAAATTTGTATATTTGTTAACAAATATTTTTGTGTAAACGAAACATATTATAAGCACCACCATTAAAATCGTGTCATACTGAGCAAAAAACGCGAATCGTGAAGTTTCATTATTTTTTTTATTTTGAAACCCTAAACCCCTCTTTTTCCCACCTCTCTCGCTCTGCTCTGGCTCTGTTTGACAGGCGACTACGCTACAAGCAGACACAGACAGGGCAGGCATTAGTCAACAATGGCGAGTCCGACAATAAATTTTCCAATTTTTACTGTGATCAGAATAATCGCTTTGGCAGTAGCAGTTCAGTTGGTTGCTTGGATATTCCATTACCGGGGAGGAATAGCGCTTGTCTCTGATAATACAGATCTCGTATTTAATGTGAAGTCTCATCTCTTTCTTTCTTCTGCTCGAAATTTCCAATCCAACCGAACTGGAATGAAAATCGCAGTTAGTTCTATTTCATCTAGCCTTTGTGATGCCATCTTCTCTTGCAGGTTCATCCTGTTCTAATGGTTACGGCGCTTCTGCTGATCAATGGTGAAGGTAGCCACCTCTTGCTTTCAAGATTTTTCATTTCAATCTTCACCATGAAGGTATGTTGCAGACCTAACCCAGCTCACATAGTCACATGCCATGAATTGCTGGTTTTATGTGTTATTGGTGTGTTTGATAATCATGTTGGCACATAAGATGGTGCCATGAACAAGAGGCTTTAATAAACTAGTTCTTCTCATTCGTTTTAGTTAGAGATTCAGTCTCTTAATCAAGATAATATATATGATCCTAAATCATTTTGCATTTGCTTGTATTGGGGTGAAGATTAATATGAACGCGTTGGTTAAGTATCTTAATCTCATGTGCTCTGTATGTCCTGATTTGATCTTGTGAGGAAGAAGAAGAAGAATTGTATGGATTAATTTAAACCTAAACATAAAAATAAAATATAGAAGACTATGTGACATCACAAAAAAACAGTGATGTAAATATAATGTCTTTTTTATTTTTATCATATATATAAATTATTATTTTATAGATTATCTTTATATTATATATATATATATATATATATATATATAAGTATGTATGTATTTATTTATTTATTTATAAAATTCAAAGAATTAATTTGATTAAATTTTATATTAATATGATTTTAATCAACTTAATCACTTCTATTTTATATATTAAACAAATAAATAAAATATTTAATTATAATTTAAATATTTCTAATGACACTTGATTAGGATTCAAAAAAGATCCTAGCTAAAATAAGATTTTGGAATCTCAATTTAAATTATTTTATATCATTTATATTAATTATAATTTATTTCACTATAAAATTATTATTGTATTTTCTTACTTATGAATTACATTTTGAGTTTTGTTGTGTTTGGTACACAATACATATACATGTATTTTATATGTGTGTGTGTGTGTGTCTATACATACTCATATATATATTTATATATCTTGGACAATGTGATTTTGTGATATGTTGGTGTCATCTGAGTATGCGAGTAGAGTCTTCTATGAATACATTTTGAGATTTGGTGTTTGCAACACAACACATACACATGTATGTATGTTTGTATGTATGTATGTAGGTATCTATGTATGTATGTTTGTATGTATGTAGGTATCTATGTAAGTATGTATGTAGGCATCTATGTATGTTTGTATGTATGTAGGTATCTATGTATGTATGTTTGTATGTATGTAAGTATCTATGTATGTATGTATGTTTGTATGTATGTAGGTATCTATGTAAGTATGTATGTAAGTATCTATGTATGTATGTATGTAGGTATCTATGTATGTATGTATGTAGGTATCTATGTATGTATGTATGTTTGTATGTGTGTAGGTATCTATGTATGTATGTATGTTTGTATGTGTGTTGGTATCTATGTATGTATGTATGTTTGTATGTTTGTATGTATGTAGGTATCTATGTATGTTTGTATGTTTGTAGGTATCTATGTATGTATGTATGTTTGTATGTATGTAGGTATCTATGTATGTATGTTTGAATCTCTCTCTCTCTCTCTCTATATATATATATATATATATTGGACATTATGATTGCATGTTAAAAGTAACCAAGTTGGTATTTGTGGTGTACCTTGAGTATCTGATTTTGTGTTCTTGGTGTGTTTTCCAGCCATGTTAGTACATAAGACAGTGCCAGGGACAAGAAGCTTAAAGAAACTAGTTCATCTAGCACTGCAACTCGTCGTGTTATGTCTAGGCTTAATTGGAATTTGGGCGGCGATCAAATTCCACAATGACAAGGGCATTGATAACTTCTACAGCCTGCATTCGTGGTTGGGGCTGGCTTGCTTGGTCCTCTTTGCCTTCCAGGTTCCATTCATGTTTTGTTTCCATCATATTTACTCGTGCTTGCTCGATTAGTACAATGGCTTGTTTTTTCTTGTTTTGTAAGCTTTTTTGGTGGCATTGATTGCGGTGGCAACCCAATCATGGATGCCATGTTTACGTGGTGATGTGCAAAGCACATGGTTGTGCTGTGGTGGCAACCCAAGCCAAATTGGGTCGATTGGTAAGGCCTTCCTCCCAATTAGAGGTGTCAAATGGCCCGTGCTGTGCCGGCACGGCCTTTTTGAGAGTGATACGACCATGCTGGACCGTCCCTCTCAAAAGTTCATTGCATGAAAACATAATAGGTGCCCGTGACTCGTAGCCGACCAATTGTAGTCAAGCACATAAGCAAGAATTGGCTTATGTGGGTTGATTTTTTTTAAAAAAAATAACATGTCCCATTGTGTGGCCATCAGACGGGACTTGACCCATGACTCATAGTCGGGCTCAGATCCTTGGGCCGGGCATGCGCACATAGATCATGCTTGGCCCTGTACGAGCTGTGCCATGGGGTGCCACGGACTAGCATCAGGCATCCTTACGGATTTGTGCCGTGTGGTGCTGCAGGCTATGCCCGCTCAACCCTGCCCTTTTGACACATCTATTTCTAATAGTAATATAGATTTAATAAACATACGCGTTTGGGGAGTGCCTTGGTATCTTTGGAGATCAAACTTATGACTTCAGAGTGATATTTTTGATATAATTTGTTTTTTTGGTTAATAATTAAATGATTTGTTAAAAAAGTGATAATTTATTTTATATATATATATATATACCTATTTTTTTTTTACTCCATCTTTCTCTTTTCTCCCTCAAATTCAACTCATAATATTTTTTGGCTCAGGGTCAGAGTAGGCATGGCATGCCTGTCCCATTACTAATTAAATGAGAATTGTAAAAATATCTTTAGGTGTGTCGTGGATATCCCTAGTGATTGAACTTGTGTCTCCAATGTTTGGCAGCTTGTTCCTTTACTATTCTGACAATATATAATTGTTGGTATTTAATTATTTTAATTACTTTTAATTTAAATAAATATAAATTATGTATTTATGACATCACCGATTCAATTGCTGGTTTGATTGTCGGTTCGACCAACTCTTTTCCCATAATTTGGAAGAATGATATCTACATTAGCATCTAGTCAGAAGAAACCCACAAGCTAGCATTTGTGATTCTCCACATTTCATGTGTATATGTGTGTGTGTGTGTGTGATTGTTAAATCGAGATTGGAATTAAGAATTAGAATATTTGATTAATGAATTGAGAATTAAATAGAATTGAATCGTGAATCAAATTTTTTATGATTTTTTTCACGATAATTAAATTTTATTTTCTACAGTTAAATTTTTTGTTAATGTTTTTATTTTTATGAATTTTTTTGATATTTTATTGTTTTTTCAAGTTTAATTTGTAATGCTAAAAGTTGAAGTTATTTTTTTTTCACGTTAATTTTTATAGTTGGTAATTTTTTTTGGTATTTTAGTTTTTATTTTTGTAATTTCTTGAGGATTTTGGTCACTTAAGAATTGGTATTAAATTGATTCATATGAATCGATCTGTGATTCAACGATTCAATCTTTAATTCATACATATTTTTGATTTTTTTAAAGAGTCAGATTGTTTATTTTATGAATCGAATTGTGAATCATATAATTTTGATAATAATGTGTGTGTGTGTGTGTGTGTGTGTGTGTGTGTGTGTTTGTGTGTTATATTTTATCATCGGGTGGGCCTCTCATGCCAATTGGATAGTGGCCAACCTCATCCTAGTGGTAGAGGGTAACTGATAAGGATCAAACTTGAAATCCAATGGTTATGTGTTCATCATCCAACCAATCTAACTACCATGTTGTTTGTATGTGTTATCATTATATCAAGGCATAATCTTTACATTATATGTGTGTATGTATGTGTGTGTGTTTGTGTGTGTGTGTGTGTATAATCATTACATCAAGGCATACTCTCCATATTATATTTGTGTGTATACAATGTGTGTGTATTATCATTATATCAATGTATTATCTTCACATTATATGTATGTGGGTGTGTATATATATATTATCATTACATCAAGGCATAATCTTTACATTGTGTGCGTGTGTGCATGTAGATAAGATGAAGATAAGGTGAAGATACTGTTTTGATGTAATGCTAAGTGTCTTTGTCTAATGAACGACAGTCTCGGGTTTGAGAATTATCAGATCTAATCTTTTTTTATTTTTGGGTAGTGGGCGGTATGATTTTTATGAATGTGGCTGCAAAGTGATGTTATGTTACCTTGTTTGGCAGTGGATGGCTGGATTTGCTACCTTTTGGTACCCTGGAGGGTCAAGAAATAGCAGAGCTTCCTTGCTGCCATGGCACGTGTTCTTTGGGATGTATGCATACGCCCTTGCAACAGGCACCTCCATCAGTGGGATATTGGAGAAGATCACTTTTCTCCAGGTGAACAAGGTGATTTCGAGATATTCTAACGAAGCCATACTTGCAAACTTCTTGGGTGCCTCCATGGCTGTTCTTTGTGGGTTAGTTCTTCTTGCTGCAGCTTCTCCGTTGAATCGAAGAAACGATACTATCAGAGATTCAGTAGAGTAGGCTGATGTGATACTCCCTAGTTTTTATTTTTTTTTTTGTATCAGCAATGTGTTTTAATTATAATTTTCATAATAATTTCCATTCTAATAGCAATACAAGGTTATTCTGCTATATGAATACCATATTCATGTATATACATACATGAGCATGTAAATGCGCATGTATATATGTACATGTATATATGTATATGCATATATATATATGTACATGTATATATGCGCATGTACATAAAAATGTAAACATGCACAAAGATTTACAAATCACACAAATTTGTGATACATTATCATAAGAGATACTAACACGTTCTTGTTCATAGCCAAATGGCATACACGTACAAATATCAACATACACATTTACAAATCACATAAATTTGGAGATACATATCTTAGAGAAGCCAAAACCATAAACAAAAAAGAGAATACTCGCTCATAAATGCTCAAATTCTTGCCACAAAAATTTGTAAATCCGTAACAATTTTATCCTGCCCTCTTCACCTAGTCAGTAAGTGAGAGTGAGAGAGAGAGAGGGTGAGAGAGAGGAGAGAGAGCAGTTATTCCTTCCTGCTAAAATGATCAAAGAAGTTGCTCACACAACAATTGGAAAAAAAAAATCAAAACTTTGAGAGGATTTATTGGGCCCTTATGCAGCTGAAGGCAAGCTATATCCATGAGAATTCTTTTCGACATTCTGAGACTATTATAGGCACATCCGTTGGTGGAATCTGAAAATGAAGGTTGTGTTTGGTTAAGCTGAATCTCTCTAAAAACATAGAGCTGAGTAATGAATATGAGAAGAAAATTGATATGGAAAAACATGGGTCACCAAACAAGGCCTAACTCCATAGTATAGCGAGAGAGAGAGAGAGAGAGAGAGAGAGAGAGAGAAAGATGGAGAGAGAAGGAGAGGGAGTGAGAGAGGGGGAGGGGGAGAGGGAGAGAGGGTTGAGAGGGGGGGGAGAGAGAGGGAGAGAGGGGGGGAGAGAGGGTTGGGTTGAGAGAGAGGGAGAGAGGGTTGAGAGAGAGGGAGAGAGGGTTGAGACAGAGGGGGGAGAGAGAGAGGGGGGGAGAGAGGGTTGAGAGAGAGAGAGGGAGAGAGGGTTGAGAGAGAGAAAGAGAGCAAGAGAGAGAGAGCAAGAGAGAGAGTGGGAGAAAGGGAGTGAGAGAGAAAGGGAGTGAGAGAGTACTGAAGCAAATATCATCACACTATAGTGATAGTGGTGAGCAATAAATTTAGATTCGATAGAATTATAATAATTATAGTTTTTTTTATGAACAATAATTATTATAATACCATTGGAAATAATTCGATAAAAATTATAATTAGATTTATTAAATTTATAATAAAGATTTTCTCTCTTTTTTTTAAATAATCATAAGACTAGATGATGTGTTTTGGTGAGATGACAAGTATATTCGTATAAAGACAATAATACCCAAAATAAATTTTGAAAATTTATTTTGGGTATTATTTTCATTCAAATACCATTAATTCTATTTCTAGCTTATTCATAATATAATATTCATGAAAAAATATATAAATTCAATAAAAATTAATTAATATTATCAAAATTTAATTTTAATATTATTTTCATTAAAAAATTTAATGATATATTAAAAATTATCAAAATCATTAGAATTTCAAAATTAAAAATACTTAGAGAAGAATGATATTACAATAATTAATTATCAAGGAAGTGCTCGAGACTCATCACACACTATCTCTTTAATTTTTAAAAATATATTATTAATATATTAACTTCTCTCAGACCTCAATCTAATCATGAGCCTTGAGCACTACAGTCTGAATATGATAATAGATAATATATCAATTATTATAAAATTTATTAAATTTCAAAATTAAAAATATTTACAAAATAATAATATTACAATAATTAATAATCAAGGAAGTCATCTAGAACATCAGACAGTCTTTTTAATTTTTAGAAATAATATTATCAAGATATTAATCTCTCTCGGACCTCATGATATGAGCTTCCATAATATAGTATAAATCAAGAAAATAATCTTGAAAGAAATTCAAATTAAATAAATTTAATTATTATTATCATCAAAATTCATTATTAATAATATTTTCATTCAAATTTTAAAAATATATCTATTGTTATTAAAATTATTAAAAATTCAAAATTAAAAAAAATTATAGAAGAATAATATTAAAATAATTAATTAGCAAGGAAGTCATCCAGACTCATCGGACACAATCTTTTCAATTTTCAAAAATAATATTATTAAAATATTAACTTCTCTCAAATCTCATGTTAAGCATGAGCCTTGAGCACTGAATATTATTATCATTCAAATTGTTAATGATTTATCATTGATCATATAGTATTCATAATATAACATTCATGATATAAGCTTTAATAATATAGAAGAAATCAAGATTGAAAGAAATTAAAATTCAATAAATTTAATTATTTTTATTATTATTATTATTTTCATTCAATAAATTCCACAGTATTCACTCTTCCCTAGAGAAACTCCAACCCACTCTCTATTTCTTCTCTTTTAGCCACTTTAGTTAGTCGAACACAAAAAACTATCTCCAACCCACTCTATATTCCACTCTCTTTTTCCTGGTTAACTCAAATGGCTCACCAAATGTGGTGAGCTATATGTGCTCTCTAAATTCTCTCTCTCTCTCTCTCTATCTATATTTATATTAATGTTTTATTTTTTTTTTAATTATAGAAGAGTGAAATTCACCAAGCAAAACCCTAATCCAAGCATCATCATGATCATGTGAATCATAATTCAAAACAATGAAAGTGCAATCTCTTACCATGCCATAATCGGTGATTATCATTGAAATATATTTCGAAGGCGTAAGATCATATCTATCAACAACAACATATAACAAAGTCAACATAAACATGATCACGTGGAGAATCAAAAAAAAGAAAAAAGATTGACCATGAGATCTCACGTCAAATTAAGGAGCTGCAAGTTGACATGGTCAACACAACCATCGAAGAAGTTAATTTCGTCTCTCCCACGAACACGGGAAATGGCTTCAGGATCACCTGCAAGCAAAAAATGCAGCAATTCATGAAGGAAGAAAAGGGAGTCGATCAGAAGGAAGGACGAACGAGAGAGAGGCATAAGTACCCAGTTCGTTAAAACAAATTGAATCGAGCTGAACCCTTTGGTGGAATTTGTACGACTCGCAGAAAACCAGAACCGGCACACGAAGAGCATGCGCGACCATGGCAACGGAAGCCGTCCCCACCCTCGAGTAAGCCGCTCCATTGGAGAGGACCGATGACGCGCCCAACAGGACTGTGGTCGCCTCGTCCATTACGTAAGACACAGCGTTTATATGAGCGTAAGTACAGGCGATGCCTCTGGCCACCAGCCGACGGACCAGCTGCTGGCCTTCTAGCTTCGGCCGAGAATCGACCACCACAACGCGGAACTGTTTCCCTTCTTCGTTGGCACTAGCAAGTATCAGTTCGACCGTGGAAGACGATCCGTACGTGAGAAGAACATCTCCGTGGCTGATCTTGGCGGCTGCATTCGAGGCGATGATCTTCCCTGCGCGCGTGATCCTGGCGCTTATGAACCCATCAATGTCTGCCTGGATGGCCGTTCTCGCTTCTGATTCTGTTAGCGTCACGGGCAACTTGGCTATTCGATTCTGCAAGAACTTAATGGCATTTCCCATGCTGATTGAGAGAGGCCTGCACTCGACGAGAAAAGAAACATAGCTACTTATCCTAGATGTCAAGTCTCTGGCGAGAGCTTTGTCTGGAGGTGATCTGTACTCCTTAATGGCCTCTTGGAATGCTCGGAGCATTGCAATGCACCGAGCATTGCCGCCATAGATATCGCCTGCTATATATTGCAATCCAACCTGCCCGAAAAAAAACAAAAATCAGAAATTGGAGATCATTTAGTAGCTAGGGTTCTTACGTTTTGTGCATTGCAATGCACAAGACTCTTTCATGTGTAGAATTTTCAAAAAAAAAAAACAAAAAATCAGAAATTGGAGATCATTTAGTAGCTAGGGTTCTTAAGTTTTGTGCATTGCAATGCACAAGACTCTTTCATGTGTAGAATTTTCAAAAAAAAAAAAACAAAAATCAGAAATTGGAGATCATTTAGTAGCTAGGGTTCTTAAGTCTTGTGCATTGCAATGCACAAGACTCTTTCATGTGTAGAATTTCAAAAAAAAAAAAAAACAAAAATCAGAAATTGGAGATCATTTAGTGGCTAGGGTTCTTAAGTCTCGTGCATTGCAATGCACGAGACTCTTTCATGTGTAGAATTCTCAAAAAAAAAAAAAAAACAAAAATCAGAAATTGGAGATCATTTAGTAGCTAGGGTTCTTAAGTCTCGTCACTCGTGCATTGCAATGCACGAGACTCTTTCATGGGTAGAATTTTCAAAAAAAAAAAAAATCAAAATTTTAAGCAGTATATAACATGGTGCTGACGCTCAATCAATGGCTAGGGTTCATAACCAGGGAAGGAATGAAGAACTCGAAATTTAAACCTTGTAGACTGCAGGGTGCAATGGACCCAATTGGGAGTACTCTGCCTCGAGATCACCGAGCATAGTTCTGCGTTCATACTGAGGCAGATGCCCGAACAACTCGACTCTATTTCTGCCTCCTGTTTGCTTCGCCACATCGTGCTCTTTGGCCTTCTTCTCCACTCGGCTATCTTTTCTTCTAGCTTTTGCTGCCACACGCTCACTTCCCTTGTCAGAAACTGAAGTCGAGACGCCATCAGACTTTGGTAGAGGATGATTTGTGGATGTGCTTAGCTTTGCATTTCTAGTGGCCACTCCAGAAGCTGCAATCCACGTGTCATCTTCATTAATCAGTAACTAAAATTACTAAAATACCCACTGCTAGAAATTTAACATTGAATAATATACATATAGTCATTTATTATATCATCATCATAGAGGTGTCAACCGGGCCGGGCCGGCCCGGCATGAGGCACGACACAGCCTTGCCTGGGCTGGCCCGGCACGGAAAAATTCCGTGCCCGGGTTTGGCACGATGCCCCTCCCGCAAAAAAAAGACCCCCGTATCCCTAACCGCTCGGACAGGCAAGCCCAAGCGGGCCAGGCAAGGCAAGGCACGGCACGAAAGCACGAAAGCACGATCGTGCCCTAAAAAATGGGCCGGGCCAGCCCGTCCCGGCCCGTTTGACACCTACATCATCATCATCAAAACATATTTATAGTTGAGTTTTATGTTTATTATATGATTTACTTGATCATGATCAATACTGAGACGATTGACAGTATGAGAGTTTTTTGTATGCACATGCACTGCAGTTGGTTAGGGGAAGATTGGGAGAAGGGTGAAAAGAAAATTAAAAAAAAAAAAACTCTACTAATAATGATTATCATGAGATAATTCATCTTGCAATACATACAATTTTTTTTATTTTTTGGAAATCAAGAGCTTCATGGCCCACTTGCATGGGCCCCTATGTCCCCTTGGGCCCACGAAGAACTGAACAGGTAAAAAATATCTCATGTACCCCCTACCAGTAAGACTTGAACTCGTGACCTCCTGGACATTGCCAAGAGTCCCAACCAGTTAAGCTCCTTATGAGAGGGGTATCTTGTAATACATACATTTTTTTTGAGAACCAAGGGCTTCAGGGCCCACTTACGTGGGCCCTTACGTTCCCTTGGGCCCCCAGAGAACTGAGCAGGTAAGAAATATCCCCAGTACCCCCCACCTGTAAGACTTGAACTCGTGACCTACTGGTCATTGCTAAGAGTCTTAACCAGCCAAGCTCCCTATGAGAATGGTATCTTGCAATACATACAATATATTATAGAATCTAGCAGTATCATTGTGCTCATTCTAGACCATACAAATATATGCCATAGTTTCTAAGCTTTTAAGATTGAGACTAGACAAGCCTAAGGAGAAGGGGAGTGCGAATCTCACCTCCAACCCACATGGCTTACCTAGGCTAAACCAAGGGGAGGCTAGCCTCCATGTGGGATTCATCAAGGTGCACACCAGTTGGCTCGCTCTTAAGAATGATAACTTTGTGGGTTGGAAAGCAAACCAAAAAAAGGTTGGCTATGTTGGCTACGATTTTAAGCTATGATGTGGAATTACCAGATAATTAAGCATTTTTAAACAAACTTCTTATCAATAGATTTATTCGCCTATAGACTAGAAATATTCTAGCTCAGACCCATTAGAATGAAACATCATATCCAGTATACAAAATTCTAGATTTGGAGCGAAATCTGAGAAATATTAATATTTCGATAATCTCATCCGTAAAAATCAACAAGATTACATCTGATAAATCTCAAACTCAATGTCTACTTACTTGAATGAATATATTTGCTATCATACCAAAATATATTTTTTATAAAATACTTTCATGATATAAATACTTTTCTTGGAATGATACAAATTTTTTTTGAATTAACTAATTTTCAACATGTTTTATATATATATATATATACACACACACACACACAAAGAAGCACGGACACGGGGATACGACACGGCAGGATACGGAGACACAACAAATTTTAAAAAACTAGGATACGGATACGGTTAGGATACAGTATGATAAAAAAAATAAAATTGAAAATAAAAATTATTTTTTTATAAATATTAAATATTTTATAAAATAAAATAAAATAAATTAAATTAAAATATTTTATTTTATAAAATAAATAAATATTTTTTTATTTTATAAAATAAAAATATTGTATTTTAGTTCATTTTATAAGATTATATTTATAATTATTTTATTTTATAAAATAATATTTTAAAATTATCTTATATTATATAAAACATATTTTTTTATTTTATAAAATAAAAATATTATTTTATTTTATGCATCCTCACAATTCGCCCCACATCCCCTCAGTTATTTTTAATTCGCGCCCACAGTTAGGGCCCGCCCCTGCCTCCCCCCTCAATTCGCCCCCGCCCCCTCTCTCTCCCCTCAATTTAGAGGTGTCAAACGGGCCGGCCCAGCACGGCACGGCCCGTTTTTCACGTGCCTAGCCGTGCTACCGTGCCGTGCCCGGCACGGCACGGTTTTTTAAATTCGGGCACTGCACGGCCCGTGGGCACGGCTTGGCTTGGCTAGGTGGCACGGGCGCACGGCAAGGCAGGGCAGGCGGGGCGGGGCGGGTCTGTTTGGACCCGACCCGCTGTCTTTTTACCGGGGGCGGGGCCCGGTTGGGTCACGAGTCGCGACTCACGACTCACGACACGCGTGGCACGCCGCCAGTGCCATGTGTGCCTGCGTGAACCGGCACGGGATGGACCCGTGCCGGGCACGGTTTTTGAACGTGCCGGGCCGGCCTAGGCACGGCCGAACCGTGCCGTGCCTCGTGCAGGGCCGAGCCGGCCCGGCACGTTTGACACCTCTACCTCAATTCATGCCTACCCCCTGCCTCCCCCCTCAAATAGTGCTCGCCGGTTGCGTCGAGTGGCCAACGTCGCCGCATGGGCGACTTTGGCCACTGGACATCGTCGGACGTTGGATGTTGACCACTGGATACGGCAGCTGACGCAACCATCCGATATGCCACGTGGCGTATCGGATACGGATTGATCAATGATACGCCACGTGGCATATCGGACACGTATCCATGCCGTGTCCAGGTGTCGGACACGTGGACACGGCTGTAGGGAGCCGTGTCCGTGCTTCCTTTTGTGTGTGTGTGTGTGTGTGTGTGTGTGTATGATTATATTTATTGAATATACTTAATATTGTTCAAGAGTGGGTAGAGAGATAGTATGATTAAATTTGAATTTTTGTGTTTATCATGTTTTTTATGCCTGGTGGGACCTTCATCCTATTTGGGCAGTGGGCCAACCACCTTGACCACAGAGAAAGGTATGGTAACCCAATCCCAACGATAGACAATAGATGATGTATCATATTAATTTATATGTATCATGTTTAAGAATTAGGTTGGCACCAAATTATTGATGACGTCAGCATCATCAGCATCACTATTTATCATTTTTTTTTATTTTTTTTTTGATAAAAAAAGTTATTCTCCTTTCTGATTTTCTCAAAAGATAATTTTTTTAAAAAAAGATGTAAAGATCAAATTTATTTTATTTTTTATAATTTTTTAATTCTACATAATTCTCAACTAGATTAATGAAATGTAACAAAGTTGAGAATGAGCATGCGATTACATAAACATAAACACATTGAATCCATATCTCATAAGAACTTCAAGCTTAAATCTATTTGGACGACAGTGATTCAAGAATGATTGATCACGTGTTATATTCTTGTTAGAGGTGTCAACCGTGACGGGCTGGCCCGGCCCGAGGCACAGTTCAGTCGTGCCTGGGCCGGCCCGGCACGAAAAAATTCTATGCCCGTGCCCGTGCCCGGCACGGGTTTATCCCTTGTCGGGTGTCCCGTGAGCCCGACCCCATGATGCCCCTCCCGCAAAAAAAGACCGCAGGTCGGGTCTGATTCAACCCGACCCACGGTCCCCCGTATCCCGAACCGCTCGCACAGGAATGCCCGAGTGAGCCTGGCGAGGCACGGCACGGCCCATCGTGCCTGCGGGCCGTGCCAGCCCGTTTGACACCTCTAGTTCTTGTATTACATACACAAGTTGAAGGTTATGCCTTTAAGCGATGGGAAGTATCTTTGTTTATAAAATATATGTCTCGAGTTCAAGGCTCATTAAACATAAGCTCTCTAAATTTCAAAGATAATACTATCAAGATATTAACATCTCCAAGACTCCGCATTGAAGCAAGAGCCTTGTTCATGGATATGATTTCCATCTCCAACAAAGATGGCAATGAAATATTAAAGAATAGGAAAAAAATGAACAAGGCATATACGTATGTAATAAGAGAAAAAAAAATAAAAATAATTAAATTATTTTTGCAAAAGAAATTTCAATTACTGAGAAACTCGGCAATGCATCAGACAAGACAAAGAACTAAGAAAAAAATGAGATAACATAAAAAAAATATGAGAGCTATTGTCTGATTAAAAAGTCAAACAATTAATCTTGATAAACAAAGGTAATACCCAGTACACAATGCTCACGCATAGCATGAGGTCTGAGAGAAATTAATATATTGACAATATTACCCCTCGTAAATCAAATAGACTATATCTAAAGAGTCTCGAACAAGAAACCTATCAATACTAGACAATGACACTTGCCATCGTACAAACACCACTTTTTCAAAAACAATTAATCTTAATAACTAGTCAAAATTTCTCAGCATGTCTTAATCATAATGATTTTCTGAAATTGAGATAATAGTTATTTAGGAGTTATTGAATGCCTCATTTCTTTTATATCAATATTTTTATGTATATAAAATATAGCTAGATACCATTTTTTTAAATATGTTACAATACTACATACAATTTTCTACACTTTGATAATAATATAATTGCATATATAAATGTTGAAAAAAGAAAAAATTAGATGTTAATCACAAAGAAATATTATGTGTAAAAATATAGCTAGGTTTTTTGATCATAGGCATAACTAAATATTACATATCAATGTGAGGTATATAACATATAAGTTTCATTTTGTAAAATAATTTTTTTTTATTTTTTTTTGTTTTTTATTTTTTTTTATTTTTCATTATGTAAAATAGGTTATGTATAATAAAATAATGTGAAATAAACATTGTTTTATATACTATGAACAAATATTTTACCTCCTTAATATGAACAAAAGACAATTCATTCGGGGCTAGTTTTGGCCCAACTGGCCAATGGGCCATGACATGTTCTAGGTTAGCCAGGAATGAACTAGTCTAGCGTTGCCTAACCCTATGTTGCACGGACACGGATACGGACACGGGGATAGGACACGGCAAGATACAGGGACACGGCAAATTCTAAAAAACTAGGATACGGATACGGCTAGGATACGTCATGATAAAAAAAATAAAATTAAAAAAAAAATTATTAATTATAAATATTAGGTATTTTAAAATAATTAAAAATATTGTATTGTAAAATAATTTAAAATTTTGTATTTTAAAATAATGTAAAAAAAATTTAAACCCTCTAACACCCTCCCCCTCCCGAACCTTTTCCCCCCCTCCAAAACACCCCTCCCGAAACCCCCTCCCCCCCCCCCCTTCCCGCCCCCCTCCCGAAATCCCCTCCCCCCCCCCCTCCCGAACCCAACCCCCCACCCGATTTTCGATTTTAGAATTTTGATTTTCAAATTTCAAATTTCGAATTTCGAACTCTCCCCCTCCCGATGCAGATTTCAAAACCCACCCCTGGCCTATCGGACACGTGTCTGATGCGTGTCCGACCCGTGTCGCCGTATCCACGTGTCGGACATGTGGACACGGCAGCACTTAGGCGTATCCGTGCAACACAGGCCTAACCCATACTAACCTGGAATGAACTAGGCAAGTTTGGCCAGGTATGACCCAATTTAGCATGACTTAGCCAAAAAGCTTGCCAAATGGTCGTCCTGAACTGCCCATTTTTAGAGCTGTGCTTGAATTGCATGGCTCGTGTTAAAAAAAGGTTATGCTGGCAGGTACGGCCCATATTAAAGATAAATCATGCTGACATGACACGGCCTATTTGACACTTATATATCAAACAACAGAAATATATATATATATATATATATAGAATAAAACCTCGACACATATGTCAAAGTAACGAATACAAGTCTACAACACTCAACTTAAAAGAAAATAAAATAACCTAAGACTTCTTAAAATCTATTTCGTCCTAAAAAAAAATAAGCTAAGACTTACTCTATTATCTAAAACAATATAATATAGTAATGATTTCACTATAAATTTTCTCCTTAAAAAAAGTTCACCTAGTTTTGTTTTGCCGAGATATGAAATACTAGATTAATGAATACATATCTTATTGTCTGACTATCACAATAAAAAATAATAAGAAAAGAAAGTATATACTCAATCCCCTTGAGTAAATGGTGCATCCAACTTATTTCACAAATAATTATCATAACCATTCTGAACTATGCCTCTACGCTAACCTCTAGAAATTATAGAGTAATATACTTTTATAGAGTAATATGCATCGATATTATACACATCAAGCCAAGTCAACACATTATCTCATCATAATTAGTCTTCAGAATGAACACCATAACAACAACCAACCATAAACTTTTCCAAATACATGAACTGAGTCTTTATTTATTACAGGAGTAAAGAGGATGCATTTCATTCATCACGACTCAAATTTAATTTGAATGAGATTTTTTTTGAAAAATAAACAAAGATATTAGTCTGATCAATAAACATTAGTTTTCACAAGGAACACTTCAACAACAAAGCATAAACTTTTCCAAATACATGAACTAATTCTTAACTATTGCTAGAGTCAAAAAATTAAAATAAGAGTGAGAGAGATATGACTTTTGAGTAACTTCATGACTAATAAAAATAATCAAGTTTCCAAGTGGAATTTGAGAACTCAAGTGGATTGGATGCACATCCAATGGACTCCTCAAAGTAGAACATGAAAATATAGAATTTATTACTCTCTATCTCCAATATAATCCCCCTAGTAGTAGCCAAACTTGCATAACAAAAAAAAACAAAAAAAAACAAAAAAAAATTTAAAAAAAATAAAAAAAAATAATAATATTATTATAGTACATAACAATGCAACGCACTAATATTAACCTATAAGAACAAATCAAGATTATGTGACATGTTAGAGAATTAGAGTGTCCAAACTAATAATATTATTATAGCTAACAACATAAGAGACATAATCAACCAGTCATCATACTAGTATATAAAGCTAGGATTTTGGAAGAAGAAAAAAAAAATAGAACATTAGAAAAAATATTGATATTTATGGTAGGTACTAGTACTGCCATAAAAAAAATAAAAAATAATATATATATATATATATATATATATATGTGTGTGTGTGTGTGTGTGTGTGAAATAAATTAATTGTGTATGTCACAAATACTCAATTTGAAATAAATTGAAAGATGTCATTAATCCTATAAATATCTTTGTAAAAATATCAACAGCTTGATTACTGATAAGCACATACACTTTCTCTATAGAATTATCATTGAATTTTTCTCATATAAAATAATAATACATTTTAATGTGTTTTATCTATTAGTGAAACATGAGAGTGGTAACAACGTACTTAACTGTATAATTATCACAATAAAATATCATTAATTCCTAAATTAATAATTCCTATAAAAAATTATTGATTTAATAAAAGCTAAACAAAAAGGGAATGATGATCTATTTAAACCTAAAGGTAATCATCTCTAATGAGGGCAGCCCAACACTTGATGGCCCAGTGTCAAACTCAGCAAGTACTTAACTCAGGCAAGCTAACCTAAGCATCGTATGTGACCCAATGTGAATGAGTTGGGTGCATGGTTAGCCACATCGCTCAACAAAAATATTGATGATTTGTTATACCCACAATAAATTAGGGTCTGAGTTATTTTTAAATTTTTTTGTGGGTTCGGGTCAGCTTCGGGTTGCCTGACCTTTAGGCCCGAACCCAACCCAAATTTAGTTCAGGTTGCTAATTTTCAACCCGAGCTCGACCCAAACCCGCAAAAACATCAACACTAAGCTGATGTCTTTGTTTCCCTATCATAACAAAGACAAAAAAAAAAAAAAAAAAATGCACCTTTTGCTGCAGCCTTTGCTGCTCGCTGAGCTTTCTGGATAGCACGTCTTTCAGCTTTTGTTGTCTTCTCTTTCAATGATTTTGAATGTTTGGGTGGATCAGCAAGCACATCAACTGCCATCCCATCTGCCCTTTCTGCAGTAATTTTTTTGGTAGCTTTTCCCTTCTGTTCATCTGCAAAATTGATCACGTAAAATAAACCATTTGATCGAGAAGACATGTTAACTCAAGCACATTCTGTGTTTTTGCCAGCAGAAGTAAGCTCTCCTCAGCTGAACCAAAACGTTCAGCACATCCAGCAGCTTAGTTATATGTGTGCTATTGCTAGTCGAAGTATTGATGCATGCCATTTGTTACAAATTGATGCAGAAAAAAAAGAACAGCAGCTGAAAAGATGCAACTCAAACTTGAACACAATATAAATAGTTCGATACAACTTAAACTTGTTTAAGAACACTCATAAAATCTCATTATATAGAAAATGGGTTGATTCGACACCTCACAAGTTAGGTGTTCCCATCAAAAATATAAAATAAAAAAAAAATAATTTTGCTAAAGATTAGGCCCAAATCATGATCATTTCCACCATCATGATTTTGTATTGTAAAGAGATTAGGTCCAAATTGTGATCATTATTAGCAATGTGACTTTGTGTTACATAAAGATCAAGATACTGAATGGAGTCACGACTATTTTCTAGAGTTATAACCTCAAGCTAAAGAGTTGAACGCCAAAATTATGATTTTCTTCTAAAAATCATGAATTTCTACTTAGAGTAATACAAAGTTGCTTGAGTATAAAAATGAAAGTTAAAAATTTTTGAGATATCTCTCATTTCTTCTAATTCTCTCTCATGTAACAAATAAAGTCATGAAAACTATAAATCTTATGTGAGAATTTCATACTCTCTAAGGATTTCACAAGCAAGCAAGAGACACACGACTTATATCAATTCTTAGAGTTAGGGGTCATGACTATCAAATCATTTTTCTCTATTAAAAGATATTTCAACACTCTCCCTCAAGCTGAGGTGTGAGATCCCAGTACACCAAGATTGAAGGAGAAACTAATCACAAATCAATTTGAATTATAACCAAATAATCTACTTATGCTACATAACAAAACTTACAGTGATATAAGCAACTATGAGAGAGACAATGAGATTAACAAAGTCATAATTAGGCCTAGGCTTGAGATTATGAATGATAAGCTAGTAGATGTCAATCCTTTGATAGGAAACCACATACCTGAGGCAAGGCGGGATGCTTTCAGTTGGGCCTGGTAGAACCTGGACTAAGGCACACCTAGGGTTTTGGCAAGCAGTAGTCATACAAAAGATTCTATTTTTTTTTGTATCGAATTTTTGTAGCACACAGTGGATATGAGACAATGAGGGTGGTGCACTGTGGTTGCAGCCTCTCCCTCTAGGGTTTACAACCCTCACACACAATTCCTCTGTGATCTTATTCCAAAGAGTATTGTTGTGATACCAAATTACAAATTGATGCGAAAAAATAAACAATAATAAAAAAAAATGCAACTTAAACTTAAACACAACTTAAACAATTCGATTGAGCTTAGACTTGTTTAGAGACATAAAATAAAATATAAAATAAAAAGTAACTTCAACATAAAAAGGCACCAACAATATTATTGTGTTTATCTAAATTATCATATTAATATTCTTGCTACTATGTAGACTTATAATGCTTACCCATATTGCAGTGCTATTTTTTATTGTTGTATAACTGTCATAAGAAAAATAATCATAATTCATATGAGATCACTAAGGATAAGCTAGCAAAAATTAAGGATGGTTCATGATGATCTATTTTAGTAATGTTTGATCCGTCAGCAAATGATATCATCTATTGGATGAATCATCTCGGGCCAAGTCAGATGGGTGATTAGAGATTGATATATAATTATTAATACATATATGATAATCAATTGACCCTAATGAGTCCAACATATTTGGTTCTTACGACAGGTGCAAAAAAGTATGAGACTTGGTAATATCGATTTACTCGTTGAAGATGTTTCTGGGTAAGTACAATTAGACATTCAGCGTGTACACCTATTGATAATGTTATGCTTACATAGGAAGAGTTTCCAAACTTCTTTTCTTGACTGCCATTAATTCAAGTTAAGATACTCTTACATTTTTTCTTCTCAACATCTCACTCTGAATTCTTAGGTCATAAATTCAAAAATCAATATTTATATCACAAGTTATCATACCCTTTTTACTTATTTTATAAAGTCCAGAATCTTTAATATTATTGTAATCAATGACATAATTACATGTATCAAGGACTACATATTTTCTTTTGATATGAGTTACTTTTATTTCATAGTTTTATTATAATTTATTTTACAATTTTATTAAAATATTAAGAATTAATAACTTTTTGAAATATTATTCTCATTTTTTTTATTTTCTTTTATTTCTTTATATATATATATATATATATATTTTTGCATAACATGATTGACCAAATGTGCAGTGCTAGCACTTCTATGTTAAATTGATAATTGATAATTGAAATAAAAAACTAATATTTAGTTAAAATAGCTAGGACACATATACTACAAATGAGTATTCCTAAGCATTTTTTAGCAAAATCAATATTAATTGCTGACTTATTTATCAATTAAATGATATATTCTATTCTCTCATGTCGTATTCAATATTAGTTTTTATATAATTAAGAAATTTTTGACCTTTCACCTAACATCTTGAGACATTTGTTTTGTTCAGAATCTTTCTTCAGTTAGAGAGAAGATGATTGTTCATACCATCAAATATATTTATGTTGACTACTATGGTATAGATGTTACTTATCAAAGACAATGAAAATCATTATGAGTGTGAACATGATATTAATATGTCTTCACTTTTAAAATTAGATATCACGCTAGATATTTGATTGTCATTGATACATTACTTATTCATTCTCACTTAATCACATATCTCTAATTAAGATGAGAATTATTAATCTTAGAATTAGAAAATTATATATTCTAGAATGTAATACTTATCAGGTAGAAAATCATACTACAATTTAGTATTCTGTCCGTCAGACTTGCGTTAATAATGACATATTAGATATGATTCACCAAAACATTTGGCGATTTAGTATAAATAAAGACTCGAGATATCTTAAGATACTATATAAGCTTTGTTGATAATATCCACATTTCATTTGGCTATTCATTTCTTATTTTAGAACATATTTTTTTCTATTTTTCAATTATTTCATAAAAGAATAAAAAATATAATTTAAAAAGAATATAAAAATTATTTGAAATATCAATATCTAAGAGTACATATCTAATAGTTTAGTACTTATTATACTGAAAATGAAACTTCATGTGACAACAGATTCTAGAAAATATAATTGCAGAAAGAAAGAACAGATATTTAATACAGACGACTCAAATACTCCTCTTGTTCTAAAGCATTTTTTTGAGAAAAAATAATTTTAACCATAAATTATTTCATCAACTAAATATTTTCTTCTATACTTTCTCATAGAATATCTTTTAAGATATTGTGCTATATAACCATAAATACTTATTGGTACATGTGATGAGTCGAAAGGTGAATCATTATAATGTGATTAAACAAGTTTTGAAATATATGAGAAGTGACAATCTCTCTTAGTTAGAGGCTCAAAGAAAACGTCAGAAGAGCAAAAAAAGGATAAAAGATTTAAATATTACTTTTGAATTTTTACTTCATAAGCTCTTTGTTATCATTCTAATGTTCAAGTGATCTAAAACAAACAAGATGTCCTTCATAAGCTCTTCTAATTGGATGAAAATACTTCACCTTTGAATGTTCTTAAGTTTTATTAAGTAAAAAAAATTCTTTACTCTCAAAGTCAATTTGTTCAAATCACCTTCTCATTGAGGAAATTCTACTCTCTTGTGAGGATAGCCATATCAGCCTATTAGTAGTCATTTCTAGTGACTTCAAAATATTCTAATGGTTCACTATCAAAAGCTAGATCCCAACTTTTTGTCATTGGTTTAGACTATCAAGTAAATTTTTTTTTAAATCATAAGTGTTTCATGTCACTTTATCAAAAAAAAAAATTAAGGAAAATTTTTTAAAAAAATAATGAGACGAGATTTCATAACATCAAGGAAAACCTCTAAGTTGGCCAATAATTTTTTATTGTATTTTATTTTCTTCACATTGGTAGTCATAAGCATTACGTAAACAAAGAGTTTACAACTCTTTGTCAAATTTATGATTATTTAAAAAATTCTAAATAAGTCAAATAAGATTCAACATAGATATATATATTATAGAAAAATATATAGTTGTAAGACTAGTGATAAGATTAAATACCTTGGAAGAGATTGAATAATGCACTAAAATATATAATTCATTAAATCTCGGGTAAACCCAAATAAACAATGGAATTATTATTAAATATGAATTGCTTTAGTTTTAGTAATCCTCTTTATTTACTTCCATGAGTTAGCAAAGGATGGTTAGGTTCATTACTAACATTGATCTTCCACTTAACTATGTAAAAGATCTAAAATAAATTCATTATATATAGAAATACTTCGAACTCACTTATACGATCCCTATGATGACCTATAGAACTAATATGATAAAAAATTATAAAATAAAAATAATTAATAATTAATAAAATTATAAAACAAATTAGATAAATCTCGATGACATCAAAAATTTAGACTAATCATGATAACAATGCATTAACATGTATCATCATCCACTTAATTGATAATAATTAAAAAATAAATAAGTAAATATTAGAATTTTATGAGATCATTCACACTAGTAATGACTCTATCATATATGAATATTTGTCGATAATCATTAAAGAATACAAGAATTAAAATAAAATATATAGCATAACTTTTAATAATACCTCAAATAATAATATCACAATAAATATTTTCATAAGAAACATTAGAGATAGTCTCTTAGCTGAGATTTTTAACATTAGATATATATATATATATATCACATAAAAAATCTAATAGTATAAGCTGGCTTAAAAAATAGTTGTCCCCTCATTAGAACAAATATAAAATGATTTAAAATATATTACTATATCTAACAAACTATAAGACTTCTATAGTTTATTTAAGTTAGTAAATTAAAAATAATAATAATTTGATGTCAAACACTATTAAAATTCTACATATTTGATAATGAATTCATATATTATTTGTCAACATATGATATCGGACTATATTAATAATAGAATAGGTAAAATAATAATTAAAGATTCAAGCTAAGATATCAAATTACCTTTTTAAAAATTCACAAAAAATCTTATATTATACAAGGAACATGTGTTCGTTTGTATAAACTTCTACATCATGCATTACACTTGAGTGTATATACAAGATAAAAAGTATCTTTAATCAATATAAATAATATTTATTTTTAATGACATGACTATTAATATATATATATATATATATATATATATATATATTATTAATCTTCTATTATATCTATTTATTGCTTAGATCATAGGATAAAGATCGAATGATAAAAAATACTATCAAATTCACATCTACTTATATGAACCGATCACAAGAACCAAAGATTTAGATTTATGAACAATTGAATAAAATTTTTAAATATTATAAAAATAAATATAATAATTTTGACAAGCCTTTAAGTACAAAGATCAATATTATATTCAGAGACTGTGACTTTTTTATTCAATTAGCTATGAAAAAATGATAAGTACATCCATCGAATATAAGATTGATCATAGATGTCAAGATACTTAAACACTAATTACTTGAACTTCATCTTATCTCATAATAGTATAAAAAAATTAGACATATTAAACTAGTACAAATCATACAAATCTATTTTTTTCATACTTTCTAAAATGGCATGTAATTTACAGATTTATTGATATCTAATATAACATCGAAATATATTTTTTATATAACTATAAATGTAATTTAAGATAATAAAAACAAATTACATGTAAATATTATTAAAATTTTATAATAATTAAAAAATTAAAAAGATACATAAATTAGACTTTTAAAATAAAATTCGAGAACTACAAGTGGATGAAGATATTTCCAAAAATAATATAACCAAAGGTTAAAATTGTAACAATCTAAACTAGACATAAGACATTATAAATTATGATATTAGCACTATCATAGCATGCATTTTATTTTACAATCTTTTTGCTATATATTTTTATAATCATTTATATTTATATGTTCAAATTTGAGTGTATTTTTTAATATTTTTTTTTACATTCATATATATATATATATTGTTCAAATTTTAAATAATGAATTTTTTATGATATTATTTTTATTTTTTTCAATTTCATATATATATATATATAGACAGCATGTGAGAGGGAAAGAGGACCCAACCCAAACCAGCAAGAGTCCCAGACCACGTGTGAGTTGGGCTGGACCTGGACTGGAGTCTGGACTGGATCTGGATAACCAGTGAGCTAGGCCAGCACCATCCCTAGCCCATAAGATAGGGTATGCTAGCATGTGTTGTCTTTGTGCCCTTAATGGCCTGCCCAAGAGTAACCCAGACAGCCAGGCTAGCCTGGGTTAGCTGTGCGTCTGGCCTGAGTCATGCTTGTTTTTAAAAACCTGAGTACCTGACTCAGCATGACCCATTCTGCCCATGAGCAACAGGCCACCTTTGTTTGCAGTTGGGCCAATGCAGCAAGATCCATGCTAAAACTGTGGCATGCCCAACATGGCACAGAAACCTGACTGAGTCTCAAAAAAGGGTCATGCTAACCCAATATGGTTCGTTTGCCACCTCTAATGCCCAATTGTGTGCCATGGACATTGATGCCCTCTATGTCACTGCTGTTAAAAGAAGATTGATCCTGTTTTCGAGCAGCAAATGCAAGTGGCAGTAGCATTTTTAGGCATCTAATTCATTAAGTAAGTGTGCACAACAATAGCATTTTTGGGATCTTATTTTTGGGTAGTAGATGAAACATGATGGTTCAATTGTGCATGAGAGACAATTTGTATTTTTACAAATTAGGTTTTAAATTGGGAAACACTAATTTCAAATTATGAGCAAATTATAATTCCTCAATTTTAATGTTTATTATTGACAAAAATGAGAATTTTGTTTCCTAATTTTGTTTCCCAAATTGGGAAATACTTATTATGATTAAACTTTGAGGAGCAATTTTGCAATTTACAATTTTTTGGATTATTTCTTTTTATTTAGCATAAAATGTATGAAAATTCTGATTATTAATTTGGAAACTACAAATATTCATTGTGAGGTACTAGTCATAATAGAGACAAATGTAAAATAACTTGAATTAAACATTAAAAATTCAATTAAAAATCCCTCCATAACCTACTAAAGGAGGATATTCGAGATTCCTTCCTAGCAGGACAGCATCAATCTCTCCAGACCTCTAGGTACTATAACTCTTTTGTCTCATTTCTCTACTTCATGTTAATGGATTATTGACTCATGAGTCAATACACATTATAAATGATCATTCTCTTTTTATTATATTCTTATTATATTTCATGAATATTATAATAATTAATGATAATCTTTCAAAATTCACTGAGTATGATTGGCTCATTATTTTTGTGTTATATTTATTTTTTTATGAGTAATCATTATAGACAATTTAATTTTGATTTTATTTTTTTTTTTGATATTTATTTATAATAACAATAGACTGAGAAAAAAATTTCATAACTATGATATATATATCTTATCTACTATGATAGAATCTCATGGTTGGTGTTTAAGTATGTTTTCCTTTTATTTTTTCATTCTCAAATGAGATATCTATCATTGACCAAATTAAAAATATTTTATCCTACTCTGAACATTTCTATCATGGAGTCTTAATCATATCAATTAAAAAATCATAACATATTAGATATTCTTATTTTAAATATCAGATCGATATGAATAAAAACTCATTTAAATTGATATACTTACAAATATGAGAACCTAATAAAAATATAATCAAATAAGACTTTAGCTATTTGTTTAATTTTATGAATGATTGGTCAAAATATACATATATTTTTTTTGTGTAGGATCACTGATATATTTTTATTTTTCAAATATTTTATAAAAATACTAAAAAATAAAAAAAATAATAAGTTATTAATATATATATCGAACACATTCAATACTTACTATATTGATAATGAGATTATACAAACAAACTTAATGTATCAATACACATTCATAGAATGAGATGACTAAAAATAATAGACATGTGATTGAGTATTCAAATATTTTTTTTAAAATATAATTTTTATCATAAATTATCTTATTAACTAGACATCGTTTTCCACCTTTTTCCCATGTATGTCATTTCAAATTATATGTTATGGAAAGAAGTCATTTAGCTTGCTTCTTAAAATTTTTGGGAATCATTGTTTTATCCACTCTCTCTCCTTAAGGTGAAACAAGTTGATCTCGAGGTCTTTAGATTTATTTTTCTTAGATATTTCAGTACACAAAAGATACATATATTTTTTATCAGAAAAAAATAACATTTGAGTGAGTACTGATATTACTTTTTTTGAGAATTAATCATATTTAGTGAATTTAGGAAGAAAAAAATTCAAAAAATATATGATAACCCATTATCTTTCTTTACTCCTCTTTAATCTTACTTAGACCTTCATCTAATATAAAAGATCACATATCCATTATAACTAAATTTATTGGTTCATAATATAATAATGTTACTATAAAATCATCATATATGTCAACAAATAAAAATTAACTCAAAAGAAAGCAAAGTTTTTCATTATAGAACATCTTCATCGAGTCTGAATGACACAGTGGTTCATGATTATACTCTAGTTTAGACTCATTATGAGCTAGAGACTAAGAAACTTGACCATCTCACCTATGACTTAAGGTTTATACTATGAAGTGAGAACAAACACAATCTTATAAGATCAAAGACGACTCTATCGAGTAGCCAAATAACTTTGCAACTAATCATTTTGATATTGACCTTTCAATTACTCTCTAAAAATGACAAAAGAGTCATACTTACCATCTAATATCAGAGATATTCAGTTTTGTCATATACACTTCTTTTATCTTCTTTTACTTGTTTCACTATTTCTTTTATACTTATATCTTGTTCTAAATTATTATCTCACTCAATAATATTCAATCATATTATAAAAAATATGCATCCTTCACTCTAATAAAACTCAAGTAGTATCATGATGTATGAAAAAGTTTATTATTGATTACCTAAAAAACATGGACACGGACACGAACAAGGGGATACGACACAGCAGGATATGGGGACACGGCAGGATGCGAAGACACGGCAAGATGCGGGGACATGACAAATTCTAAAAAACTAGAATACGAATACGACTAGAATACGGCATGATAAAAAAATAAAATAAAAATAAAAATTATTTTTTTATAAATATTAAGTATTTTATAAAATAAATTAAATTAAATTAAATTAAAATATTTTATTTTATAAAATAAATATATATTTTTTATTTTATAAAATAAAAATATTGTATTTTATTTTATTTTATAAGATAATATTTATAATTATTTTATTTTATAAAATAATATTTTAAAATTATCTTATATTATATAAAAATATATTTTTTTATTTTATAAAATAAAAATATTTTATTTTATTTATTTTATAAAAATATTTTATTTTATGTCAACCCTGCATCCTCACAATTAGCGCCCGCTCCCTGCCTCCCCCCTTAATTCACGCTACTCCCTGCCTCCCCCCTCAATTCGCGCTGCTCCTTGCCTCCCCCCTCAATTCGCGCTGCCCCCTGCCTCCCCCCTCAATTCGCGCTGCCCCCTGCCTCCCCCCTCAATTCGCGCTGCCCCCTGCCTCCCCCCCCCCTCAATTCGCGCTGCCCCCTGCCTCCCCCCCCCCCTCAATTCGCGCCCGCCCCTACCTCCCCCCCCTCAATTCGCGCCCTAGCCTGCATCGAGTGGCCAATATCGCCGCTGGACGTCATCGGACGTCGGTCACTTGGCATGGATACGACAGCTAACACAACCGTCTGATATGTCACGTAACATATCGGATACAAATTGATCAATGATACACCACATAACGTATCAGATACGTATCCATGCCATGTCCGTACCGTGTGATATGTCACGTGACATATCGGCTATAGGGAGCCGTGTCAGTGCTTCCTTGTTGATTACAGATAGATTTTCAATATAAAGATAAATCAATATGAGAAGCTAAATCATCCTAAGATGATACTTGTAATGAGAAAGTTCATTTAGATTAAAGATTACAGCTCGAGCAAATTACGTCAAGATGTGTACCAAACCAAACCAACTCAAATTAAATTTATAAAACTCAAATTATGCTTAGATTAGGTTGGGTTAGGTCGAGTTAAGTGATTAGTAGCATTGCAACATCAAAAATTAATAGAAATTACATATAATTTGATATTTTACTTTTAAAAAAAAGAAACCTAAACTATGACACATTTATCTCTTATTTGTAATAATATAAAATAAAAAAAAATTACTAATTAATCTCTTTTAAATTTAAATAATATATAATTATAAAATTAATAAATTATTAAATTTTTAATTTATGGACATAAGATCCTATTGACCTAGATCATGGTGGTATGATCCATTGTCCTCATTAATCGCCCAATGGTTCCATCAAGATAAGTGTGTTTTATGCTGCCATCTACTCTTCTTTTATTAACATTTATTAACTATAGGTTTGATAAATTATCAGCATAAACTATGCATATAACACCCTTGGGAGCACCTTTTGATAGGAGCATTCATGTTGCGATTTTTGAATGAAATGGGATTCCTAAAAAAGTAGTTCACATTAAAAAAAAAGCATTGGTCTCTTTTTTTTTTTGTGCATAGAAGAAAAGACGGATGATTATTTGTTAAGTTCGGATTAACATTGAGTTGCTCAAGCTTTAGGCCCGAACTCAACTAGAATTTAGCTCAATTTAAAAATTTTCAACTCAAGCTTGATTTTTTGTCAGTTGGGTTCGGATTATTTTGATTGACTCGACCCAACATGAGCTAACTCGAGTTGCAACCCTACTTAATTGTTTGGTATGAATTATCAAAATTTTCTCTTCAATAATCAAAATTAACTTTCATAAAATTCTTATTATACTGACAATCTTTCATAGATAGAGAATATATCAATCATACATGAATATTTTACTTTATAATAAACTTAAGAATATGATGTATATGAATTATGAAATAATCACCTTAATTTTAAATAGTGCAATAAGATATATTTTATAGATTATGAAAGATATATATATTTTAATGATATTGTTAAATATATAGTTTGTGAAATTTTCACATGCAATCACTTCTTTGAGGTAACAAATATATTTTATAAATTTTTTTTATTTTTCCAGAGAATTCTAATAATATCATGATTTTATTTATTATTTACAATTTACATAGATTATATTTTAAATACAAAGGATGATAAGTTTGGAATCATCCAACCAAAAAAATACCTTCAACAATAATTCTAGATAAAAGATATTAGAAAACTCAAATACTTTCTATATATAAAGGTGACATGTGTTAGTAGAGTACTTATTTTGTCATATAAAAGATGATGAGTTAAAAATCATCCAACTTAATGTATACCTGCAACCATAATTTCCAACAAAATTTTAAGAGACTCAAATACTTTCTAAATATAGATATTACATATTCTAAGAAAAAGATTATCTTGTCACATAAAAGATATGCAGCTGATCTTATTATATAAATTAGTATCCTGCGTTATGCTCTACCAGATACTCATTAATCTAGATGCAAATTTTTTATCCAATATGACTCTCATTATTGACTCAACTACTTATAAATGAATCATAGATAAGATTAATTATCTAATAATTATCAATCCAAATTTAGCCCATACAATTAGTAAAATTAATCATTTTCTAAATTCTCCATAATAAATTCATTTAAACATAACTCTTCATATTTAAGGAAAGTATCTCCAAAATTAAAAATTTCTTTTAACGATCATAAGCAATTATAATTAGCTGAATATTTAGATTTTAGTTGGATACCGACTTACATCAAAAGAATGTCCACAATAATTTTTTATATTTTTCTTAAAATAATCATACCTCTCAAAAAAATAATAAATGTGACTATTTCAAAATTTATTTACTTATACACATGTAGCATTTATAGAGATGATGACTATTGCTTACAAGATACTTTAATTTGATACATAATTACAAAAAATTGAGTATTCATTTTTTTTTCTCATTACTCTTTATTGTGATAGTCATGTAGCAAGATATATAATCTCCAATTCAATATTTCAAGTACAAATAAGTATATAAGAATAAATTATTTCTTTACTATAAGAAAATGTTCATTAACTTATAGTTATAAAAAAAATCAATCAAAAAATATCTTAAAAAATGATTTGAAGAGACTTTAATTATATATCTTTTTTTTTTAACTTTATATTTTATATTTTTATGCAGTCAATTAAGGAGAGTATTATAGTTTCAAGTTGCTTTTAGGTTATAATTATTTTTAATTTTTAGTTTTTATTTATTTCATTATGGATGAGATTACCATGTGTGTGTGTGTGTGTGTGTGTGTATTGTCCTGATCTATTTTGCTTATTAAGTAAGAGCACACCCTTGTACATATGATTGGTAAGTTCTATTTAAATTTGAGTAGTATTCCATGAACACCAAATGTTTATAAAAGGCATAACAAAGAGATAGCTCCCATTTATTGTTAAAGCTTCTACATTACAAAAACAAAATTGAGTCACTACTCTAACAAACAAGAATATAGTCAAGAATAGCAATAGAAACCATTCTAAATTGAGGGGACGAAAAAAGAATAAAGACATTATGAGTCACCCAACATCTAGAACATGACCAGAAGTCTATTCTTTATCTGACTTTACTGGTAACCATATATGGACGAGTGGCAGTCCTCCAAGAGTTGGTATGGGACTATTCCTCCTTCCGCCACAAACATTTTGAAGAAATGCGAAAGAATGCGTGTATTAAAAATACTACAGATATTGTTCATTGTGATCCTGAAAAAAAACTACTGAACTAGGAGATAATACTACAGATGCTATTCTTTGTAAATCACCATTTTTACTTTTAGTTTCTTCCTCGACATATCAGTAACATATTAACGATGATAAATAAAGAAGCTGAACGTATGGACGTGGAGACGTACTAGAAGGAAAAACTGCAGCCGAGGCTGAGCTTAATCTCAGTGGCACAGTCTTCTCAATATCTCCAGCAGGTAAACTACCAGACACAGTTGAAGAAACCGCCTCCTTAGTAATAGACGCCAAATCATCTAGCGAGGTCACCGTTGTTCTAGCAGACGTTGCTGCCAAAGAGTCGGAACATCCATCTGGGAACGAGTCTCTGCGAAGTGGAGAGAGGGGAGCTGAGGCATGGCGTGGTGGAAGAATCATCACTGGTGAGAGCGAGTTGCTCCCCGGTGGCGACAGTTTGGAGATTGGGGAAGAAGAGTTTGGAACCGCCGTGTTGGAGTTAGTTCGGTCCGATGGATTTGCTCCTGGGGTAATGAATCCGACATGCCTGACCTTGGGATCAATTACTGTTCGTTGAGCTCGCCGCGTATCCATCAGATTCTGAGGACAATTTCGTCGTCGGAAAGAACCTGTAACCGGCCTTAGTAATTCACAGCATCATTCAGCACGAGAATATTGACATCTGCAATATGATTTGTGAACTCACAGGAACGGTCGAGTTGCAGGAAACATAAGACAGATGCTTGTATTTATGCGCACAAAGGGCCTGTTTGATATATCATTAACTTGTTAAAAATGAAATTTTCAATGATTTTAAATCTTTAATTTGTTTGATAAAAAAATTTTATAAGCTGAAAATTAAAAATTTTAAGTCAAAAAATATTGAAAATTTTAAGTAGATAGAAACCTAATTAGGTATCACTTGATAAAACTGAAAAAATTAAATAGTAAAAAACAAGTACTGAAAAATTATAACTGAATTTTATAAGTGTTGAATTTGTATTGAAAATATATTTGATAAATTAATATTAATTGAATGCTAAATATAAATATATTATTTGAAAACTGTAAATGCTAAATGATGAAAATGATGTATTTTAAATATTTATCTTTTTTTTATTGTATTACATATTATCCAACATAAATAGAATTTCTAATGAATTTTTTTTTTCACTACAAATATTAATTATTAAAAAAAATAAAATTCCTAACAACATATCCATGAATAAATCATAACTCCAAAAAAGAAATATAAATATTTAAAAAATAACCAATAAAATCTAAATTCTTTAAAACTATCCAAATTTTAAATATAAAAATAAAAATTAATAAACAACTAGTTGATTTGTTATTTCCTCTAGGCTCTATTAAATAAATCATGATATAAGGTTAGTGTTAGAATTTATGATGAGGTAAAAAAGATGAAGAGAAGATAAATTCATAAACTGAACTGTTTAGTGAATGAGAAAACAAAAAAGAAATGAAAAAAAAAAGACAATAGTAATTTTTTTTTAAAAAAAATTTGTTGAAAATTTTTAGTCATCAACATTAAATAGGTCTCTACCTACTTAAAATTTTCAATGAATTTTTACATAAAATTTTAAATTTTCAGCTCCCAATATTTCTTTATCAAACGCACTTAAAATATCAAATCATTGAAAATTTTAATTTTCAATAGTTTGAAGATTTTAAGTACATTATCAAACAGCCCCTTAGTGTTGAAAGCTGAAATTTTCATCAAAATTTTTTTTAAGTTGCTATCTTGTTCTTTTTTTTTTCCTTTCTTTTTCGTTTTATCATTCACGCTATATTTCAGTTTGTGAATCTATCTTCTCTTCCTCATTTCTTCGCCACCACAAGCCCTAACCCTAACTCTATTGTCATGATTAATTTAAAAGAGGAAATAACAAATCAACTAGTTATTCATTAATTTTTGTTTTTTTATTAAAATCTTGGATAGTTTTAAAGAGTTTATTTTTATAGTTATTTTTTCAACATTTTTATTTTATTTTTTGGATTTATGATTTATTTATGGATATGTTTTTAGCAATTTTATTTGTTATAATAATTAATAATTGTAGTGAATAAAAAAATTTCACTAGAAATTCTATTTATGTTGGATAATATTGAGTATCCCAAAAATCATAAATTTGAATAATTACTATGGCTTTGACATGAGTACTTGTATCTCTATATTTTTTTTATAGCTTAAGAGTTATTACTTTGTATAACTATTACGACTTTAACTCGATACTATCGATGTATGTAAAGGTAAAGTCATGGCTCTATGATTTGTGCATAGTAGTGTACTTGATTTTTGTGATGAAAAATTAATGTTACATCCATTAAATTTTTGGAACTAAGTATGAATGTGAATCGATGATAATATCATAGTTATTGAGAATATGTAATATAATAGAAAGATTGTACTAATGAGTTACTAAAGTTATGACATAAAAGAATTACTACCAATCATTTAGATGAAGCTTTGCCAAAGATTTATAGATCTATAGATTTACCTTATCTACAAAACACTTCGAAAAAATTATTGATTTTATGACTATTCATCAAAGTTCTAAACACAAAAAAATCACGAAATAAATATATATTATTAATATTTTTACATTTATACATCATTATAAACCATCAAAAAAATATTAGAATGTTGAGTAAATAAAATACCGAACAAACTCGAACTAAAATAATTGCTCCTCCCAAAATAATATCTTTCCCCTCCAAAAACAAATATGTATTATCACAATGAATTTTTTTAACTACATTTTGAGTGTCATACGATCTATAAATAGTAGAGAAACTTTAAGTGAACATTTTTGACAATCACAATGAGGTTTGAGTTTCATGACTACCTGTAGGTCATTGGATGTATGTATTTGTTTATGTATAGGATATACATATTTATTACACCAAATGCAAAAAAAAATAATTGGGTTTCCTCCCAAGTATCACTATATGTAATATCTATAGCTAGACCATCAAAGCATCTTTAGCTCTATCAGAGATCTATGATGTCCACAACCTTTTAAGTATACTAATTCACTTTCTTTTATATATTTTGATAATTCAACCTTTCTCTAGCTTCAATTGTCTATAAGGCTATTTCTTAATTTGATATGAATTTTGTGAATGTAATGGCTCCTTCTTATATTCTTTTATCTCTATTTATTCTAGATCAAAAAAATCATTGTGCTAAATACTAGCACGACCTTGCCATTGTGCTATATACTAACATGACCATGCTCAACACTATGTAGTAACAAAGTCATAATATTATGCATAGTCATAGCTTTCTCTTTCATCTTCACCTTGACATTTTCTATTTGTAAATCCAAAGTCACAACTTAGTGCATAGTCATGGCTTTGTCTTTAGGCTTTTGATAGAGGGATTTATTATGCATCACTAAAGTCACATTGTTGACAAAGCCACAACTTTATCTTTGATTTTTCCTTCCATTAATTTTATCTCATCTTTATATTTTTCTTTAAATGACTCATCTTTTTTAGAGATGTCATCATAAGACTATTTTGAGGTCATGAATTTGAAGATTTTCATGATCTCATAACATTCATTTTCCTTTATTTTCTCATGTTTACAACTTTAGTAAAATTCTATTATTCTTTTTTTTATTGTTATCACATCATTTAAGTTATTCTTATATTTCATATACTATAATTATACTCATAATTCAAAAGTATTTTTTCTATTTCGTAAACCTTATCATTATCATAACTCCAAATTTATTCATCTAGCCCATATATTCTTAATACCAAAAATCTATTTTTTGTTGCACAATAATTTGACATAGATTATTGATTCTCCAATATCCTATTTCATAGTTATCTATACCCCATAAGTTAATATAAAGATTAACCTCTACTTATTTCTCACTTATTTCTATCAGAGTGCTTGAGTATCTAATCTACTATTTGGAGTAAGAAAGATATTATAGTAATTTTGTCTAGATTCAATTTTCATGTAATAGACAAGGGCATCAAGCAGACATTAAACCCCAAACCTCATTTCTTCTGAAATGTGTGATCTATAATAGTGTGAGGTATAGTAAAACTCTAAATATTTTTCAAATTTCTTATACATTTTCTTTGAATAATGACATTACACACCTCAGTCATATTTTTATGAATTTTACATAATTGAACATTTAGGCTAGAATTTTGACAAATTGTATGTTTACTTCTAATTTTTAAAATATATTATAATTTTTTTTGAATTATTTATCCACCTTGCCTTCCTAAATTATTGTGGAAAAGAAAGATTCATTAGAAAGTTATATTTAGTTTTTTTCTGATCTAATTCTCTCTTTCCATGGTCTCGAGTAAGCTTCATTTACTTTTCTAATTCTTCACTTCCATTTTCCTCTTATTTGATTAAAACTTAGTTTGATACTTCTTTTGTAGTTGAGGCTTTTTTTGTTTTGGGGCTTCATATTTATCATTTCTCTAGTTCTCTTAAATTATTAACATGGCTTCTTATAGAATTTTATGTTGAACTATGACTTTTGAGGAAGTTGCTGCCTTGTTATCCCAAAAAACTCTTGAATCCTATTATTCAAAGTAATCTTATAGACTCAAAGTCATACCTCTTAGAAGAGTCACAACATTTTTACCCCCAATGAAGAAGTCTACATTACTACTTATATGACATATATATTTATAAAATTAATTGGGTGAGAAACCCTGGTCCAATGAGGTCTTGGAATATTGCCTAATTCTAAAAATTAAACAACATAATAAAGTTACAACACTAGCATAAAAATTAAATAAATATTATTTTCTTCTATGTGATTAATTGACTTTGACCAAGAAAACTAGTTTTTGTATTTAGATCTTTTGTTGGAGCGATAACATTAAATTATTTTAATGTTTACATCTCTCGTGGAATATTATTTGCTTTAATTTGATTCTTTTCAACTAAACCAATTTTATAAAATGAGTTTATTTGTTAGAGTTTAATGATTTCGAGTGATTTGAAGCAAAGAGATACTTTTTAATATAAACAATGCAAAGTTTATAAACGAAAATAAGAGGAGTACTAGTTATTCAGTATGCTAAATACCAAATAATATTAATTATTTTGGAGATTATGCATAGTGTATCTGTATTGAAAATGATTTTAAATAGAATTAATTTAGTAAATTATAGTTTTGACAAATTATAATGAATGATGATTAAATTGTGTGGTTTTAGTATGAAATATAAGACCTGGTAGATTTGTTGTGAAAGAGTAGAGCAAAATATTATGTAAAGTCATATAATTTCTTGTATTATGAGTTTGTTACACCTCATTGAACTTATAGAGTAATTTTGATATTTATTCTTCGATGAAGCTCTACACAAATAATCATGATATTTTTCATATACCGTGACTTTATCACCTCGTTGACGCGTTTATTTCACTATGCAATATATTTCCTTCGACTATAAAAATTTATTTGAGTTATAGCCACACTAACTCATAATATTTTATATGATTGTGATATAAATTTTTTTTCATAACAACCTAGTACTCAACTAATATTAAAAATCATGATATTTTTCAGGATAGCTACTTTCTCATTATAGAGCCACTCAAACTAAGGCAGAGGTCATAAAAATTTTCCAACATCATGTTTTTTAGCCAGATAAAGTTCTAGAAAATAATTACTCAAGCCATGACCATTTAAAATGTCATCGTTTTTTATTTTTGAAAAATAACTAAAGTTATGACTTATTCACAATACTATGACTATGAGGTTTTATAGATGAAATGCATAAGTTATGATTTTTCCTATCACCACGACTTTATATTACGTGGATAAAACATACAACATTGGTCATTGTCAATGTTGTGGCAATTTGATACAAGCAAAAGACCAAAGTCAATCACTATAAGAAATTATCAGATTAGCTATAAAAATTAGTTAGGAAAATAATCCCTAGTAATTTGTGAGGGACTAGTAATTGAATAGTAAGAGATATTTGATTCTAGATTTAATGACAAATATCTGATGGATTTGTAACGGACTAGAGATGGGAATTTGAGATGAAAAAAGTCCATAGCTAATATTGTCATTGATGTTGACTTGAAGATTGATGGAAAAATCCATTACTAAATCATGATCTGAAAATATTTTTTTATAATTTTATATTTATAGCAAGGAATTAGTCCTTAAATAGTTATTTTTACAAAATATATGCATTTAGGTAGGGATTTTTCCCTAGCTATTTAGCTTCGAAATTGTTTTCCTCATTAAGACTATGCTGAATTATTTTTTATTTCGTTTTATATTTTTTTTGTTTTAATATCTGATGTAATTTTATATATTAAAGGTCTGTCATGGTCTATAAATGAGAGATTCTTGAAAGATACATTCTCCTCATATAATTATAAAAATAGGATATTATAAATAAATAATTACAAATATATATAAGTATGAATAAAATTTTATATTAATAAAGCCTAAAATAACTATTTTTATGATTATGAAATTTTAAAAATATTTACAAAATAATATTTGAATTAATTAATAAATATATTTTAATATTTATATTAATAAAAACATAAAATAATTTATTCAACAATATTTACAAAATATAAACATTTTTTTAAATATTTGAATTAATAAATGAACATACATAAATATTTGTATTTAAAAAAACCTATAATAATTATTTGTATGATTATAAAAAAAATATTTACAAAAAATCTAAATTAACGAATAAACTAGTAGATATTTATATTAATAAAACTTTAAAAAATTATTTTTATGATTATAGGAATCTTTTAAAAAAAATATTTACTAAAAGAGTTGAATTATTTGATTTAATATATATATATAATTTAAAATAAAATAAATTGATATATAAAGATAAATAAATAGATGTTATAATCACATCCAAAAACTTTTGACGAGTTATAAAAAAAATATCTCCAATTGCTTATTAAAAAAACACTTCAAATATTTTTTAAGGTTTCAAAAGAGTTTTTAAAAATAGTACTAATGATATTTTTTTGTCCTAAAAACATTTAAATTTATTTGTATCCCTATAAACACTTCTAAAGAGCACTACCAAACTGACACTGAGTTGATTTGATTTCAAATTTTATTTTTTGCCCCTACTAAAATTAAAAAGAATTAAACCATTGAGTAAAATCTTTAATATTAGCTTTTTATATTCTGTTCTTAATAAAATAATAAAATAATAAATATATACTTTTTAATAATTTCATAATATTAATTTTTATTTATGAAATAATATTATAAATTTATCCATAAATTATAAAAATTATGAATGTGATAAATTTTGCATGGTTATACATTTATATAATTTATTTATGGTTATATGTAATAATATGTATTTTTAATAAATGAAATAATATGAAAAATTGATTACCACTCTATCTTTTTTTGGCATTTTTAATTATGTTATTTTTTTTCCATTTTCATTTCAGGCTTGTATTTCTTGTGTCCTTCGGATTATTACATATATATTTCTAGTGATTTTAAACATTTGCTTTACTTCTTTTCTAAAACTTGTATTCTCAATGAATCTTTATTCTGACCTCTCTTTTCCACTCAAATATCTTTTTACCATGCTTGTGTATTCTTTGGTGTTTTTTTCTTTGAAATAGTTTCTTTTGCACTGTTATTTTTTTGGTAGTTATTTAGTTCATATGATGGTGTCTCCTTAGGCTGATACTTCAATTAACTATTTTTTATGCATATCTATGGCATTTACTCTTGAATGTTTCAGTCATGTGTCTCTTGAATATTAAGCTTGACCTTTACTAGATTATATTCATCCATTTCTAATCTCTAACTTGTTAGTAAACTTGACGTAAGATGTGACAGAATTACTAAGAGCTCTATAGTTAACTAATTTTACTTAATTCTCTTTACTTTATTGTGAGTATCTTATGCTATAATATGGAGTTTCTGTTTTACTCTCATCTTTTCCTATATTTCCTTTTGATATAAATTCTAGAAATTAACCTTTTACCCTTTGAATTTCTGCTAGTCATGAACACTGTATTAATTACTTTATTACTTTCAGTTATATTTATACTTCCTTTGCTATTGTATGTATGTGCTTCACATTTATGCTTTCTAGTATAATACTTTCTATGATATATTTCTTTAATGCCTTCTATCATAATGGATCCTTTCTTTTCTTAATCCTTTTTTATTTTTATTGAAATTTCGGTATATATATTTACATTCTTCTTATCTCAACCAGTTTTCTTTAGCAAGCTATCTTTTGTTTATAGTTTTGCACAAAATCTATTATTGTTCATGTCTGTAATTGTTCAAATCTGTAATCGGTCCATATCTATATTGCTAGGAATCTGTAATTACAGGCTACGTCACATCTATTTTTTATAGTTTAATACTTTATATGATATGTTTCTTTAATTCCTTCTTTCAGAACTGACCCTTTTCTTTTCTTAAGCCTTTTTTGTTTTAATTAAAATTTCTATAGATCTATTTAAATGCTTCTTGTCTTTGTTAGTTTTCTTTGGTAAGCTATCTTTTGATTGCTGTTGTGCACAAAATATGTTCATGTTCATGTTTGTAATTGTTCACATTTGTAATTAGTCCATATTTGTAATGCCAATAATATGTAATTGAAGGTTGCTTCACATCTATGTTTTCTAGTTTAATATTTTATATGATATTGTTTTCTAGTCCAAATCTATTATTGTTCATGTTTGAATTTTTCATTAATTCAATTTTCTTTCTCATTAATTTTTTAATCTTTATTAAGAAGTGAGAATCTTAGTCCTTCAAACTTGGAATTCATTTCTTTTTTGCTAACCTTTTTTGGCCTTTCACCTGGTTCTTGTGTTCTCCTTATTTTTGTCTATTGTGTGGCTTTGATTGGTGCACTAGAAGAGACATGCTCCCTTCATCTAGCAATAGCATGATATTTTTTCATCTTTAAGTTTTCTTTTTGGCAATTCATATTTTCCATTAATTCTAGTTTCAGCACTATAATGGTTTAGAACTCAAACTACACCTAGTCCATTTGAATCTTAAACTTTATATATAATGGAAGAGTAAACAAAATTATTCCATTTTCAATATGCTAATAAATGCTCTATTTTTTCATGTAGATTCTGCAAATGCATTGTCTAGCTATTCATACTATTTTATCTCTGCATATTCATATGTAAGTCATTTTCTTTAATTAATAGTATTATTTGAAGTCATTGTATGTTTCATTCAGTATTATTATTCAAACTAAATAAGGTATAATGGTAAAAAATTTGGTCTTTGATGGAAAACTCAAATGGCCCTAGAACATAGATGTAGGTATTTAAATGTGTATTTTCAATCAAAATGAGACTTGAACATCTGAATCAGAGCTTCATTCCCGCAAACAACCACCATAGGTTAATTGAAAAATTATGTTCAATTATTAGTAAGTTAAGCAACAAGAAATCAAAGATCCAAGTAGCAGTTAACAATAATATATCAAGTAATAGCAAAACAGTTTATAAATGATTTTTTCTTAAGTATACTATCTACCAAGTATTTCAGCCATAACACATTTGTTTTAGGGCAATGGCAGAACATGAAAATCAAATTATGTGCAAAAATATTAGTCTTAGATAGTTAATTCATAGGTTAATATTATATATAAAAATAAAATGTTTTAGGATAGTTAATGCCTGAAAATCAAATTATGTGCAAAAATATTAGTCTTAGATAGTTAATTCCTAGGTTAATATTATATACAAAAATAAAATGTTTTAGGATAGTTAATGCATGAAAATCAAATTACCTCTTGGATATCTATACAAAAATGTTATATGCAAATTCTTTGCAAAAAATTTTAATTTACCAAAAAAAACATTAAAAAATTTAAAAATTAGTTAATAAGATTAGAAAAAGACAAAATTAAAGTACAAGATTAGAAAATTAAAGTAACAGATTAATGTGTTAATAAGATCATAAAAATAAAAAATAAAAAATAAAAAATAGTTATTCATTTTCCTATTGACTAAACAAACATTAAAAAATTTAAGTACAAGGCATATATATAATGAACAATAGGATTATTTAATATAATTTATCCCTCTCATTCTTTGAGTGTGTATATGGATATTCAATATCGTGCACTTGAAGAACTAGGGGGAAATGGTGCCAATGTATATGTATGTATGGATAAACATGTATTATTGTGGGATATAGAAGACGTATTCTTAAATGGGACAAGTTCTTACCTTTAAAATGAATATATGGAGTGATAAGGATGACATGTAATAATTGAAATAAATTAATTAAAAGAAACTTAAAATAATAGTTTGAATGACTAAATTATATGATTGAGCATAATTCTTTACAAATATAACAAGGCAAAATAAGTTCAGATCGTCAATTGATGTACAAAATATTAATGAATAGAATTCTGAATCAAGATTTTTTGAACGGGCTAGAAATTTTTATCAACTTTGCTTATAGTCAATCGAGAAGGATGGACGAAGATAAAATTAAGTGTTAATGTAATAACCTCAAGTGTCAGAATATGTCTTTTCGTGACGTAAACACTATTAGATATCATATGGCTAAATATGACTTTGTATCAAATTATTTTGTTTGGATTTATCAGGGAGAAAGTATAATGGCTGTGGATAGTAACCAAAAAGAGGATAGTAAATCACATACATGTAGTGAAAAAATATCAAACACATACCATAGAATGGTAATGGAAGCTACTGATGTTGACTTCAATATGGATAACATGGATGACCCACCTAATCCTGAAGGTCAGAAATTTTATGATATGCTTAAAGTTGCAGATAATGAGTTGTGGCTTGGTTGTAAATTGTATTCACAATTATCACCTTTGGCTCGACTTATGAGCATGAAGTCAAAAAATCAAATGTCTGAGAAATTATTTGATCAGGTGACAAGCCTAATAAAGAAATTGTTCCAGATAATAATTTGGTCACTAATCATTTTTACAGCACTAAGAATTTACTACGTGGCATGGGTCTACTAGTGGAAAAGATTGATTATTGTTTTAATATATGTATGTTATATTGTGGTGCTAATAGTGACTTAATTAGTGGTAAGTTTTATGATCATCCTTTTTTTAAGAAGCCACCTCGTGTTGCAGAAAAGTGATATAAGATGAAAGTTATATATAAGATGTATTACTTCCCTTTAATTCCTCGATTGTAATAAGTATACGCATAAAATGATATAGAATATGATATGAGGTGGCATTATAAGCATGAGGTTGAATAAGGTGTGATACATCATCTATCATATTCATTTTCTTAGAAGCATTTTAATCATATACATCTAAATTTTACTATTAAAAGTCGAAATGTGAGATTGGGTCTCTACACTGATAGTTTTCAGCCATTTGGCCAATATGGACAACATTATTCCACATGGCTAGTGATAGTGACACCTTATACTTTGCCTCCATGGTTGTGTATGAAGGAGCAATATATGTTTTTATCAATATTGGTTCTAGGGCCAAAAAACTTGAAAGACATGTTTGATATTTTCTTATAGGCTCTTATAGTAGAGTTGAATCATTTGTGGGATGTTGGCATGAATACATATGACATCTCAAAAGAGCAAAATTTCATGATGCAAGTGGCCCTTATGTGGATGGTAAGTGATTTTTCTGCATATTCAGTGTTGTCTGGTTGAAGTACTGCAAGATGGTTAACATGCCTGTGATGCATGGACAAGTCTGGTGCTTTTACTCTCAAATTCAGTGGTAAACAGTCATGGTTTGATAACCATCATAAGTTTCTACCTATAAATCATTCATTCTATAGAAATAGAACTGCATTTTAAAAAAATAAAATAGTGATGATAGTTCCACTAGTTATTCATTCAAGAGATGATATCTTGATAGAGATTTAGAGTTTGGGTCTGAAGAAGGTAACTGAAATGGATGCTTTTGGAACTAATGGACCAATATGTAAAATATGTGGCTAGAGAAAACACAATATTTTTTGGGACTTGCTTTATTGGAGGTCCAATTTAATTTGTCATAACTTGGATATAATGTATATATTAAAAAATATGTGTTTGAAAATATTTTCAATACTATCCTAAATGTAAATGGGAAAACAAAAGATACTTTTAAATCAAGACAAGAGTTGAATGATTATTATTAGCATCCTGAATTGAAACGGAACGAGGCTGCAGAAAAATTCCCTATAGCTTGTTATATAATTGATAAGAAGGTAAGAAAGATATTGTGTGAATGAGTTAAAAATTTGAAATTCCTTGATTGATATGTGTCAAATATGGGCAGATGTATAGATATGAAGAAACTAAAGTTATTTGGAATACAAATTCATGACTATCATGTATTTATGTAGAAATTAGTACCAATTTTTTTCGATGAAATACTTCCTCTAAATGTTTGGAAGCTCCTTACAGAACTTAGTTTATTCTTCAAATAGCTAACTGCAACCACAATCAAAATATATGACATGGTGAGACCGAAGAATGACATACCTCTCATTCTTTGTAAGCTTGAACGGATATTCCCACCTTGATTTTTTGACTAAATGAAGTATTTTTCGGTCTATTTGGCTTATGAAGCAAGGATAGCAGGGCCAGTGCAATACATGTGAATGTATCCTTTTGAAAAGTAAATTAATATAAGTAGGTATATTATATTATTTCAAGCATAAATTAATATTGTAATTTGATTTAATTGAAATCAACATAATGGTTATAGGTATCTTAATAAGTTGAAATTGAATGTTAGAAACAAGATAAAAGTTGAAGGTTCAATTTGTAATACATATTTATTAGAAGAAGCATCATCTTTTTATTCTTATTATTTTTATGACTATGTCAATACAAAGCATAGAAATGTGCCTCAGAATGATGTTAGTCATGTGCTAGTAGAAGATGAATCTAAGGACAAGCTATCTATCATCAATGACCTTAGAAGAGTATTTGGAAGAACAAAGAGAAGAAATATGACAAATGAAGAATACAAATTAACCTAGAGTTACGTTTTACTTAATTATGAGGAGGTTGCACCATATATTGAGTATGTATACCCAAAATGGTTGCATACTTGCATGTATAATCATAAGATCATTTTGTCATGTATAAGAATAATTAAAAATTGATATTCATTATTGTCCCTCTATTTATATTTGTGTAGTATTTATGTTGAACAATTAAAATATAGGCAACTAACCATTTCCACACATGAGGTAGATTCTAAGCTAGAAACTAAATTTGCAAATTAGTTAAAAAACTATGTGAGAATTATTAAGCATTACGTTTTTAAATATTTTGATTTATTAGTATCTTACATTATTTAACATCATTTGTTAAATATATGCAATAGACAAATGATCCTTCAAATAGAGATTCCAACACATTCATGCATAATATAAGTAAAGGCCTGTCTAGATATGTGACTACACCTATCTTGGGTATTTTGTCAATGGATATAAATTCCACATAATAGGGCATGGTTCTTCTAAAGCAGCTATGAACAGTATAGTATGCATAAAGGCTCAAATTATAGTGCAAATGAGAGTGATTATTATGGTAAACTAGTAGAAGTTGTTGAGTTGGAGTATCCTAGACTTGAAAATAATAGGATAGTATTATTGAAATGTGAGTGGTTTGATCCTACATGAAGTATGTTAACCATAAACACATATTTAATCAATATAAGCCATTTATTATGGCAGTTTAATCCACTCAAGTATATGACTGTACATATCCGAGTTTATCTCATGATAAGAGTGACTGGTGGGCCATTTGCAAACATTGAAGTACCAAACATCTCAATAAAGTAGTGCAAACTTAGCTATTGCACCGGCATTTCAAGAAGATGACATAAATAATATTGAGCCTATGGATGTAGATGAATATCTAGAAAACTTATGTGACTCAAATGGTGGTCTAATATAAATTAAAGATGATCATGTTCAATCTGAAGATGAGTTGGAACTTCCATCAGAATCAGACAAAATATCAGAAGATCAATTAAAGAATGATAGTTATACTGATAATTAAACTTTTATAATTATATTAGAATATTATAGTTTCAAAGACTTTCTATATTTTGTTGTAATTTATTGGTGTATGTTATTCTAATATGCATGGTTGTTCATCATACAATATCTATTTATATTTTTATTATATCTCTATTATATGTTCTATGTATTTACTTTTTGTACAATAGATGGTGCATAAAGGATGTGGGCATAGTGGAGGTGGACGAGATGATGGACGTGGACATGGACACGGACAAGATTCATCTAGTATTTTATGTCCTATTGTACAATTAGTACCATCTCATACTCACCCTATCCAGACACCACCATCACCATCATTGACATATGCACCACACCTTTATCATATATAAGGCCACCACCCATTGTCCCTCCTCCACACACTTATAGTCCATCACCATCATCAACACTACATTTTACATCATCTGATGTTGTTACCCCTTTTACAGCACCATCGATATCATCATCTGTTGTTGGTTCTTCTACAGGTAGTGCTAAGTTAGTACTAGAGATTATGGATGGGGGGTATAACATATATATACATAATACTTTAATAAAAATATATGATGTTTCTATTTGTGGTTTTGTTTTTATATATAGTTATGAATTGCTTGTTTTCAATGTTTTATGTTTATTTTTATAGTTTCTTTTTATCTCACAAGTGTTAGACTATTATTACAAAATATTTTAGGAAAATGGTTGATTCCAAAGCATTCTCGTCGAAGAAAGTTTCTGAATCGACTAAAAAGATTAACTTTGATGACTTTCAGGTATAAACAAAGAAACAAAAGTATTGCAAATTAATTATCTAATTGGTTCAACTATTAAGTTGGTTACTATTCAAGCATAAAAGAATGATGTCACTTTTTTTTGTTTTCATATAGAATCAGTGTTCATGGGCACCACAATTTAATCAACAGATTAAGTCATTTTGATAGAGCAAAGCTATTGAACGATACTTAGACTTTGTCCATGAATTAAAAGATTGTAAAAGATAAGCCTGATTTTATACATGAAGATGAGTGGTCAGAGTGGTTTAAGTACTAGGAGGAGCTAGAAGTGAAGAAAAAAATTAGATATAGCCAGCAATAATTAATGGACTGAGGTAGCTAGCTTAGGAACAAACATGTCTCGCTACACAGGAGGGTCAAAGTCGATCACTGAGCAAGCTTGAGATTTGGTAATATTTTTAACTTTAAAATATTTAAATATTTAGTAGTTGGTCTAATAGTCCAAAAAATTCAAACATTTGCAAGGTTTTATAATTTTGGCTTAAATTTTATTTTCTTGTCATTTTTTTTTATGACTTAAAATTTTAGATAACACATTTTTATTAGTTTATTAAGCCATATAAATTTTAAATAATATAATTCTCTAATATGTAACATATGTTATTTTTTGACTTAATAAATTTATACTTTTGGCTGGAGATTTGGGTTGAGATCCCAATTTTTATGAGATATTTAGGAAGATACATGTGAAGAAAGTAGATGGTCAGTTTGTTGACAACAAGTCTTATATGATTGCTGTAAGTATCTCTTATATTAATAAACTATTTGACTATTGTAGTAAATGTTGAAAGTTACGTGTGGAATGAAAAATATTATATTTAATTTATTTATATCTAGCACAGTAATTTATTTTCTATTTTATCACAAGACCTTGTAGAGGAGCGTGTGACAACTTATTCTCAGCTAGTTGAGGGTTTTATGGATCTTCAACTAATTGACTATGATCCTATCTATTTGGAGACCATAGGAGGTCAGAAGAAGCAGCGAGTGTACGGCATCAGCTTGAAGGGAGTGACTTTTTGTTCTAGCAGTCGTGCTTCTAGTTCTTCTGTCACAACAATGGTATATGAGGCAGTCGAGCAGAAAGTAATGGAAACAAATGAATGTATTTTAGTTATGGAGATAGAAATGAAAGAGAATGATTAGCAGATTACTCTTTTGAAGAAAGAAATGTAGGAAATAAAAGAATTGAATGATGAGATGAAAGAAATGAAGAATGTAATGCAATAGCAGATGACATATATGGAGTCACAGTTAGTAGCCTTGACGTGACAAATGGCACATCGAGTTCCAACAAAGCACCCATGCTAGAGAGTCTACCATAAATCCACCAGCTAATGATGAGGATAATGATTTTGTTTTAGATGATTAGATATCTAAGTTTTTTTTTATTTTTACTATAGACACTATTGTATCATTTTCTATACTGCTTTGAATTATGGTTAATTAAAAAAATGTTTTAGTATAAGTTTTTATTCATTATTAATATAAAAATTTAAAAGTATGCATTCTAATTTTAAAAAAAATAAAAATAGTTATGGAATGATCCCTAACAATTGCTGTAGTTATTTTCTTACAATTGAATGAAAATAGCAATGGTATTTTTTCTAGCTAATTTAGCTTGGGAATTTTCTGTATATATTTTAGTCAAAAAATATTAATTACTCCTCTAAATTATGACCAAATTACCAAGGAAAAAATACATAATTAGTTAGGGAATTTTTGTCGTTAAAAAATTTGCAAGGGAAACATTTTTCTCATTAATTATTTGCAACGAGCACTTTAACTTAAATTATTTTCATCGTAAATCCATTGCTATTATATTTTAGCCACATAATTTTTTATAATAGCTAGGGAAATTTCGCTAGCTATTTGGCTTTTTTTTTGTAGTGAATATAAATTTTTAGTGTCACGACTTTGTGCTGTAGATAAATAATGTACAATCATAGATATTCTAAGTACTACAATATTTTAAAGAAAGAAAGAGGACAAAATCATGGCTCATTCAAAACATGGCAACTTTGTGTTACACAAATGAAAAGTCAAAGTCATGATATTTTTTTAAGGCATGACTTTTCACTTAAAATTAGCAACCGACTATTAAGTATAAAAGCACAAGATGAGGGAAAAAAAGATTCGAGGGTATGAGAAAGATATGAAAAGTTAGGGTTTGAAGAGTACAAATTTGCTCAAATCAATAGGAGATCCATGAGAAATAAGTCGATGCAAGATGCAATTATAAACCCCTAAAAGAGTACAAAATTTGACACCCACATTAGGGAAAATTCGAGACACTTGAATAAGAAGTGTGAATTTATGATTTGATTCCTAAAATTATTTAGAGATACAATTAGAAATCTAAAATTCTATGAGATGTATTTTGAATTATCTTGTATGAATCATTCTCAAATGTTTGGTTAAATTAAGGACTTGGGTTAGTGTATTTTATTTCATATAATGAATGCTTAAGTAATAAAATTTTATGTTTGGATTTTGTTATGATTTGGTTATTAAATGAATATTATGTTTGTGTAGAATTAAAATTAAGGTTTTATAATCAATGGATTTGTGCATCATATCGTGATATATATGCTAACTAGTAAGCCAAAAAACATACTTGCATATAATGGTGGGAAGGAATTGATAGCCTTTTGATTGTGATGTATGAGATAAACTTATATATTAAAACCTAATATTAAGGTATGTTAATCATGACAGAATGTAACTTATGAAGTAAAAAGTACAAATATTTTTATAAGCCAATACATTTTGTATATCTTAGAAAAGTTGACCATAAAGATATTAGGATTTTATTGAATATTTTTCTAATAATTTCATTTTAATTTGAGAGTTGCATGTTATCATGGTAGATGATGATAAGTGTGCTACACAATACATGTGATTGGAGGTGACTCATAATATGATAATAGTATTACGAGTTACTTTCTATTACTTGATTATCACTAGTAAGATTTAAAGAAAAGAATATAGTAATAATATGAGTATGATACTTACAAAGCTAGAGGTACAAATGATATTAATATAAAATTAGTTTATATCTTTATGACACATGAGGTCATTGATAAGAATATACATATGAAATAATTATCAAATGTAATTGATAAATTACCTAAAAAGTATGAACTTGTGAATGACCCTCGAGGAATAATAATTTGTCGTCTTTATGGCAGAGTACTTGGAGGACCATCACTGGGAAGAGCCTAATAATTTATAGTACCTTGCATATTATTATAATACTAGGATATTTTCATAATAATCTTACATTCGTTCTATAACCAATAATAATAATAATCAAACTATTTAAATAAATTACTATACATAATGAAATTGACCAATCTTGGAATCTAGAAGACTTATCAAAATAACATAGTTTATCCTTTCAACTAGAACAATAGTTATCTCATCGCTGGTTTATTATATTGCCTACATAATTACTATAAGATTGATATATAGATGAAAGTATATTATACTATTTGTATGAATCATATAATTATTAAACTTATTTGGATGAGAAATGGTCACTCAATAAGGTTTTGAGACATTGTTTAATCTTAAAAATTAGTTAATACAACAAAGTTGCAACACTAGTGGAGCAACAAGGACTAAGTATGGGCTGACAAGTGGTTTAGAGAAGTATGTTTTGCCCAGTTTGTTTGAGTTGGGCATACTAGCAAAATTAAAATATAATTTATTTATTTATTTTAAATTTAATAATTGGTATGTTATGTCATATTTTTTATCTGTATATTTTTTTAATTAATAATATCATATATTAATTATTTAAAAAAACCTTATGCAAGGCTATTTTTATTTGTGTGGAGGGCGGTGGACAAATTTCTAAGAAGAAAAGAAGTATGATTTCCTACTAAAACCCTTAAGCTTTTTAAAAATTTCTAAAAACTTTTCTTATTCTATAACTTAGTTCATGAAAGAGAGTTTTTTAAAAATAAAAATATTCTATAAATTTCTTCTCTAGTCAACCTATTTTCTCAAGATAAAGAGTTGCTCAAACTCAAATGTGAAAAGGACAGATTCAATAGAAAGAGGAGAAGCCTGACTAGTCTCATCAGTAAGTTAAGGAATCAAGCCGGTGAGCCAATTTAAAGTCCCTGCACCAAGCCAAGAACTACTAGAGTTCTATATGTGAGGAAAAGGGTACTGATAGGTGATGCATCTGAGCAGGCAGGAAAGATTGAGTGCTTAGAATATGAAGGATATGAGGCTTGGAATAGGAAGTTAGACTAAGTGGTTTGATGAAACAATGCACGAATTCGCCCTTATCACGTTAGGCTCGCCCAACTAGCTTATGGGGTCTCTAATCCCTTTTTCGTCTAACTTGAATCAAGTGGAAAATTATGTGGAATTTCATGTGATGGTTCGTATATAAGTTGAAATTTATATTTGATTCATAGAAGCATGATAACAATTTGTCAAAAAACATAACAAAAATCTACCAAATATCATCGAATGTATTTGAATTACAATTTAATGTTTGCTTAGTTTTTGAATCTTTGTTGTATTGGAATGTAATTATCAATTGTTTGGTTTGTTATCATTGTTATTTATGTTTGACTCTTCTACATGAGTTACATATAATAGTTATTCGGCATAATTGAGTTTATTCTCAATATAATTTAACTTATTAATTTAAAGAAATGATATTATGTATTTTTAATAAATGAAAATTAAAATTTTAAATTATAAAGTAATTAAATTTGAAATAAAAAATAATAATAAAAGTAATTAAATTTGAAATAATTGAATTTAAGATTTTTAGTTTTTGAAATTTTTAAAAACACAATTCAAAATTTTATTTGTCCTGTTAACAATGAAAAAGTGTCATTGTTGAAAAATTAAAAATGAAATTAAAACTAAATTTATATTTTAAAAAGGAAAAGAAAATATGTTAAAAAAATGAAAATATTATGTGGTTTTTGTTGCGTTTGGTAATAGTTGAATTGAGCAAAATTAAAATATTTTAATCTCTAGAATATTAATTAACCATATATTTATAGGTTTGGAAAACACTTTTGAAACCAAGTTTGGCATTCATACTCATATTTTTACCCCAACAAGTTTTCACTTCTAAAGGCAACCAAGTAGTGGCAATGAAAAAAACTCTAGTTTTTTGTAGAGAAAAATCATCTTGTGGATATAAAACCAATTCACAAATATCATCTTATTTCTCCCAGAATTGTAGCTAATAGTTATTCCCATAAGAAATTAACTAAATCAAGCAGAGAAAAAGAAAAAAGAAATTATCTCATTGCATAAACTAAAATAACCTTTGAAACCTTTGATTTAATGTAGATCAAGTCAAGCTGAACACGTTTCTACCATGTTTTTTTGCCATGTTTTTCTATAGGGTTTGGTGGCAGTGCCAAAGAAAAAATTGGTTATATGACACAATTTTAAGGAAAGCAAAAGAATATATTTTGTGGCGTAGTAAAGAATCAATAGGAATGAAGACAATATATTTTCTTCAAAGACATCCTCGTTAGCATTAAGCAGAATGACAAAACCATCATTCATTGCCGATCATGATCTTGAAAAAAAATAATAGTTGTTGTGAAAATTGCCACTACATGATATTGTTTAACTTATATCTTCTCTTGATGAAAAGTTTGGTATGAGAGACTTTCAAAGAAATAAGATTAGCTCTTTAAAAATTTCATTGACAAGTTCTAGTTTTTTATTATAATTTATTACTTCAAAAATATCATCAAGTTCATGATAATCGTATAAAATTTCTTTCCCAGATATATGATCTAATCACAATATAATGCACTCAATTTATGTGCTTACAAACTTATATCTGCACACATACACACACACACACATATATATTGTTGGGTTTACTTTATTTAGGTAGACCAAATTTTACTTGATTGAATTCATATTTGATATATTTAATAGTATTATATAATTATTACTTGAAAAGGTTTAAAGATGCATATTTTATTTTTTAGATAGTATTTTTGTAGAGGGATGAAGGAACTTTTCACTTATCTTCAATTAAGTTTTTCCTGTTAAGGATCATGGCTCTCTCCCTGAGCGTTGCTAAAAATTTAATAAGCGAAACAATTTTTTCTTCACATCCTCCTTGTGGACTGGTGGTTTGAGCTTAATGTTCATTTTATATACTTTTTTTTTGCTTTGTGGTAGACAAAGCAGCAATTATGTTTAACAATGAAAAGGGTTAAAACCCCCCTTTATTTTGTGATGTCACTGCTATGTATTGCTCTCATTATTTTCTATTTTTGATACTATGTGTGTGAGGTGATCTTGGAATAGGTTTTCATGTATTGTGCCGTAGTAGATTAGATAATGCCATGATATTGTGGTAGTTGTAATTTTAGTAGTTATCCTTAAAGGAGTTCTAGACAAAAACTCTTCTTTTGTAATTGTTGATTGTAGTTGTGATCTTGATAAACCAATATTGTTCTTGTCTAAAGAATAACATGTAATGACATCCAGAGAATCCTTCCCAAAATTTTATATGTATGTCATTTGTTCTATATTTGCAGATTCTATGATATTATAGATTAGAAAAATATATTTTAATTTAAAATATAATTTTTGGTATTATGTATTTTATGGACTTCATTATTTATGTGAATAAATATTTATCTTTCATTGTTTGAGTTGGCAATGTTAGGTTTTATATTTAGAGTACATCAAAACAAACATATTTTATGTTTTATATACCGTTGAATAATTTCAGAAAATAACTTTTAATGAATCAAACAAAAAATAATACAAAAGGGTTCTTATTTTCAAAAAAAAAAAGTCTATTAAAACTTAAAATAATTATATTTTGTTGTGCTGAAAATTAAAAACTTCATTTTCACTCGACAACAATTAAAACAAATATAAATATCATGATTCTCATTTGTCACACAATAAAATTCAAAAATATGGCCTCCACATACAAAATCATTTCAAAATCCATCCAAGTACAAATATCATATCTAATAATTAAAGAATAATATGAATATAAATAATATTATATATATATATATATATATATATAACAAATATATATATATACATAATATTCACAAAAAGATACATTATATATAAATTTAAAATACATAATTATGTTTCTATAATTAGAAACGAAATTGAAATGGATTAAAAATGAAAATGACAATTTATGAATGGAAAATAAATTCATTTGCTAATTAGTGATGGATTGTTATATGTTTTTTAATTTCATCACTAATTGTGACATGAAGTGAGGAATGGATATACTTATGTGATGTTTAGTGATAGAAATTTATGTATTAATTTTATTAGAAATGAAATACTTATCCATTTCTATATTTAGTGATGGTAGTTAATTACGTAGCTAAATGAGAAACGACATACCCAACTATTGCTATATCATTTTAAATAATTATAAATAAAAATAAATTTCATCGCTAAATCATGAGAATTAATTTATCGAAAAATACTTCAAAACTTTGAACAAAGTTAATGTATGAGGGTTTTTCTTTTAGATTCTGAGTTCGTCCAAATTATTTTTGGATTTTTTTTCTCTAGTTACTGATCGACATGCAATTTATACATAATTGAGGTATAAAATTATGATTTTTATTTTATCCCATATATACTGTATTCAAGAATAGCTATATTTGTACATTTTAATGTTACGTATAGTTTATTTTCATTTTTATGATTCTTGTTGGGTTCACTCTTATTATTTTGTTGAATGATCATAATTTTAATTGATAAATACATTTTTACATTTTTTTTCACATACTTAAATTTATTAAATTTTTGTGTTGCCAAATTGAGGTAAAATTTTTTTGTGCATTTTGTTAATTACCAATAGATTTAGACTATGTTTTCTTACTAGGATTAGATAAAATATAATAATTTAAAAAAAACTATTATTAATGGCGCAACATTAACACTAAACAAATTATAAATATGATAACAAATATTAAAAGTTATTTGTAATAATAATGAAACCCATAAAAGAATTTGAGGGTATGCAATATGAAGGATGAAATGTAATGAACAATTGTAAAACTAAAAAAAATTATAAGATAATTTCAAAATTTATCATTTAAATAGTTTATTGGGTTTTTGACTAATGAGTTTGTAGAGGGGATTCATGAGTTTATTAGCTTTGCTAAAAATTAGCTTAAATTTATTGATAAAATAGAAAATAGTTGTTCATGTAATAACCATAAATATCAAAAAATGAATTTGTTAGAGACTATTATATTTGTTATAAATATATAGAATTAGTTGTGCCATAAATAACTAAGTATTATATACATATATTATTGATCTAAATATTGTAATTGAATATGCTAATTCTAATGATGCATGTGAAACAATGGTGAAAAATATTATTGGTCATTTATTAAATTAGGCTGTTGCTAATGATATCCCAATAACATTAGCAAAATAATTATATGAAATATTGGAGACTTCAAATGTAGAGGTTTGGCCAGGTAATCCATATAGCCACTCAAAGTTATTTACCGTGGTCAAACTATTGAATTTAAAGGTAAAACATTATTTTTTAGAAAGATATAATGATGAAATATTCTAGTTATTTTCTAAATTATTACCAAAGAATAACATATTGAAATATAGTTTTTATAGCACAAAGAAGTTATTGCAATATTTTGATTTATCTGTGGAAAAAATACGTTGTTGCATTAATAACTGTATGATATATTGGGGCATATATAGTAAAGCAATAGCATGTAATTTTTATAACTATCATTGGTGTAAAAGAAATATATCATATAAAAGGATGAAAATAAATATTCATCATAAGAAGGTATATTATTTTTTAGTAACTCCTAATTTGTAAAGATTATTTTTATATTGAAGCCACTACTAATAATATAAGCTGGCACAAAAAACATATTATTAAAAATGACATGATGTAGCATTGCTCAGATTCTCCTCCTTGGAAATATTTTGATTATTTTCATCCATCTTTTGCATTTGAAATTTGATAAGTTAGATTATGATTGTATATAAATGAATTTCAGTAATTTGGACTAATAGGGTAAGAATACTCTTCTTGGCCGATTATTTTTACACCTTATAATATATAACTATGGATGGTATGAAAGATGAGTACATATTTTTGGGTGTCATAGTACATGGTCTAAGAAATCCCAAAGACAAATTGGATATTTTCTTGCAGCTCCTTATAGTGGAGCTCAAAATTTTGTGGGAGGATAGTGTCGAAATATATGATATATCTAGAAAAATAGAATTTCAAAATATGAGCAGCACTTATATGGACTATAAGTGACCTTCTAGCATATCCAATGTTGTCATGATGAAGTACTACGTGGAAATTAGCTCGTCATTATTGCATGGAGGACTCAAATATATTTTATCTAAGCAATGGACGAAAGATTTATTGGTTTGATAACTACCGTAAGTTCTTACATATAGAATATTTATTTCAAGTGAATATTTATGCATTTGGAAAAGGCCATAAAGTCATAAAAGGTGCACCACCTTTGAGGTCAGATGATAATATATGCATTTAAAAGAATTTAAAAAATAATATATTTATTTTTAAAAAATAATATATTATTTTTAAAAAATAATATTTATCTCAATGTTGTCATGAGGTCAGATGATAATATATTTATTTACATATAGACAGATAAAAAAATAATGTCAAATTAAAAGAGAATTTAAAAGAATTCTATTCACGCTCAAAGTTACATAGCAACAAATCAATGAATAAAAAGGCTTATTATAGTTTTGACAATGATGCAAATGAAGCTTTTTGCAAATGATTGATGGAGCTAAGGTTCCCTGTCAGATATGCATTTAACATTGAGAGATGTATTAATACGAAGAAGCATAAGTTATTTGGAATAAAAAGTCATGACTGTCATGTATTCATTTAGAGGCTAATACCCAAAGCATTCCATGAATTACTTCTATAAAATATTTGGGAAGCATTGATTGAAATAAGTATTTTTTAGAGAATATCACTTGTAATATCATGGCAAAGAAATAAATGAAGCAATTACAAAATGACATTCCCATTATTTTATATAAACTTGAATGTATTTTTCCTCTTATCTTCTTCAACTCCATGGAACATTTTTTTGTCCACTTACCATAAGAATATATGATAGTATGCCCTATTAATACATATGGATGTATCTATTTGTTAGGTTATATAATTTTTATTTATTAATCTAAAAATTTAAATGTATTCAATGAATATTTTTTTTTAATATATATCTATTTTAGATATCTTAAATTTTAAAAATAATGTTTGAAACAAAGCCAAAGTTGAAGAGTCAATATGCAATGACTACTCGATTAAAAAGGATTTGGCATTTTATGTATACTACTTTTACCCACAATTATATAATTTATTATCCATATAATAAATTATCACCAAATAATGTATATGGTACGAAAGATAGATTAGAAAAAAATGATATTTTTTTTATTTTTAGACATGTATGGGTTGATCATATGGTAGAAAAATATCAAGATATTTTTTGAATGACTAGGAGTATCATGCTGCACACACATAAATTTTATTGAATTACAATTAAGTTACATCTTATATTGAGTAAGATTTATAATAATTTCATATACTCATTCCTTTGTCATTGTATGTGATATAGTTTTTTGATAATTCAAAATACCTTCAAAATTAGTATAATATTATGTACTCTTTAAATAAATACATTACAATGTATTTTTGTCTTATTTGATTTTTTGTAGAAAAAGTAAAATGGAATAATACTTTGGTGGTCTCAGTGAAGAATATATGAAAACATATGACAAGCGTGAGATACAATGATAAGTTTGGAAAATGAAAAAAAAGTATGATAAAAATATAAAGTCTAATAGTATCTCCCTAAGTGTTTGAATAAAGTGGGGGAGAATATTCGAATATTAAAGAGTTCAAGGCATTGTCTTAGATGGTCTCACATAATTGTCAATCAGAAAAAGTAGGCAAATGATCAAGACCTTCAAAATATATTGGAGGTTCAACGGAGACTTACCAACATTCATTATATTTGGTAAAATTGTCTTTCAATTTTTGTTATTATTTAAATTTTTTGAATGCAAAAGATAATATATGTAAGATAATGTATAATGTACTTTAACAGTAACTATTATTTATTTCTAGGAGGCAGAGTTGGAACATCCACCAATACTATTTGATGTATTCAAGCGAATGCACAGGAAGAATGATAAATCATATGTGAAGAAGTGGTCAATTAATATTAATGTGAGTTTCTCATTTTATACTTGTAGTTTCATATATAATTTGTAATCAATAAAAAAAATGTAAAAAAATTAATTATTTGGCATTCATTGTATATACTATTTTTATACAATAATTGATTAGTTATTATTAATGAACTCATTAAATGTAATGACTACCTTCATTTTTATGGTATTTTTAAGTTGAAATATGGCAATCTCTTGTGTTTGTATAAATTTTATTTGAATATATTAGTAATGAGTTAAGTTGTATTTTAACAACTGTAAAAAGTTGTGGAATATATGGTTGCAATTACTTCATAATTGATAAAATTCTTCTATAGAGGTGCAGAGATGAATGTTGTACATACTCACCTTCGAGCTATCAAAGTTGAGCCAAAAAAATGATGACTATACAATTTTGATATTCATGTATCTATATTTTATCTAGGTTCTATTTGGAGTTCTCCATCATAATATTCTAATTACCATAACATGTTTGGTGAGAAGTTGCACGAGGAGATGCAAGAAATTCAAGATACATTGTAAAGTAAAAATGAGGAGATGTAATAAAAGAATAAAGAAATAAAAAAAAAATGAAGAGACACAAAAAAAATTGAAGAAATGAAAAAAAGATAGGTTGAAAGAATGAAAAGAGAGACAGGGTACAAAAGAAGATTTTGAAAATGGAAAAAATTATGTGTAAGTTGGTAGAGACATCATATAGTTTTCATCATTCTGAATATGATCCATCGAGATTTCCAGAGAAAATACTCATCAAGACAAGGACTCATGATTATTTTTGATGTTGTGTTATTAATATTATGCTACAGATATTTATTATTGTAAAATTATGGTTTATGTGTTAATATTTTTTTAATTAAATTATTAACTATGTATTATATTTTGTGGATATTTTTGTTTATTATCTGCCGTATTATTCTAAAATGGATGTTATATAAATATCATTTGATGAATAATTTATGGATGTGCTTATTTTATTATATGTTATATAGTTTATATATATATTTGCATAATATACACATCATACAGAAAACTACATAAATGGGAAATATTTTTATTGCAAAAAATAGAAATGGAATATGACATTTCTAAATCAATTCCTAATATAGAAATGAATGTTGCGTTTCTATGATATTTCGTTTCTAATTTTCAAACATATTTTACATTTTATTTTATTTCATCACTAATTTAATAATGAAATTCAAGAATTATTTGCAATTTTAGCGACGAACAAAATTCGTTGCTCTTTTTAAAAATGCATAGTATATTAATTTTTAAAAATTAGAAAGAAATACTTTATAAATGATTTATTTTTATTTTTAATTACATCACTTTTTGAATATTACAACGAAATTAGAAATTAAATTGGGCATTCCTGATTCTGTCTTTTCTTGTAGTATCTATATTTGTGTGTATATATATATATATAAACATATATACATATGAAAATATAAATATATAAACATATAATATATATATAATATATATATATATATATACGTGTGTGTGTGTGTGTGTAGAAATGTAATATGATGCATGTAGTTGTATGAGTTAGAGTTTCAAAATTAAAAAAAAAAGACACTAAACCCTAACGGGTTTAGTGTATTTTTTTTTTAATTTTGAAAATAAAATATAATTTTTTAATTATTTTGTGTTTGTTGTATCCAAAATCTTAAAATATATTTGTTATTGGTATTAAAATATAATTTAACCAATAAAATAAGAAATGTAATTACTATTTTAGGAAAATTGAGAGAGCAAATTGTAATTTCTGACGTAGCAATATTTATTGACACGTGGGTGACAAATAAAATGCAGAAAACGGTAGGGACGTGCCGGAGAATGCGCAAAGTGGGAGGCGGAAAAGTAAAGGAAGGAAGTTATCGGATTCCAAATTCACAAGTTCGCCGGACTTTGGGAATATCGTTTACGTCCGCCCTGGGTTTGCTCATCTGTCGCCGGTCGTTGTCGCTGATATAATTGAGTTCCAATTCCACATGCTAGCAGAGTTTCATATCTCTGGTGAAACTAAACTCGTGGAAGTGGAAAGATTGTTATCTGCATTTTCTAGGGTTTATCAAATTTGCCAGAAGAGACCGTGAAGGTTATCTGTTGGCATCAGAAGCACTCGAATTGCTATTTCTTCCATTTGCCGAGGACTTGGAATGCAGGGTATCGGCGTTGCTTTTTTTGCAGAGGTTGCGAAGTGGTGAATTCCTGAGATTTTTGTCTCCGAGGTTTCGCAGTCGTTGTGAAGTCGTGATGTTGGCGCCGCGGAGGAAGGTGGGATGGTTATCACCAAGGAGCGAGCCACAGAGGAGAATAACGCCGATGGATACAAACATGCTGCTAGAAGGACCAAGCGATCTGGTTCGCGCTGCGGCAAGCAATTCGACTGGTAAAACTGTCGCTTTAGTTGAATCCGCTGCATATAATCGCTCAGAGATCGCACTAAATAGCGAGAATTTTGTGGAGAAAATATCAAAGCTCGAACAGGAGGTCAGTAGCCTTCATAGTTCCTCATGCGCATTGTTGAAATTGCCTTTGCAATTCATCTGGACTGCTTCACAAAGCTAGTCTCAGGTAATTTCAGTTGATTGCTAAATCATATTGCCAAATCATATTGCAGTTGTTTGACTACCAATTCAATATGGGTCTTCTCTTGATTGAGAAAAAAGAGTGGGATACTAAGAATGAACAACTCAACCAAGCTTATGAAGAAGCTGTTGCTGCTATCAAACGGGAACAAGCAGCACATTTAATTGCCTTATCTGATGCCGAGAAGAGGGAAGATAATCTGAGAAAGGCGTTGGGCGTTGAAAAACAGTGTTTGGTTGATGTATGTTTTCTCAACGCCATTAATGTCTTATTTTTTGGAGTTTTTTTTTCTGTTTTGCTAACTTTCATGTCATCTTCCATTTGCAAAACAATCCTGGTGTTCATCTCTGTGGATGTGTAAATGGTATCGATTGCTGAATAAATTTTGGATGATTGTTCTTGTAGTTGGAGAGGGCTGTGCGTGAAATGCGCGCAGAAAATGCAGAAATCAAGTTTATTGCTGATTCCAAGTTGGCCGAGGCAAATGCACTGGAGGCAAGTATAGAAGAGAAGTCTTTGGAGGTAGAGGCAAAGTTACGGTCATATGATGCGAAGCTTGCCGAAGTCAATAGGAAGAACTCTGATACCGAGAGGAAATTGCAAGATGTGGAATCTCGTGAAAGTTCTCTTCGACGGGAGCGACTATCCTTTGTTGGAGAGTATGTTCTCATGTTATGTGTCATGTCTAGAATATTGCTTTGCTTGTTTTCTTCCATTAATTTGTGTTTGGTTCAAATAAAAAATTCATTTCATTTCATAAAAAAAAATAAAATTTAATACATTCATTGAATGATATATATTTATAATATATGATGATGAAGTATAACTAATAAGATAATAAATGCAATATAGTAATAGTGTATAAATTATAATATCATAAATAAATGATTAATATATAAAAATAATAGCAATATAATATTGTTACATTGGATAAAAAAAATTTAAAAACCATATGAAGCATTAATTAATATTTTTTTTTGATAATTAATAAATTTTATTATCAAAAATTTTTGTATAACTTAAAAGAGATTCAAAATATTATATTTTTTGCTAAAAATAATATAAATTTTAATTTTAATTTTCCTAACTAGATTATTTCTTTGCATATATAATAAATAGTTGCTGCAAATGTGGCTTTTCAGACAATATTATTTGGATTATTCTTTGCATAATTGATCTTCATGTCTTTAAAGATAGATGTCAATGATTCTGTATCCCCTTTAATCCTCATACAGTCTTTGAGTTCATTCCAATGGTTTTGGTGTAGCTGCTTTCAAAAAAAATGATCTATGGATCTTGCAAGAGTGTAGAATTCATAGTTTAAATTATTAGGCACTGAGATTTGATTTTTCGTTCCGAGCTTTCTATATTTAGCGATTCATAAATGCACGGCATGCTTGGGCAAATGATTTTTCATCCATATAAATTTTGTCAAGACTTTTTTTAATAGCTTGTTCCCATAAGATACTTATAAGTTTCTAAAATTATTCTCTTATTTTTATCCCATTTTTTTAGTTACTCATTTGCTTTTTTCTATGAATTTGTTTTTTCTATCAAGATATTTCTAATTGAGATTAGGGTTTTTTAATGAGGATTTTCCTTAAAATCTAGTAATTCTGGATATTATGATTCTTGGGAGTTTAGGTAGAAATAATAGATCTACTTAATCCAAAATATGTTATTTTTTCAATTTATCCTTCTAAAGTATTTTAAAGAAAAAGACTTTGTTTCATATAAGTATATTAAGGATATCAAGGCCCTTGGAGGAGGTAGACGTGCATACTTTAGCCCAAAAAACTTTAGGTTTATATCTTCTGATTTTGGATCCATCTCATAAAAATCTCACACAAGTATTATCTATGATATTTATGATGTAATTTGATAAAATGAATAACGAGAATAAATATCCTTCAATGCCTTGTATTACAGTATGGAAGAGTTTAATTTTTAATAGCTAATGTAAGTATTCTACATGCTCATTGATGAATTGCTGAGGTAATATTATTTATAGAATGGAAAGTTGAGAGGATATTATGCGGCTTGATGATAAGGGAACACAAAGAAAGGCAAATGGAAGGGTATCCTCTTTATATCCAAAAAAATTCAGAATTCCCTCTTTATGTTTTTTGGCTAACTTTTTTAAAGAAGATATTTAATTCGGAGGAGTTGATATTTATCACCAAGACTACCAAGAATTATTTTAATATAGTGAGAATAATATTTATAGATGCTAGATCTCATCTAGAGAAGATGATTAAGTCATTCATGTACATGAGATGAGAAATTTTCAAAGGTGAGCATCGCTAGTGGAATGAGTAGAGATTTGAAGTTGTCGTCTAGAAAGATATTTCATACATATGGTAAAAAGGTAAGGGGAAATAGGATACCCTTAGCCTAAGTTATTTATTGCCTTTGAAAAATACATGAAGCTGCTTATTTATGACAATAGAGAAAGATGTAGTGCTGATGCATTTATATATGATTCTGTGAAGCATTTGGGAAAGTTTAGTCCATTAAGGACTTCTTTTAGAAATTCTCATTTTTCCAAGTTAAATGTTTTTAGTATATCTATTTTTGAAAATATATTGGAGAGATTTTTTTTTTATTACATATTTTCTAATTAATTCTTGTGTCAGGAAAAAAATTTTTGAGATCAATCTCGCATTTACATAATCTTATTGAGTTGGATTTCTTATGCTATCTTTCACCAATTTTAGTTGGGAGGCAATTAGGTTAACCATGATCTTGTTGATCACATTATAGCATGATATGAGTCTATAGTTTCTAATCGTCGATGCGAGTGAAGATTTCGGTATCAATGATATATAGGCATGATTATTTGTCTCAGCATTCTTTTAGAATTCAAAGAATCTATTTATTTATAGCTTTGACAACATCACTTTTAATATCATTCTATGATAATTTATAAAATTTTATAGTATACTCATTTGGCCCTGGTGACTTAGAGTTGCTCATAGTGAAGAGTACTTCCTTTATTTCTTCTGGAGAGAGATAAAGAGAGTAGTTTATGATCTTCATATTTAAATATTCTATCCTTTATCAAGATTTGTTTTTTATTTTTCCAATATTGCTTGAAGTGCTTAGTAATCACTTATAGTATGAGACGAAAGTCTTCGTAATGTACTAAGCATCAATTGATGTTTGTGGCATGAAAGTGTGGATGCAAATATATATCATAATGTATTCTTTTATTAATAATTATTTTATTAATTTTATTTCCTACAAAAATTTAAGGAATATTTTAATTTTGATTATATATTTTTTTCATTAATATTATTTTGCATGATTGAAAGATTTAATTTTTTTTTTTGGGAATGAGCTTGTTGTGTTATATATTTTTTTCTATGATATATTATTTTATTGGGCGTTCAAGTGATTAATTTGGTATTTATTTGTTTTTTATTTGGTCTTATTTTTATAATCTAGCTAAAAATCATAAATTTTAGTATTAGATTTATTTTTTTTATAGAGTGGCTAATTTGTTAACAAGGAAAGCATATCTGTGTTTCTTATTTGCCCTATTAAACTTGTATGATTAAAGATCTATTTAACTTGAAATATTTAAATATATTATATATCAAAGAGATGAAATATTCAAATATTTAAATATAGAAATGAGAATAATTACGTTGTTGAGATTGTTCCAACATTTCTCTTTAGATGTATTTTAAATTATTTTCAGAAGGATGAAATTTTAATCATAAATTATCTTATCAATCAAATATATAATTTTTAATTTTTTATATTATCTGTTCTTTTAGATCTTATATTACAAAGAGAATTATTTTCATTATCTCGTAGAGTCTTTAAGAATATTTTTTTTATCCATGATCTTTCATAAAAACATGATAAGATGACATAGAGTGAATAAGAATATTTGTCTAGTTTTCTTTATTACATATAAATGATTCAAGTGTTATTTGCTCGAGTCTTCTAGAATATTTATTAGTGTTAATTTTATTTATTTGAGCATGATTTATTTTTTTACAAGCTTAGGAAGAATTATGACCTATAAAATATATTTCGATTTATTATTTTTACACAGGTCTCTATAGTCATACTTGTGCTTATAGTTAGGAGAGAGAGAGAGAGAGAGTCACAACTTGGTTCTATTTGAATTTATTTATTCATGTTTATGGAACAATTATGCATACCAATAAGTATACAATAAGTTGACTATGACAAGCATGAAGTTCTAAAATAACATTTTTTTATGAGTTTATACTACCCAATAGCTTCAGAGTCTATTCTGCTAGATATTATTAATGTGTATATGTATATGTATGTACTAGAGATACTATGTATATGTATATGTATAAATCAGAGACAATATTCTCAGATAGGAGGACAATACACTTTATTTTATATATGAAATATGTTCTATAGACATTGTGTATATGCATATACATTATATATTTTCTGTTTCAGTGTATATAGAGTGTGTATACTTATGTACAAAGTGTATATACTTGGTGTTATATACATGTAATGATTTATATGCATAGTATATTTTTGTGTATATAGCCTGTGTATAAAAGTATATGCAGTGTATATATAATGTATATACACATTGTATATATGTAATGTTTTATATTATATTGTGTATATATGTATATATACTGTATATTGTGTGTATACATAAATATACAATGTTTATATAGATTATAGTGTATATATACATTTTATATATGTATATTCTATATACATTGTGTATATATTATGTATATTATATATATATATACTTGACTTGATAAAAATAAATTTATTTTCTGTATATATACACATACAATACACAACAACTAAAGCATAAATATTACATGTACTATATTAATTTAATATATATACACAATAGTGACTGCACTGCACATAACCACAGGCTGCCCACCAGCCACCACAGGCATGGGGCATAGGGGCCATAGCCACAACACAGTCTCTTGGCTAAGACCTAGGCTAGTTTCGGCTGAACCTTATCGCTCACAGGCAAGCCTGGGTTAGGCGCGTGTCAGACCAGGCATGAACTGTGCCTATGGGTTGTCTCCTGCTCTTGACATGCATGGCTTGGTTTGAAATCATGATTCTGTGCCTTGTCAGGCCACCATGTATTTTGCTGGGCCGGCACGTCACGACATTTCTATTTTTCACTTGTATATATAAATCGAAATTGCTTTAATATAATTATTTTGTATTTACAAAATATTAGATTAATTGAAAAAAAATATTTATGATAATTCTAAGAGTTTAGTTTTTTAATTCATAATATTGTTTATCTAATATTTGATAATTTGTTACTCTTTTTTTGGTTAATACAATATTATTTATGAATTTCAAATATATGCTTTTTTTTTTTGAAAAATATATTATTTATTTATCTATGTTTAAAATAAAGATATTAGAGGATAAAATCGGTGTTTCATATAATTTAATAAATATAGAAAATCCATTTGATATTCTACATTCCCTAAATTCTGAAAAATTATATGTAAATATTGTAATTGTTTATATATTTTTATAATTTTATAAGTAAAAAGTAATTTATATATTTTTAAAACTTTAATATTATTATTTCAAACATATGCATTCTTCTCAATATAAAATAAAATGAATTATTTGTTATTTTTTAAAACTTTAACATATAACTCTTTATTTTTGTATACAATGAAGTAATCTTGAATATTATTTTAATTTTTATAAATTAATACAATAAGGATAACTTCATGAGTCTATTATTTTTATTAATTTTTTTTTGTTTTTTTGTTTTTTTTGCTTAGCTCTAAGATGAAACATATGATGTATTTTATATTGAAAATAAATGTCTTGATTTAATTTATATGTGTGTGTGTGTGTGTGCTTGTGTTTTGTTGAGTAGATTTATGAAATGGATTTTAGGCATGTTACCTTGCAATAATTTCCTAAGTAGTTATGTTTTTTTATATACATTGAAGATTTGTCAAGTCACTTTTGTTCAATTCAGAATAAAAAAATTAAATTATTCTCAATTTCTTATTGTTAATTTCTAATTTATTAAAAAAAATAATGTTTACATTTTTAGCATATTACATACTTTTATTTTATTGACTTATTTGTAAATATTCTAAGATTGAATCTTGATTTGCTTTTTTTTTCACATGATGTGAGAATTAACATATATTGATCATTGCTAATAATAGTGGGTGTAGATTACTTTTTTTTTTCACTTTATCTTGGTTTTAGTGCTGTGTTGCTCATGGGAGATTATTTAACTTTTTCACATTAATCACTTTGTTTTTAGGATGACAAAAATTGAATGAATTATGTTAAAAATTATAAAAATTTATATATAATTACAATGGTGCTAATATATTATATTTTATAAGAATTTTAAAATTAAATATATTTTAGTTAGAATAATGTTGATATAAATAATAATCTGGGAAATTCTTTTGTCACATGTATATTTTGAGATTGTGCTTTAATCTTGTAGATTGGGTATGATTTTTATTATCATGGTCACATGATCTATAAGCTAGACTTTGCAATCATGCTTATGAATTGGGTATTCTATAGTATATTCGACAAGAAAAAATTCAAGAACACTTGTGTGTTAGAGGTGTCAAACGTGCCGTGCTGGCACGTGGGCTCAGCACGTGACTACGCACCGAACGTGGTCAATACGAGCGATGGCAGACAGGCGAGACTCGTCGAGCTCCAAAAGGGCAAAGACAGCGTGGTGGCGTGGCGCCGTGCTACCGAAATCTTAATTTTTATAAAAAATAGGGTTTTGTCTAACTAGAACCTGGCCAACCTAGTGGTTTTCGGCAGTGAGTCCGTGCTGGGGCGGCATGAAACAGTAATCGTGCCGAGCCAGGCGCAGCACAGTACATTAGCCAATTTGGGCAGCCTAAAACTAGGCTGGGCCGTGCCTGGTCAGCCCGTTTGATACCTCTAACTTGTGTTAATATCAATGTGTGTAATGTTTTAGCTACTCAACTATTGATTGTTGTGTTATAAATTTGGAATAAGAATTATATGTTGTGATTTATGGTAAAAAAAGTTGTTTACATTGCGACAGTCTTATTCTCAAAAATCAGAGAGTATGTATTATGTGTGTTGAACTCAAGTCATATCGTTATTGGATGAAAATATTTGTTATCTTATCAAGACATGATCTCTAATAATAACAATTTGATTATCAGTAATAATAAAAATAATAATATTTATTAGTACAATTGTTCTACAACGTTATACAATTTCACTCTAATAATTTTTGTTTATCTTATATTTGTTAAAACTAATAAAATAATGAAGCACATAAAGGCAATTTGGTTAAAGGAAAAATTAATTCCTACTTGCAGAAGCTTAAATCAATGATCAATAAGCTCATTTCATATGTTAAAATGTCAAATTCATTGCACAATAGATGTGGTTTAAAAAATGAACTCAAACAATGGCTTGCAATGGTAGGTCTTCTCACATGGTTACACTCGTAGGTGGTGTTTGTTTTTTTTTACTTAATGCTGAATAGATAAGCAGAGACTGAAGTGAGAGTCTTGATTGTGTGGGAGTGAGCTTTTATTAAATGAAAAAAGTTAAAATTTTTGGCTTTTTTATTTCAGCTATTTTTTCAAAAAATTCAGTAACAAGTTAATAAAAAATAAAAAAATAGATATAAATTGTATTGCGACTTGCTTAGAATTTTTCCCTTCTATTTGAACTAACCCACAAGGTCACAATGGGTAAATGAAAAAAAAATTCTAATATCAGCAAGAACAATAGCTAGATAAGATGGATCGTCATATCTCAAGCGCTATTATATCAGCAAAAATTCTAAAAAATTAAAGTTCTTCAAAGAAATCCAACATTATGGCCAAAAAAGAAATTACAAAAAAAAAAAATTAAAAATTTATCATTATGATCTTTGCTGGATGAGTGCTTAAATGAAAAAAAAAACAGTTGTTCATATAACTATTCAATTATAGATGATCTGGTCGTGTCTCTCTCAGGAGAGATGCACATGAGAGTGATTTTTCTAAGCAAAGGGATGAGCTGCGAGAATGGGAGAAGAAATTGAAAGAGGGAGAAGAGAGGCTATCGGTTAGTCAGAGATTCATTAACCAACGAGAGGACAGGGCCAATGAGAATGATAAAATTCTGAAGAAGAAAGAAATGGAGCTTGAAGAAGCACAGAAGAGGATAGATGATGGTATCTCAGATTTGATAAAGAAGGAAGAGGAAACAGGAACCCGGCTTACCCAACTGACCCTTCGAGAAAAGGTGTGTTGTGGTGCAACCCTTGTTGAATCTATGGGCTTGGTGGAGTCTTTTATGGTCTGTTGTGGTGCAACCCTTGTTGAATCTATGGGCTTGGTGGAGTGTTTTATGGTCTGTTGTGGTGCAACCCTTGTTGAATTTATGGGCTTGGTGGAGTCTTTTATGGTCTGTTGTGGTGCAGGAGTTTGGTGCTGCCAGAAAAAAGGTGGAGATCCAGGAAGAAGAGTTGCACGCATTGGAGGCGAAGCTGAATGATAGAGAGAAAGTGAGTATTTGATTCTATCTGTAAGTATTCAGCATAGTTTTACAAATAATTCTATTTCACATTTTTAAGATCAATTGTTTTATTTTTCAGCCTCTATGTGGGTTGATCTTGTATACTATACATGTGTGTATGTGTGTGTGTGTGTTGTGTGTAAAAATATGTAAACCTATACATATATAAACACACACACACACACACTACTCACACTACACACACAGGCAAACTTATAATCATAGAAGTTGGGATAAGTTTCAAAAATTATTTCAGGATCTGTTTGATAAACAATTGAAAATCATTTTCAATGGTTTTATTTTTTAATATGTTTGATAAAAAATTTTAGTTCTCTTAATTGAAAATTTTAAATGAAAAATTATTAAAAATAATAAGTCAGTAGAGTCCTACTTATCATTAAATGTAGAAAATTTTCAATAATTTTTTTTTTGAATTGACCATTTTATTTTTTTTATTTTCTCATTCAGGATACAGTTTAATTTGTGAATCTGTCTTTTTTTTTTCTTTTTTTCGTCACCACAAATCATAATACTAGTTCTCTTTCATGATTAATTTAAGAGAGTAAATAGTAAATTAACTAGTTATTTATTAATTTTTGTTTTTATATTAAAAATTTGTATAGTTTTTTAAAAAATTTAGATTGTATTGATTATTTTTTAAAAATATTTGTCTTTTTTTTGGATATTATTATTTATTTATGAATATGATTCTAGTGATTTTCTTTTAAATAATAATTAATTATTATATTGAAAAAATAAAATATAATTAGAAATTTTATTTATTTTGGATAATATGTTATATAATGATAATAAGTATAAATATATAAAATATATATTTTTTTAATATTCAGCATTTACAGTTATCAAACAATATATTTATCTTCAATATTCAATTGTCAATAATTTATCAAATAATTTTCTAATACTAAATTAATATTTATAAAATTCAGAACTTAATTTTTTTAGTATTTATTTTTCAGTACTTAATTTTATTAGTCTATCAAACATACCCTAAGTTTCTAATTATTTTTTTAATAATCTTTTACAAATTTAATTATATAAATCTAACTTTTATATGTGTTATTTCATAAATGCTCATAATTATTTATCTAGAATTAAAATTAATTACATTATTATTTCATTAAATTATTAAAAATTAGTGTTTTTCTCTCATGCCCATTATTTGTTTTTCTCTTCTTCTTTCATATCAAATCTACAGTTTGAGATCCAGAAGCTCATTGATGAACACAATGCCATTTTAGATGCAAGGAAGAGCGAGTTCGAGATGGAAACTGAGCAGAAGAGGAAACAAGTGGACGACGAACTGAAGAACAGGGTGGTGGAGGTGGAGAAGAAGGAAGGCGAAATAAAGCACAAGGAGGATAAGATTACAAAGAGAGAGGAGGCGGTGGACAGGAAGTTAGATAAGATAAAGGAGAAGGAGAGGGAGTACGAATCAAAATCAAAAGCTCTGAAGGAAACAGAGAGAGCACTACATTCTGCAGAGAAGAACATGGAAGCAGAGAGGGAACTACTACTTTTTGAGAGAGAGAAGCTTCAGAGCTTGAAGATTGAAGTCGAGAAGATACGGGAGTCAAATGAGCAGCAGCTGATGAAACTGAGAGAGGAGAGAGAGCTGCTACAAGTAACACAGGAAGAGAGAGATGATTACATGCGCCTGCAATCTGAGCTAAAAGAGCAGACAGAAAGGAGCAGAGCTCAGGAAGAAGTGTTCCTGAAGGAGTGTGAGGATTTGAAGCAGCAGAAGGAGGGCTTTGAGAGAGAGTGGGAAGAACTGGACGAGAAGAGATCGGAAATAGTGAAGGAGATGAAGTGGCTAGGCGAAGAGAAGGCAAAATTGGAGAAGAAGATTGTTTCTGAAGAGGAGAGCCTGAGGAAGCAGCGGTCCTCCATGGAAGAGCTGCTGAAGAGGGAGACGGGCATGCTCGAGCTGGCGAAAGAATCGTTCGAGGCAAACATGGAGCACGAACAGGCTGTCCTGGCCGAGAAGATCGAGGCGGAACGAACCCAGGTGGGCCATCTGCTCGAGCTGCAGAAGCAAGAGCTCGAGAACGATTTGCAGAAGAGGCAGGAGGAGATGGAGAAGAAGCTGCGCGAGAAGGAGAGATGCTTCGAAGAGGAGAGAGAGAGAGAGATGAAAAACCTAAACTTTATGAGGGACTCGGCGAGGAGAGAGATGGAGGAAGTGAAATCCGCAAGGCGTGGGGTAGAGAGAGAGAAGCAGGGCATAGATGAAAACAAGAAGCATCTAGAAGACCAGCAGAGGGAGATGCGAGAGGACATCGAGAAGCTTGGAAACCTGAGCCACAGACTTAGGGAGCACAGGGAGCAGTTCGTGAAGGAGAAGGCACGATTTGTTGCCTTCGTGGAGAAGCAGAAGAGCTGCAGGAGATGTGGCGATTCGATCTCTGAGTTCGTCCTCTCCGATCTAGTCTCTTCGCGCGAGATCGAGACCGCCGATATCGATCCCAGGTTGGATGTGAGCCACCTGGGCGAAGCCGTATCGGAGGAGAAAGCTTCTGCCTCGCCTGTTTCATGGATAAAGAAGTGCACGTCCAAGCTGTTCAGCTTCTCTCCTGGCAAAAAGCCCGAAGCTGCCTCCATTGATGAGCTGCAGATTGAGGCTGATGCTGCTTCTGTGTCTGGGGGGGAGCAAATGGAAGAAGCAGAAGTATCAAAACATGTGGATCTATCAGAAGGCGAACCAGAGCTATCTTTTGCAGCCAACTGCGATTCAACAGAAAACAAGTCTCCTGATGAAGTTCATGACCAGATCAACAAGCCAAGGGTGCGCAGGACGCGCACGGTGATGAGGGTTGTTCGTGACGCCAAGGCTATTCTTGGAAATTCCATGGAAACCCTAGACGTGGAAGATTCGAGACATTTGAAAGGTGGAGATAGCCACGGGGAATCATCAAGTCTAGGGGAGGAGGGCCCACGAAAAGCGCCCAAGCGGAATCGCACGCTTGCATCCCAGACGACATTGAGCGAGCTTGGTGGCGATGACAGCGATGGACACTGTGATGGAGCCATGGCTGCTGGCAAGAGGAGGAAGAGACACAAGAAAGTTCTTCCTGCCGTACAGCTCCCCAAGGAATCGCGATATAATCTCCGGCGAACCAAACTGTAAGCATCTAATTATGTGCTAATTTGTGCGATATAATCCCCAAGGAAAAGCGCCCAAGAGTTTCTGCGCGATGACATAGCCTGTGTGGCAACCTGTATGTGCTAATTTGTGCTACATTGGGCAAAATTCTTCTTTCTGGTCCAGTCCTTGACCTGTGATAGGTTCCTCAAGCTCAGCGGGTCAACCTGCCTAAAACTTTGTTTTGTATGTATGGCAGAGGTCATAACACACACACACACACACACACACACTCTCTCTCTCTCTCTCTCTCTTTCTCTCTCTAACTTTTGAGGGCAATATTGTCAAAATATATCTCTTAGATTTTATGCTAAAGTAGGTGCCTTGTGCACTGAGTATGGTCATATGCTCATATTAATCATTAGAAGTGTGTTGCAATGGCATGTTCTCATGATACGTGGGGTTGATGAGTTTGTGTGTTGAATTATGAACAGAGCCACAGTTGTGACAGCAAAGGGGCAATCTGATATGAACAAGAAAAGCAAGTACGTAAGGCAAACTAGGGCTGCACCTGAACCATTGGCAGGGATGAGGAAGAAGAGCAATCATGATTCTCACTTGGTGCCGGTAAGGTTTTGCTCGCATTGCTGTTGCATGAACTAAGAATTAGCAGTTCTTTAATGGGTTTATGTAGTACCTCACATGGCCTGTCTGTGCGTGTGGCAGTGTGAGATGGCCAAGGGATTTCATGGTGGAAACCAAGAGTTGGTGCAAGATGGAGAACCAAGTGAAGAAGTCACAGGCGCACCAGATAGGGCTGGTGAATGTGAACAAGATACTGAAAGGGAAGAAGATGATGATGATGTGGGTGAACAGCATCCTGGAGAAGCTTCAATTGGTAAAAAGTTATGGACTTTCTTCACCACCTAGCATCAATTCATTCCTCTTCACAGTTATACTAGTTTGCATGTTAGTAATTTTTTTTTTTTGTTTTTTCATGTGTACTCTCATCCAATTTATTTCAGTATATTCCAATGACCGTTAATGTTGCTTATCATTATAAAGTATAAATTTTCTGCATTTCTTTGTTTTTGTGCATATACAAGTGTATATGCACACATATTTAGCAGGTTGTACAAATGCTTATTTTTCTCATTACAATGCAAAAATTGTTTTAACATATATCTGTGCCTAAATAAGTGTGTATCCATACACTTTAGACACCATTACAAGTATAAATTTTCTGCATTTCTTTGTTTTTGTGCATATACAAGTGTATATGCACACATATTTAGTAGGTTGTCCAAACGCTTATTTTTCTCATTACAATGCATAAATTGTTTTACCATATTTATGTGCCTATACAAGTGTGTATCCACACACTTTAGACACTTAAACACAACAAAATAATGCTACATTTTAGCAACTATGTTTGGGTGAGCTTTTATTGGACCATTCGTTGACACCATGATGTGTGCATTGGTGAACTTAGTGGAAGAGCAGTTCTGTCTTGGATGTTAACTGCTGGCTGAGCCAGGAGTGGTTCATGAAGGGTTAGTTCGATGTTATTGTTAACTGCTGGCTGGTTTGGAAGAGCAGTTCTGTCTTGGATGAGAACCATTGGCGAACTTGGTGGAACCTGAATGTGAATTCAGTTCTCCTCTGGTCTCCTCATTGGAGCACATGGTGTATCCTTATCATCTGAGACAGTAAGAGGAAGAAGAAGCCAAGGAGACGACAGACATTAACAAAATGGAAATAAGAATTAAATAATATATAAGTATTATAATTATTATTGAGAACCAAAGTAATAAACATATATAACATGGTGAAAACAAGGAAAAAAAAAATACAAAACTCTAATTATACAAAAATAAAATAAAATAATACTCAATTTAAGAGTTGTAATAAGTAATAGATCATTAAAACTTACATATAAAGATAATGAAAGATCATATAAATAATTGAATATATGATAATTTATATGAAACATATTACTTAAAAAATTGAATAATATCTAGATATTTTTATCCTTATTATCGAGAACAAAATTAAGAAAAATCTAATTAAATTATAAGAACATGTGAAAATTCTAATTTTTAAAAATATTTAAATTAATAAATAAATTTAATATATATATATATATATATATATAATGTGTGTGTGTGTGTTACATATATAAGTTATGAAAACTTTAATATATATACACATTTTTGTAACTTACAAAAACATACACACACATGCACACACTCACACACACACAAATGCGCGCGCGCACACACACACACACAAATCCGCGCGCACACACACACAAATGCGCGCGCACACACACACAAATGCGCGCACACACACACACAAATGCACACACACACACATGTGTGTGTGTGTTGTGAGTCTAGATCTCAAAAGTGTTTTGTAACTTATGAAAACATATAACATACAAAAACTTATATATCATAAGTTTTCCTAACTTATACATATGTGTGTGTGAGTGAAAGAGAGAGAGAGAGAGAGAGAGAGAGAGAGAGTGTGTGTGTGTGTGTGTATGTGTGCGTGTGCGTGTGTGTGTATGTGTGCGTGTGTGTGTGAGATAGATAGAGAGATATAATGGATTAGGAAAAGATCATACCCCAAGACTCCAGAGTTTTTAGCTTTAAGCATTGAATTCATTTGGCTTCAATTCATCAAAATTTGACTAAGAAAAGTAGGCTTTCTCCTCTTGCATCGAGAGGCATTATCCAAGGCATTAAAAGCAACACTGATGGTTACCCTCTAAGTCTAGATCTCATAAATAAAGTTTTGGGAACAAAATAAGTGTCTAAAGAAGCCTTCAAACTATGATATCATGTAACAATAAGAACAACACCCCAATTAGTTTGGTTGAAATGGCTAGGAACGAATTCTAGAACATGATGATGTCTTGAAGGTGGAACCAAGAGAGAAGACATAACAACAAGAACAATAAAGCATCACATAATAGAGATAACCACAACTTGCTATACTAATACAAGATGAATATGTAAATATAATGGTCAATAGTATCTCTTGGCCCCCCATATATGAGCCTTGGAACCCTAAGATCAGAGCAGGTAAGCCTCTCGTTCTAACAGTATAAGTAGAATATTTGGCTAAGCTTAGGTAGTATTGCCTCTTTATCAATCAGGCTATCATATTGTTAATATGTAAGCAAAAGTGATTTATTCTCATAATTTCAGCATGAAATTCTAGGGAAGAGGGGAATTTTATGGTTATTTCAGCTCAGATTATCTCTACTGGTAAAATTGAGAATGATGGAGAAATACATACCCATAACTCGAGCTTCGGCAATCTAAAGCTAGCCTGTAGTGTAATGTAGGGGGATGAAGCAGCATAGCTTGTAATTTTGGTCATCCAAACCCTAGACATCATCATCCGCTGCGATGATATACGTTGCTCTTCAGGAAAACTCACCAAATTCACATCAACATTTGTGTTGGATGAAAGATAAACATCAATACCTGCAACATCAACCCGATTAGTCGCCAATTGTCTTCGTGTATTTCACCTTCTCGTTTGGTCGGATCTAATTGCGCGAGGCGCACCGTTTTCCTACATGAAATCCGCTGTTTGACTCTCACATGAGCCATTCCGCCAACTTCATGGCTATGAAGGAAAGTTTGCAGGCGGAACAAAAATCGAGATTATTGAAGGAGGAGGAGAGGCACATAAAATCAACACCAGAATGGCAGTGACGATCACAACGAACTCCGACCAAACCTGTAGCGGCGTGTTATTTTAATGAATAAGAATGTGGAACTGATCTCGATTTTCCGTCGCTAGTCGCAAGGGGATCAAAAACTAGGGCGCGCAAGCTCGAAAGCCAGTTATCAATGGCATAAGAAAACAATACTTACCCCTTATGAAAGGTGCAGATTACTGATTCAAAGAAACTGTGAGAAGCTGAAAATTTATTAATTATCAAAAAAAAAAACTAAATTATAAAATTGAAACATGGTAGCGTCAAACATGGCTGCATCAATAATTTAAAAATTTAAAATTAACCCCAAAATAATAAAAAATTGATGTAATTTAGTGTTATAAAATTACTAAGCAGGAAAAACCTTATTTTATTGAATAAAAATTGAAAATTATGAATTGATTTATCACTGGGCATGGTCCTGGACCATGTCGTGTAAGGCCGAGCACAGACCGGGCTAGGCCACGGGTCATGCTCGGGCTACTTGGTCTGTTTGACACATCTAAAAAATTGTGCACGATATCATTCTACTTGATCATTACAATCCTGCTTGATCTTGTAGACCCATTTGTTTCCAAATAATGTTCTTCCATGTGATAATGATATTAACTTATAAGTCTTATTTTTATGTAGATCTTTGATTTATTCCTCACTTGTTATCATCCACGAAGATGTATTTGAGCTACTTGTAACTTCATGAAACATTAATAGTTCTCTACCATCTATTAGAAGATAATATGCAAAATTACTTTCTATAATATATGTTGAGTGCTGAACTAGTGAACTTATATCATGAATTGGCCAACTCACTTTTGGAGCCTCAAACTCGAGTTTTTCATTTACCTTGTACTCTTGTGCTTCCTCCACAAATATTGAAGTTTTAGTCTTAGAAACTTCTCTCAGCATGCTATTATTTTCATCAATTCTTTGTTGATTATATAAAGATTACATATATGCTAATAATTGCCTTATGTGAATTGAGATCTCACATGTGATACCTCTTTATTCCTTCAGCATATCCTAAGAATATATTTTCTAGGTTTTGGATCTAACTTTGTTCTCCATCAATATCTTTGAATCAATTACAATTGATGATAGTTGATTTATCACAAAACATGCGGTATTAGCTACTTCCACTCAAATAGAGTTGGGTAGATTTATAGTCTTCAATATCACTCTCAGCATAATAGTTTTTTCATCCATTCAAATACTCAATTCTATTTTGTTGTGGCGTGTATGTAAAAATTTACTACCATTTGATACCTTTATGCTTACAAAATACAAGGAATTCATAATATGAATACTCTTTTTTATTATCTGTCCTTAAACACTTAATACTTTTCTTGGATTCAAGTTTCACCCCATGCTTTTGAAGTCTTAGATAAAACTAGAAATGCATTTGACTTCTTCTTGATTGGATATACCGAACATTTCATTGAGTAATCATCAATGAAATATACAAAGTAACTTTCTCCTTCTTGAAATATTTTTATTATTTCTTATACATCAGAATGAATTAAGTTTAGAACACACTTACTCCTAATAACTGATCTACTACATATACTGCTTATTTGTAACAAAATGCTCACAAAAAAAAGGTATATCTACTAATTTGAGCATTGAAAGTAATTTTTTATTTTAGAGAATCTTTAAATTTTATTCTAATATGTAACCTAGTTTGACACAATTAGGATAATAATATAAATAGTGATGGAGGTGGCAGAAATAATGTCCCTTTAGGATCATACTTTTTAAATATGAAATTTGACATTGAATACTCAAAAAGTGGTAGAAAGATAAATGACCCTTTTGAATCTATCCTCTATGTAGATAACATATTTAATATCTTTGCCCAATTGAATTTAGTATAAGTTTATAATTCTCCATCATAAAATACAAATTTTTTTAGCTTGTATTATATTTTTATATTTTATCCATTCTACTAGTGCTCCCTATATATTATTATATTCTCATTCTTTTTATCTTTTTACTTTATTGCTCTTTTCTAATCCATCATAACTAATTTATACATAAACCCAAATGATTTGGAGTTTCTTGCCAATCCATTAACATGACTCATTTTTTTTCCAAGAGTTTATAGATCTGAATTTGGTCTTCAAACTTTTCTAGCATTGCAACAAAAGCCATCTTTTTTCATAGAGATGCTTTCCAACCTCTTCTGCTACTCCTGTGCATAGGGAATAAATCTTCTTTTTTAGCTCTTCATTGTTTTGCTCTGCCCTATGCTATGCATTTTCTATAATATGTAAAATATCCATAAACATATTACCATATGCAGCTAAGAAATGCTCAATATGGGATAGTTCGTCTTCTTGTATTCTTTCACTTCCTTTTTGTTTTTTATGTGTCACCCATGGTGAATGACGGGCCTTCCCATAAACATATTACCTCGTGCCGGGCTGGGCAGGCCCAGTTGACGCCTCTAAGTGGCACTATTGGACACTTTATATTAACTTTTTCATCCTCACGAATTCTCGAATTCTCAAGGAATTCAAGAATCAATTTCTCCAAGATCTTTCCAATAACAAAGCGATACCCAATGAGGATGACATATAATATTATCTCTATCTTTAAAATAATCATAAAAATATGAAGAGTGGGTAATAAATGAGTATATGAAATATAATCAGATTTACTTATTTCCAAGAGTTTTCCCTTCATCAAATATTCATATGCTTTCTCCGACATCATCATCCATGTGCCCTTATACTATCTGTCAATAATTAGTTTTCCCTTCATCATCATCAAATATTCCCATGAATTCATATCACATGATGTACACATAAAGATGCTGTCACATATTCAGCTTCACATGTCGAGAGTGTCACGATTAGTTGTTTCTTTCAAAGCCATGTAAATGCCGTGTCACCCATAAAAAACACATAACCCGATGTGCTTTTTTGATCATTCGAGTCTCTACACAAATCTCTATCGGAGTATCCAACTAACTTGTAATCTGACGCATTTGTATAGAATAATCTGAGTGACATTGTTCCTTTGATGTACTGTAGAATTCACTTTAATGCTTTCCAATGTGAATAGACTGGCTCCTCCATGAACTGACTTACAATGCAGACACTTAATGCAAGGTTCGGCCTTGTGCATGTGAGATAGCGAAGGCTTCCCACTAAACTCTGGTATTTGCTTGCGTCGACTCATTTTCCATCAAACTCCGGTATTTGCACTTGGTTCCATTGGTGTTGAAATTGGATTGTAAGACTCCATCTTGTACTTCTTCAAAATCTCCTTTGTATATGCCTCCTGGGATACAAAGATACCCGTCTTTCCTTGTCTTACCTCCAGACCAAGGAAAAACTTCATCAAGCCCAAATTTACCATCTTTCCTGTGTCATAGTGCTCTTGAAATTTTGTATTATTTCATTATTATTCCCCATAAAAATGAGATCATCAATATAAAGAGTAACAAATAACATATTACCTCCACTCTTCTTCACATAAAGGGCATGTTCATAGGGACATTGCTTGAACCCGTTCTCTTTGAAGTATGTATCAATACGTGTATTCCATGCCTACGATGCTTGCTTCAACCCATAAAGTGCATTCTTCAATTTCAACACCTTCTTTTCTTCTCCGATTTTCATGTACCCGAGTGGTTGTTTAATATAAATTTCTTCTTCAAGCACACCATTCAGGAATGCCGAATTGATATCCATTTATAATATCGGCCATTTGAATTGAGCCGCTTGTGAAATGAGCAATCTGATTGTCTCCATTCTTGCAACGGGAGCAAATACATTGTCATAGTCGATTCATGCCTTTTGCTTGTAACCCTTTGCTACAAGTCTTGCCTTATACCATTCTATCTCCCCTTGAGCATTCATCTTTCTCTTAAATACCACTTGACATCAATGGGCTGAGTTCCTTTCGGCAATTCTGCTAATTCTCATGTGTTGTTATGATCTATTGCTTTAATCTCTTCTTCCACGGTAGTTTGCCACTTATTATCTTGCACTGCCTATTCAAAACTTATATTCTTGGAATTCTCTATTACTTTATTCCAATCCCATTCATTTGCTTCATGAACTTGTACATCACAATTCACTAGAATCTTCTTGCTTATCGAGTTGTATAGCTTTTATTCTTTTATTTTCTCATCATACCTAATAAAAATATATCTTTTGTTTTTGTCTTCGAGCTTTGTTCTTTGCTGATCCGGCACGTGTGCACAAGCCAAACTACCAAATATTTTGAGATGAGAGACTGTCAGTTTTTGTTCGCTCCATGTCTATTGTAGTGTTTGATCATACAACTTCGCATGTGGATACCGATTTTGAACATAGACGACACATTGCATGGCTTCATCCCCAAAATTTATTCGGCATTTTCTTACATTTGAGCATTGAATGAACCATGTCGAGAATGGTCCGGTTCTTCCTCTCGGCTACACCATTTTGCTGTGGAGAGTACGGTGCGATTAAAAATTGCCTTATGTCTTGCTCCTCGCAATACTTTATGAAAATTGTTGAAGTACATTCGCCACCTTTATCGGATCGTACATATTTGATGTATCTACCGGTTGCCTTTTCCACTAGCACTTTGAATTTTTTGAATACCTCGAACACCTCGGATTTTTCTTTCAGAAAATAAATCCAAGTTTTTCGTGAGAAATCATCAATAAATGAAATTAAATATCTTTTGTTGCTGAAAGATTCAGGGGTGATTAGTCTACATATGTCGGAATGGATCAACTCGAGAGGTTACTTAGCTCGATATTCTGTCTTCTTTTGAAATGATATTCTTGCATGCTTTATGAGCATATATTCTTCACAAAATTTTCCCTCGTATTCCATGTATGGTAGTCCGTGCATCATATTCTTCTTTGCCAACTTATTTAGGCCTTCATGATGTAGGTGATTAAAACGGACATGTCACAGTGACGCCTTGTCTTCTGCATTGACTTGCAAACATTTTTCTCGTACACTTCTCAAATTCAGTTTGTACATCTGATTTCTTCACATTTCAACTTGTGCGACTGAACGCCTATTGCCTGTCTTTTAAGAGTAATATTCGGTCTTTCATAAAAATAGAATAACCTTTCTCCATGAGTTGTCCCATATTTAAAATATTGCTCTTGAGGTCTGGTACGTAATACACATCTTGGATTGACCCAACGATACTATCCTTTTGTACATAATAAATTGTACCACGGCCTTTGACCTCAACTTTCGAGCCATCTCCAAATGATACAGATACAGCTTCAACCATTCGCATCTCATTGAAACAATGCTCGTACCTACACATATGGTTGCTTGCAGCCATGTCGAGGTACCACACAGTGTCGTTGTCGGTGTTGATTTTGTTATATGTCATTAAGAGAAAGTCTTCTTCCATCTCATCTTCCATGGCTAGGTTGGTTGTCTCTTTTATTTTTGTCTCGACTCGACATTCTTTTGCAAAAAACCCCACCTTTCCACAATTGTAACATTTATCAGAATTACAATCTTTCGCATAGTGACCATATTTGACACACTTATAGCACTTGATGTTGGAATAATTTGATCGACCGCCTCTTTCATGATTGCGTCCTCTTCCATGCTAATTTTGTTGGTTTGATTTTTCCTCCTCCTTATGATACCCTTATTGACTGTGGTTTTTCCCACAGTGACCATATTCTCGACCACCATGGCTACGCCAATTACCTCAAAAGTTTTGAGAATAGAATATCTTTTCATCATTGAACAATGTTTTGGTTTGAAGTGCCTGCTCAAGTGCCTCCTCCTCCTCCTCCTTCTTATGATATTCATGTGTCATTAGGGAACCAGCAAGCTTGTCGACCGTGAATGTTGCTAGATCCTTTGACTCTTCTATGGCACATATCACATTCTCGAAACTATTAGTTAACAATCTCAAAATCTTCTCCACAACCTGCGCATCGGACAACTTTTCTCCATCTCTGTTGAGTTGATTCATCACGGTTTGAACACATGTGATGTAATCGGATACACCTTCTGACTCCTTCATCTTCATGCCTACCAACTCATTGCGAAGAGTTTGAAAAGGAACTTGTTTAACTCGGTCGGCTCCTTTGTATACAGTCTCCAAGATGTCCTATGCTTCTTTTGAAGTTTTTGCACTTATAATTTTTTCAAAGCTCGACTCATCAACCGTTTGGAACAGCATGTACAATGACATCTTATCTTTTGATCGCATTTCTTTCAACGCCTTATTTTGAGCCATTGTATATCCTTCGGTAGATTCTAGTTCTTCGAAACCTTCTTGAACTGCCTCCCAATAATCCACAGAACCGAGAAGAACTTTCATTTGAATGCTCCAATTCTCATATTTTACCTTCATTAATCAGGGCAGAGGGATATTATTGATTATAATCCCCATCCATCCGATACCAAGTTGTAAAAGAAAATTACTTGCTGCAAACTATAAGTGAGGAGAATTATTTCTAAAGAGCGAGGCTATTTCTTTCATTCTATATTCTTACAAGCAATACAATGATTTATTTATATGATATAGTTTTCCCTTCTAAAACTGAAAATTAAAAATCATTATCACTCGTAAAAGTATCTAATGACTCTTGACATTTTATATTCCTCATTAAAAATGAACATTTAATGTTTATTTAATATTATCATGTAAATAATGGTAAATTTAAATTACGAACAAGAAAAGGAATATTAGTATGATATGGTGATAGAGTCAAGGGATTCTGAATCTGGGTGCCACCTAAAAATTAAAAAGAGAGTAATCATCTTTAGGAATATAACATTTGATGAAAGTATCATCTTAAAATAAGTACCTAGTCCTATCTAATCATCAAAAGTTCCTCAATTTGAACTTAAGGTGAAACTAAAATTAGATTATATGGCTCTAGGAAGAATGTCTAAATTTGTCTCTAAATAATCAATAGCTGATCATGAATATGATCTTGAGTCTATTTCTGAACTTGATCTTGAACTTGCACATGAAGTTTCTATTCCCTATAGTATTGCTAGGGATAGACCGAGGAGGATAAATGTAAGCCATCTGAGATTCAACTTTGATGGGTTTGTAGGGTTTTCCATATGAGTTGCCAAAGAGATTGACATTCATGAACCATCCTCCTTCAAGGATGCTGTTAAATATCCTGAATCTGATTCATGGTTAGTTGTTATGAATGAAGAGATTGAATTCCTTTAATTATAATGGTACTTAGGTTGTTGTACCTCAGTCAAAGGGGAGAAAGATAGGTTCTTGCAAATGGATTCTCAAGAAGAAAGAAGATATCTCAGTTACTGGTGATGTAATATTCAAGGTATATCTAGTTGCAAGAGGGTTCAGTCAAAAGGAGAGTATTGATTATAATGAGATATTCTCTCATGTAGTCAAACATACCTCAATTAGGGTGCTTTTGGCATTAGTGGTATATTATAATTTTGAACTTGAGCAACTAGATGTCAAAACTATTTTCCTTCATAGAGATCTAGATGAAGAAATTTACATGAGCTATAATGAGAGTTTTGAGGTATCATGTAAAGAAACTCATGTTTGCAAGCTTATAAAGTTACTCTATAGATTTAAAAGTCTCATCGTCTATGGTATAAGAGATTTGACTATTTCATATCTAGTTATGAATACAATGGGTGTGACCATGACTACTATATTTATTTCAAATGATAAAAGGATAAGTCATATATTTACTTATTATTGTATGTAGATGATATTCTCATCGTTGCTACAAATAATCTAACATTTAGGAACTAAAAATTCATCTTAATTTTGAATTTGATATGAAAGATCTTGGAGGGACACGGAAAATTTGGGCATGGAAATTTTCAAAGATATTATTAAAAGGAAATTATTTATATCATAGAAATAATATATTCAAAAAATCCTATTTAGATTTGGAATGGCTTCTAGTAAGTCTCTGTCCATGCCAATATGCTAACAACCTTCATCTCTCATTAGAATTATGTCCTTAATCTTAATCTAATAAGGAACAAATGTCCTAGGTCCCTTGTTCCAGTGCTGTCATGAATCTCATGTATCTCATGATGTGCACTTGGCCTGATATTGCTCACGTAGTCGGTGTAGTGAGCAAGTTGATGATAAACCCTAGTCAAGAGTACTAGAAAGCTATCAGAAGGATGTTAAGGTACCTCAAGGGACATTCGATCTAGGTCTGATATTTGGTAATGAATCTGAACTCATGCAAGCTGGATATTCTGACGCTAACTATGCAGAAGATGTTGATAATAGACAATCTATGATTGGCTATGTCTTCATTGTATGTGGCTCTATAGTTAGCTGGAAAGCTACTCTTCAATCTTATGTCACTCTAAACTTCACTGAAGTAGAGTATATGTCTCTAACTAAAACTACAAAGGAAGAGATCTGGATGAAGGGTTTTCTCAAAGAACTTCATTTTTCCCAAGAGGTTGGAATAGTATTATGTGACAATCTCAATACTATTTGTTTAGCAAAAACCATGAGAGGACAAAGCATATTGATGTACGGTATCATTTCCTTCGATCTGAGAAGAGGGTGCAAGTGAAGAAGATTGGAACCTCTGATAATTCAACTAACATATTTACCAAACCTGTCACTCTGAATAAGTTAAGACACTATCTTGACTTATTGAATATATCAACTCAACTATAGTCACATTAGGACTATTCATTTATAGAGAGTATCTCTCAATCTGCATACAAAACAACTTAAGATGAAGATTGTATTATATAATTTATTTTGTTATCTATTTAACCATAAATTTTTTTATTTATTTGTTTTATTTAAAGGTGTAAGTATTAATATGTTAAGAGATTAGTCATGTGGCATTAGGATAATAATGGGGGTCCCACTGCCCGGTCAGTGGGCTGGAGAAATTTTTGGAATGTGACCCAATTAACTCTATTGTTCCGACTCATTTCATTTATAGAACCCTATTGTTTTTCAATAAATTCATTGTATGCGTGATTTGTTCTTCACTATTTATTCTTCATCTCTCTCTCTTTCTTAATGATTTTGTACTATAATATTTCATTATTAATCTGTAAGTGCTAAGTGCTTTTCTGGTAGACGTAGTTAGTCGTGTTAAATGTTTAGTGAACCACGTTATAACTAGTGTTTGATTGATGTGGTATACATTATTTATATTTCTACATAATCTGATAGTTTCTCATAATCACTATCGAGAGAAAATAAATTCTAACAATGACCATGATAGACAGGGCAACGAGGCGGGAAATGCACTACCCTACTTTGTGGCATAATATCCTCACCTTGCCCCACCATGCAAAAAATGGGCCATGGGGCAAGGCATGAGGAGGGTCACCCTAGCCCTGCTCTGCCCCATTTCTATGCCTAATAATTTTGACTTAAAACTACTGAGTCATATTAAAAATAAATTCATGGCATTATGAAATTAGCTTTAACCTTTAGTACTATTGGGGTACTTAGTTATTAACTTATTATGATGAATTAATGTTTTACCAATTTAAATTTTTCGAGCTAAGTATAGTTGTGATACTATAATATCATAAACATTGATAATGTGTCATATATTAGAAAGATTATCTAATGAGTTGATATCATAATATACAAGAATTGTCTCAACCAATTAGGTAGAGTTTTAATTAAGAAATGATGATGAAACTATGTTAGACTAAATGATCTATCCCCTCTGCTAACCACCCCAAAAATTTATCGATCTAATAAAAATTCATCAAAACTTTCTAAAACATCAAAATAATGAAATCAACTCATATTATCTTGATTTTCACATTTATATATCATTATAAACTACCAAAATACATAAGATATTCAGTTATTTGAATACCAAATAATATAAATAACATTTGGAGAAATTTTTATACTACTTAGATGATCCACAAGAAAGCAAGGGATGTAAGACATAAGATAAACTATGGAGTTTATGGGAATAACTCTCAAACCTCCATCTCTAGGGTGAATTCAAGAAAATCTATCAAAATAGCATAAGATTAGGGTGTAGGATTTACATGAAACTTAGTCTATTTTATCTTGTAAATCTATTCTTAATGTCAATCTAAATTGAGGTCTAGGATTTATATAATTTTAGATATGTGATGTATAAATAATTTTTAGATTATTAAATATGTTTGATTTATGTTGTGGAATAGAAATTGATGGTTATGATGATTAAATAAAACTTCAATTAAGGATTTGGTTATTAGTCAGTTTGTGTATTTTTTTTGTGGCGAATGATGATAGATAAACCACAAGGCTCATTCATGCATATGGTTGGAAGAAATTGACAGCCATTCTAACCATGATGCAATTGACAAACTTATACATTAACTCAGAATTTAGGCATGTTAATTCATTATATGTCTTTGAAGAACTAATTCTTGATTGATGTGTAAATATTTTTTTGGAATATTTTTCTAAAAGTTTTACCTCTAGTATGTGAGTTACATTGTCACTATAGAGAATAGTAACATGTAATCTATGAGACAAGTATGAGTTTACTCACAAGGTAGTGATAATCCTTTAATTTACTTTCACTCATTTAGTTCTCATTGGTGAAACTAGAGGGAAATATATTATAATTGTGCAAATATGATACTTATAAAGCCAAAAATATAAATACTTATAAATCACACAAAATGTCAGTATTTAGGACACCTGAATTTGAAGAATAAAATTGTACATATGAATCAACTATCAAGATTAATTGATGAGTTGCCTAAAAGTTATGAGTTTGTAAATGACTATTGAGTAGAGATGATTTATTATCTCGATGATAAAGCATAAAGCAGATAATTAATATGAGACCATCATTGATACATGCTCAATGGTAATAATGACTTTGTATGCCAATAAGGCAAAAGATCATTGCACAAAAACCCAATATTTTTTTGTATCGAACCCAAATATAATTTGAATTATTGGAACAATCATCATATAAATTAAGTGGATAAACCATATAATCTAAAAGTCATCCCAACATCTATAATTATCTTCTTTACTAAAATTGTATTGTCTCACAGTTAGTTGACTAAATTGATGACACATTTTTATAGAATTGATATCTTGATAAAAGTCTATTTATTACTTATATGATCTATATATTTGCAAATAAGTGTTGACAAGATACCCTCACTAACAAGCTTTTGAGATATTATCTAACTAATAAAATTAAACAACATAACAAAGTTACAATAACATTCCATTTAACATAGTTACTTATTCATATTTTTTTTTGTTATAATTGAGGTAATTACTTGGTATATGTTAGCAGGAAGAGATGCAAACTTCATAATAAAAGAGTAAAAATCTTTAAAAAAAGACTTAGTACAAAAAAAATCAATAATTTTCTTTTTTGTATAATAAAAAATAATTATTAATCTTGTTAGGTTGAGTGTGAATATAGAGTTTAACTTTTATTTTGTGAATATTTTTATTAAATTAATATTCTTGCAATTTTTGACGTGGTTATGAATAATTAAGGTCCATCTCTCGATCCTACCTAAGAGCAGGGCAAATATAGGTTCATCTCTCCATAAGAATAATTGAGGTGTACACAAGCTAAACTAAACATTGTTGGTCAATAAAAAAAAAATCTATGAGTATCTTAAGTCAATAAATCAATTACATTATTAATTAATTAAAGATTTTTTAATCATAGTCCTAATAATTATGTAGTATGAGTGGGTGGGTGGGTGTGTGTGTGTGTGTATGCATATATATAGGCACGTGCTTAAGTAATTGGCGAATCAAGTCAAGCACCCATGTGAGAGATGTTTTTATCACACACACATACACACACGTGCATATATATTGGCACATGCATAAGTAATTGGCAAATCAAGCACCCATGTTAGAGATGTTTATATTATACACACACATGCATATATATTGTATATATGTATTATAGATATTACACACACACACACACACGCACACACACTAATAGTATGACAGTTTGATTGACAAAGAGGAACTATATGTGCCTTATGATATCTTTACTAAGAAATGCCAGATATGTCCCTCATGATATTTTTACTAAGATGAGAGTCATACCTACTTTGACTCCAAGGCCATGGAGCTCATATATGATGAGGTGTCAAACATCCCGGGTGGCTTGGGCCTTGGCCCAATTTAGCAGTGCCTGATCCGACACGACATGGTTTGGAATCGGACCATGGGGAAGACTGAACTGCCCCTTGGCACAGTTTGTGCCGTGCTGAGCCGGCACGAATTGTGCCTCATGCTTCGCCCGATGGCACGATAAACCAGCCTGGGTGACCGCATGATAGGATCCCCATAAGGCGGTCGCACTATCCCTAGAAAAATGGGTCGTGCAGACACGACAAGGCTGTTTGACACCTCATATGAGAGCTGAAGGATTATAGGGGATGGATTACATGGAGGGAAGGGAATAAAGAAAATTTTAAAAAATATATACTATATATAAAGATTATATATAGTATATACAAAATTCATTTATATTTATCATATTTAATTTTTTTTTTTCAAATATAATATGAGATTGAGCTACTTCTTTTTAAATGCACCAAGTTGTACAAAAAAAAAAAAAAAAATTGGGATACACAAATAAAAGTTGGGATAATTATCATATGCTAATATGTAGAAGAGACCGTCCTCATAGATACATTTCTGCGACTGCGAATGCATCCTGTCGATGGCTCGGTGAGGAGGGGTTTTTTGCGAGACGAAATATCGGGTTCGGCGGATGATTGCGATGCGACTGCTGCTTTCTCTTGTTTTGTCAAGCTGTCGTCTTCCACAATCTGGCTCGATTCTCCTTCTTCGGCTTCGCTTTTTGCTTCTGTGGAAGATGAATCCATGGGCGAGATGGAGCTGGTAGTACTCTCATCGTCTGCGCTGTGAAACGGATGGTTCGGTGTTCTGTATACTGGAAGAAAAGAATCAGATCGAGGAACACTATCTCTTCCTAAACTGTAACTAGTGGACAGTTTTCTTCGAATTCCGTCTCGTTGTCGAATCACTCCTCTCAAGTCTTCAATCACTTCGTCTGCCAATCCGGTCTCCGTAGCCTTCTTTTGGAGGTCTGTTATTGTTCGATCAAACGCTTTTTTCTTTTGCTGGAGACGCAGCTGATTGTCACGGAGAAAAAACAAAAACTAACAAAATTAGCAGTGGAATAGACAAATTGCTGAGCTAGAAGGCACTGTGCTTCATCCGTATCAGGTGAAACATGGTTCCTAAGAACTCAAGCATGAACGATTCATCCGTAGCAGCCATAGAGCTAGTCAGCGTCAACTGGTGATGAACATAACGAACAAGGTATGTTGTTTGTGCACGTAACGAATATGAAGATCTTACTCGCTTGTCTAGAAATTTTGCTAATCCTTCAACCCGAAGCTTCTTTTTCCTCCAAAATATGCAGCAAAATCGGACGAGTCCAGCTAAAACTACCAGCAAAATTGTCTCTAATAACAGCAGTGTCATTATCACTCTCTCACTACCTGGAAGAAACAATCAGTGAGTTTCCTTATTATGCCTATCGTTTTCTTTCTCATACACACAGTCTCACCCACCCACACACACACACACACACACACACACACACACACACACAAAACTTGCCAGAGTAAGTGGTGAGATGCTGAAGGCTTGTTTGAGAGCAGGTAGATGCAAGCTTCTCATCTGATGATAAATGGTAATCACAGTTTTTTTGTTGAAATAAAAATATAAAATAAATGCATAATCTTATTCTGTGCTTGGGTATGCAAGCATGCTACATAATCTCAAAACATATATCTAGTTCGTGTATATGTATTCAATGTGCTAAATTTGTCATGAAATGATAATTTATTTTAATTTATGTTATTTGCTTATAAATAAATGAAATTGAAAATTAATATATTATGGTCTAGTTGTAATAAGGCTTAGCAAATGTATGATCCATGAAAACCCATCATAATTTTGTACTTTATATATGCATTGAATTTTAACATTAATATGATCTCTTAGAAAATGTGAAATTTTATGATTTATTTGTGTCAATTAAAACCCAAATAGAATTAAAATAATAAAATAATTAATTAATACTATAAATAATTAATACTATTAAAGATCACAAAAAAAGATTAAATAATTAAATAATTAATGTACACAAAATATTATATATGTGAATTTGTTTAGAAATATCTAAAAATTAATTAAATAATCACAGTTTTTTTTATTTTACTTTCATATTAATTTATTAAATTACATTCTTATTAAATTAATATCTTAATAAAATAATTCAATCTAATTATTTTATTTTATATTTCATTTAATTAATTATTAAAATATACAAACTATACTTATAATATTTTAAATAATTTTTTTACGTCATTTATTTGATAATTAAATATACAAAATATAAATATTAAAAATTATTTATAAATATATATATATATATATATATATATATATATATATATATATATATATCATGGGTTTTATACTATTGAATATATAAAATTAAATAAATTATATGTTAAAAAACACTTATTAAAATACTTTAATATATATATTATTTATTTGTAATCCTTTTGAAAATTAAGTATTTTCAGGAATTTTGAATAAATTAATACTTTTATTGATATTTTATTAATATTTTTGATATATTCATAAAATTCAAGTACTATATATTTATATTTTCATTTATATGTGTGTAATATTTTAAAATTATTTTTAAATTTTAATAATATATAAAATATATTTATGACATCACTAGTTCGATAGTAATTTAATAGTTATTTGATCGCCACTCTTACCATTGAATCGTGAATTGATAATTTTTTTAGTTTATTCATTGGTCTGATTTTCTCAATATTGATCATTACTCAGTATAATGATATAATTTACATATATTAATAGTATGATAAATTTTTTTTTCTAGATGATATTCCTAAAAAAGAATAATTTTAAATTATTTCTTACAACAAATAACGTAATAAATCACTATCGAAAATTAGTTATATTTACGAGACTTTCAATCCATACAAATTTGGTTATTTCTTATTAATTTGGTTTCAAGATAATTTTAAAGAAATATTTTATTTCTCTAATTAATATATTAGTTACTCACAAATAGTCATAATTAATATTATCAAAATCATATAATTCACGATTCGATCCATTATTTTGAAGTAAACGATCCAACTCTTTAAAAAAATCATAAATAAGTATTAATTAAAGACTAAATTGCTGAATTGCGAATCGATTCACATGAATCGATTTAATATCAATTTTCAAGGGCAAAATCATTAAAAAGTCACAAAAATAACAACTAAAATTTAAAAAAAAAATTTGTCAACTATTTAAATTAATTAACATAGAAAAAAGTAACTTCAACCTTTGGTATTACGAATTTATGAGAAGAAATGAAAAAGGGAGAAAAAACTAGAAGTTGAAAAAGAATAAAAAAGGAGAAAAAAAACATGAAATTTATATATTATAAGCTTATTATTTAAATATATTTAAATAGCTTATAATTTATTAATTAAATAAAATTACATATTCTTTAAATATTATTATAAATATAAAACAAATCTTACGATTCAATTCGATTTTTGCTTCTCGATTCACATATCAAGTTTTTCGATTCTCGATTTGAATTTTGATTTAACAATTATGGTTATAATTAAAAGAAATATTTTTGTCGAGGCTATATTTTTTGCTAGAGTAAAAAATTCTTCAATAATCTATTCATATGAAATTATTTGTTATATTTTATAATTGGCTTTTCAAAGGTATATGAGTAACATCTCAAGTTTCACTGTTAGTAATAACTAATAACAACATATTATTTTGGTACCATTCATAAAATAATGAAAAAATATAAGTTGATTTGTTTATTTGGATCCATTGATTTCGAATACTCCTTGGCTAAGAATTGGCGAGGATGGAGTTGTTTCTTGTGTACATGTAAGTTCAATTTGTCAATTCTTCATAACAAGTGCTTATAATTTAGCATAGGTTGTATTAAAAGGCATGCCAATAAGATTTTAAGTTTATTGGTGATATTATAGCCCTATATTAGGCGATGGTGATATTATATACGTTTAAACTATCACTAATGTACTGAATCTCATGACAACTCAAAAGTTAAATGTGATTGGTCGCGATTACTACTGAGACGATTGACCAGTGTGAAAGTTTGTCGTATGCATCTACCCTGTGATTGATAAGGGAAAATTGAGGGGAGAGAATTTTTTTTAAAATAATATGAATATCATTCAAGATGACTTAGTACCTTTCTACACGTGTTAACATATCATAAGTAGAATTGAGCAACTTGATATGTTATGAATTGCTATATTATTTCTTGATATTACGCCATGCTCTTCTAAGAATTGTTATATTTCTTGACTTTGCTAATTATAAAGAAATATTCTTGTTTAAATGTTTGTCTTGTACGTGTCTTATATGAAAGTTGTTGTATGTGTTTTCCCTATAATGCCCTTGTGTGTTTGTATCTGATAGATAAAATGAGTTCCTCCTAATGTGACATATGAGAAACTCATTCAATGTTTTTGTATCCCCCCCTTTTTTTTTCTCTAAACTCATCTCATAATATTCTTCTGTCCATATATGTACCTTGGGGCTCTGGGGGTAGAATAGGTAATGTCATGTCCCAATAACATGAATTGAGCAATTGGAAAATATACCTTGGGTATCGTACTCCTTTACTCATTCAAACTAATATAAATGTACGAACTCATGTTAGCCTAGAATGAACCCATACTTGCTTGGACTAAACCCATGATTCTTGGACTGGACCCAGGCTTGTCTGGCTGCAACCCAGGAGAGCATGACATGAACCCGGCTAGCAATAGCATAGGTTCGATCCGTGCCTTGTGCCTGGGTCATGTTGGGATAGTCGATTGTCTGACTCGTCCAGACACGACTAGGGTTGCCCACCAATGCCATCCCTAGTCTCCTTGTTTTTTTAGCCATGCTGGTCTGACATTGCTCGTTAGCTATCTTTATTGACAACAGGTCTTGCCCTGAGTCTAGAATATTAATTTCGAAGCTATTATTTGTCAACTTAGAACTCATTAATTGTGTGATAATACTATACTTATAGTATAAAAGGCAAATATTCTTTATATAATGTTTTTTGTAGAATATATTATTTGTTTTGTGTAAAGTTATGCCAGTGATAGTTTGAACTATAGGATAATGAAAAGCAAGTCACTTCGTTTTAGATCCTCCAAATTAACCTATAGTTTGGACTATATAATATAAAATAAATACACAAATCAAATTAACCTATAATTTTTTTATAATATGGTACAATACAACTTATAAATATGAAATAAAATGACCAAAGTGCCCTTGTGCTATGAACACTCCACTTCATAATTGATGTAATAAAAAAGCATTACAACAAAAAAAAAATATAAAATTCTTCAAATTGTATAATAACATCACCTTCACTACGGCATTGAAGTGGGGTGCCAATCCCTGCATCATTCAACACCAAAATTCATACGTATTATAGTTTGATATATGCACTGTATAACACACAATAGATATAATTAATGAAGCTAATCGCTTTGGGATCTCACTTGAAGAAGTAACAAAAGCAAGAACGATGCTCTCTTCCACCACAAAATGTTGCAAATAACTTTGGGACAGTAGGGTTGAGAATTTACCTTAAAAAAAAAAAAGGAAATCAATCAGTTTGAGGTTCATAATAAAAAAATGAACCAAGCTTAGGTTATGTTAAAATGTCACACATCAAAAAATTCATAGAAATTAAGATATAATATATAGTTCATGTTCCCTCTCTCTTTGTGCTATCTTTTGGGGATGAATTAGACCAAAGCGGCAAATCCTAATTTTTAATATGATATAAAAGGCCATTCGAGCCACTTGCAGAACTCTTGTCCTGCAAAAAATTTCGTGCTCTAGAGGTAGAGGTGTCAAACGGGCCGGCCCAGCACGGCATGGCCCGTTTTTCACGTGCCCAGCCGTGCTGCCGTGCCGTGCCCGGCACGGCACGGTTTTTTAAATTCGGGCACGGGCGCACGGCAAGGCAGGGCAGGCGGGGCGGGTCGGGTCTGTTTGGACCCGACCCGCGGTCTTTTTACCGGGGGCGGGGCCCGGTTGGGTCACGAGTCACGACTCAGGCACGCGGGCCGGCGTGCCGTGCCGGGCACGGCCCGGCACGTGGTTTGTTCGCCCGGGCCCGGGCACGGGCCCGGGCACGTTTTTTTATCGTGCCGGGCCGGCCCAGGCACGGCCGAACCGTGCCGTGCCTCGTGCCGGGCCGGGCCGGCCCAGGCACGGCCGAACCGTGCCGTGCCTCGTGCCGGGCCGGGCCGGCCCGTTTGACACATCTATCTAGAGGTCTAGCTCTGTGCATAAGGAAGATCAGCTAAATGTCACAAATCAAAAGAATTTGAGAAATTGTAGTGTTTATAAATAATGTGGGCTCTCTCTCTCCCCCCCTCTCTCTCTCCCCCCTCTCTCTCTCTTCACCCTTCGTTGTCTCTCTCTCTCTTTCTCTCTCCTCTCTCTTCGTTGTCTCTCTCTCTCTTCCTCCTCTCTTTCTCTCTCTTCTCTCTTCATTGTCTCTCTCTCTCTCTTTGTTGTCTCTCTCTCTCTCTCCCTCCTCTCTCTCTCTCTCTTCATTGTCTCTCTCTCTCTCTCCCTCCTCTCTTTCTCTCTCTTCTCTCTTCATTCTCTCTCTCTCTCTTTGTTGTCTCTCTCTCTCTCCCTCCTCTCTTTCTCTCTCTTCTCTCTTCATTCTCTCTCTCTCTCTCTTTGTTGTCTCTCTCTCTCTCTCTCCCTCCTCTCTCCACACACACTCTGTCTCTCTCTTTGTTTCTCTCTCTTTGAGATAGTTTTTGAGGATGAGTTTGGTCGAAATCTAATATCTAGCAGGTTGAATTATTTGAAAGAAAAAATAATAATTGTAGATTACCAGGATATCTTTCGGACCAATAAATGACCCCAGTTGCCGGAACCATCAAGGTGAGGACTACACCTTTGGGTCTGATTGTAGATGCAGCCACACCAGCATGGTCACCTCTCATACGGCTAACCTTTCCTTCCATCTCTGTCAGAGATAAATAAACAGCATAGCCGGAGCAGTCTAGGACAGGACTAGCTTGGATGACACGTTCAAGTTTAGATGCCTTGGCGAATTTTTTCAGGTCACCAATAGGAGATATGGAGTACAAAAACCCATCAAGGGAACCAATAGATATCCAACCTGGTAAATTCATTGCGGCAGCAATATAGAAAAATCTTTAGATTTCCCAAGGATGCTTTTTTTATTGATCATTATGGGCGCTTCTAGACCAATAGCTAACCTGGTAGATTCAAAGTCATGCATGGACGTGCCACGGGCATTGCCTGGTCAAAGATTCTGGCAAGGGAGGCACGTCAAGGCATGACCCGACATGATGGCCCGTGCGATCTGGTCTCAGCCATGCTAGCCTAATAGACTAACCTGGTCCTGACCCAGGATAGCTTGGAATGAGCCGTGCTAGCCTGACCCGACTTGTATGACCTAGCCAAAAGGCGTGCCAATTGGCTATTGTGGGCTGCCCATTCTTAGATATGTACCTGCATGGTCCACTTGATTCCTCTATTTTTTTTTTGAGAACCAAGGGCTTTAGGGCCCACTTACGTGGGCCCTTACGTCCCCTTGGCCCCCCTGAGAACCAAACAGGTAAGTAATATCCCCAATACCCCCCACCGGTAAGACTTGAACTCGTGACCTCCTGGTCATTGCCAATAGTCTTCACCAGCTAAGTTCCCTATGCACTGAGTCGAAGCCTTATGCACTGAGTATAACTTTTTTATTTATTCACACTTGTTCAAGCTTTACCATTGCTGTCGACAACTGGTTCGGTTTCTTCATTTGCTGGTCCGACACCCCTTTCCCATAGAACATTCCCCGTAGAAACATCCAGTGCCAATATGAGAGCCTTGCTTGGCACGGTGACGTAGACTCGGCCGTTATTTCCAGGCGTAATTGTGAAACTCTGGCCATGAGAACTTAGATCTTTGACCCAATTAAAGTATGTACCACGAAGAGATACCGAATAAAGTTCTCCATAATTGTTTGAAATCTGCAAAAGTCAATATTATACAATAGATGGTAACAAATTCTTCGCAAAAGATAAACCATTGTTATAATATTCCCTATAGGCTTCTAGAACTGTTTAATTTTCAAGTGCAAGTGTCTCGTTAGTTATAATGTATTTATGCTTGTTGATTCTATTTTTGAACAACTAGATGATTTTATCCGGAGCAAAATTTTATGGGATAATTTTGTTTTAAGCTTTGAAAAAAAAATTAACTGCCAGGAGAAGTTTTTTTTTTTTTTTCATCCTCATTCAATCCCTTCTTATCAACCTCAAGGTAGATGCATATGACAAAATTTTACACTGGTCAATCGTATCGGTAGTGATCGTGATCAAATACATTTAACTTTGAAGTTCTTATGAGATCCAGTTCATCAGTGATGGTTTAAATACATCTGTATTGCCATGAAGAGTATTAAGCTGACAAAATTAGTATCTTGGGAACCAATATTTAATGACAAAAATACCCTTAATTTGTAAACACTCGTATAAAACTCTTATGATTACACATAAACAGTAGAAAAATAAACATAAAATAGTATTTTTAGCATAAGCATTATTTATGTGAAATAGTTTTTAGGTCGAAATAAGGAACATAAATGCTATAGACAATATGAAATCCATAAACATTATTTGCATGTAAATATGTAAGTATTTTATATGTTGCATCAGAGTGGGAAGTTAGAGAGAAGGGACACAGCAGAGGAACGAGAGAGAGAGAGAGAGAGAGAGAGAGAGAGAGAGAGGGAAGATGAGAAAATAGTAAAAAAAGTTAATTAAATACTATATATCAAAAAAATAAAATAAAATGCCACATAATTCCCTAAATGTCGCATTGAAGGGTATTTTAGGCATTTGTGGCCTTCAATACTCTTTATTATATATGTGATTACATAAATACTAATATGCTGATCTCATTAGAATTTTAAAGCTAAATATGCTTAGACAAATTATGATATTGTGATGATTCATCACTTGAGAGGTATTTATGTTACATGCACATGGTAGAGGTTATGTATTAGTGCCATAATATTTTTGTTCAATTGTGATAGGCCTCAATCAAATTTCACCTTTAATTTTTTGGGATTAATTGTATGAATTATATTTTTTTAAATAAACTCTATTAAAATTCATATTTTTTTTTTATGTTTTAGTTTTTTTAATTCTTGTTTATAATTTTTATTGAGTTCCTCATATCTCTGATTTCACTTTTTTGAGATACAAAAAAAATAATAAAAAATACTTAGGATGCAAGAAATTAGGGGAGAGAAATTTTACGAATAGGCTGCCCTCGCAGTGATCAATGAGTGGACTGGAGGAGAAATAACAATCTTCGATTCCTTTGGAACAGCCCATACGGTAGCCGAAGTGAGACAGTGCCGGTCCAGTGCTCCACAGAAGCTGACCATGCGGTGCGTATGCGAAGAGCCCTTGGTTCTTGATATTGATGAGCACGGAAGAGCTGGACGTGCTCACTGCAGTTCCAACAATTTCATCTTCGCCTCCATGGCCCTTTTGTGGCTCAAAGATGACTTTTGCACTTGGCCGAGACATCTCCTCGTTCAGAAAATCTATCTTTAGCACTCTGTTCTCTGCAACTAAATAAATCTGCACATTCAATGCTTGGATCAGTATCTTTGTTTAAGGATGGCAGGTCTCAAGTTTAAGAAGAGGTGTCAACTGGGCTGGGTGGCCTGAGCTGTGCCACTAGCCAGCCCACGGCACAGCTCAGGTCCTGCCGGGCCAAAATTTTTGGTGCATGAGCCGCTGCACAACTGACCAAACAAGCTAGCCTGATCTTGACCTAGGCTAGCCTGGAATGAACCAGGCTAGCCCAACCAGGCGTGATGTGCCCCATTTTTAGAGTCATGTTGGGCACATCACAACATGACTCGTTTGACCTCTCTTAAGGATGACTCTACCATATGTACGTGGGGTACATGTACACTCTACCATACCATATATCGTGGCGTACGTACGTCGTACCTACGCAAGCTTGTACTTGGTTCACATGCATGGCATGTACTTGTTTGGTGCATATACATATGTGTCTGCATACACTTATATTGTGGTACACATACGTAGACGTAGATGACTTGTTTATGCACCTTTCCTCGTCCACCATAGATGGGAGCCATCCGTACATTGCATGCATAATCCAATGGCAATGTCCAAGCAAGAGATCCGTTGGTTTTGAATCTGTACAGGTCCTTCCCAGAACACGCATAAATGCTTCCATCTTCCCCAACCAGGGGTTTCGAGAGTGTAAAACCTGTGTATGTATATGCATTCCGATGTGTAGTACACTTTTAAAATCAAAATAGCCCAACTTCCTACTTACAGTGTGTGTGTGTGTGCGTGCGTATGTGTATGCATGTGTGCGCGTGTGCGCGCGTGTGTGTGTGCGCGTCCGTGTGTATGCATGAGTGCACGCATGAGAGAGAGAGTGAGAGAGAGAGAGAGACTGGAATGAAATTGAAATTGAATGGAAATGCAGGGAAATCCCAGGAGGAAGACTATGGTGTGTGTTGGAATTCGCATGGTGGAGCAGAAGTAGCGAACATGGTCGTGCGAATTATGTTTTTTTTAAATGTTCTTTTTAAAAGGCTGAGCAACATAGATCGTTAATTAACTGCCCAGCACGAACTTTTTGGGGCGGGGCGAAAACCACGAACCATCGCGTTTAACCGGCTTGAGCCTTGTCTGGTTCCACTTGCCGAACGCCCTAATTAACTGCCAAGCTTTTATAGTTTGCTATGCAAACCTCCGTTTGATGCTGAATGGAAGAAATTGTAGACTTGCCAAACAGTCCCATATGAAATTTCTTGTTGCAGATAATTTTACAAAAAATTTCACCTTGAAAAATTTTTTTTATGAATTTTCTCTTTAGATACTCATTTGAAATACCAAATATACACCCCCATTGAGTTTATGAAGATGGATTTAATTCTCATAATTAAGAAATATTGGTGTGGATTAATAGTAATTATGAGAGAGGTGCAAAGAGGCATTTCACACCGACACATACACAATGTATGTACACATTTACCCACATATACACACATTAAACTACATGTTTATCACATACATAACCTTTTAAGACATACATATGTACATTTATGCATATGTATGTGTGTATGTATATGTATGTGTATGCATATGTATGTGTGTATGTATATGTATGTGTATGCATGTGTGTGTATCGTCGAACTTCAACCATATATGTATGGTTCAATCTTGGCACAGTTTCAGAGAATACTATTTTTTTGCCCCTAGAAATAGGCATACCTACACGGTAATACAGTTCCTAGGAATAATACACACACATCTTGAAAATATTATGAAAACATTTTTTAAAAAAAAAAAAAGATGCAAAATGCATAATAATCGTGTTATGCAGACTCCAAAAGAAGCATGACAGTAACAACTAAAAAAAAAAACAGAAAACACACATTAAGGATCAAATGTCAAGAAAAATTGAAACGAAAAATAATAATTTAAACATCGGGAAAGATTGTGTTGGGAGTTTTAGCAAGACAATCAAGTGCAGGAAAAAAAAAAAAGCAGAAGAACTAGCTGGACAGAACTACGAACGAAGGAGGAGGTGAAATGCATAAGGGCACCAGATGAAACAAATACTCACTGCTGCTGCACCCCATCACCTTCAGCCTTGTGTGCTTCCTTGATCTCATCCACAGCATCATCCTGCAACACCAAGAACCATAAAATCAGCAACTCGTGGAGAACAGAGTGCGCAGAATGTAAGAGAAACCACGAGGTATGTAATGGAGGAAGATACTGTGATGTCAGAAGTCCAGAGGGTCAGGTTGTCACGAAGAAGCTGCATAATGAGCGTGCTGTCCTTGTAGGATTCCTCGCCAAGAGTGTCGAGCTCAGAGATAGCCTCATCAAATGCCTGCCCAAGTCAAGATAAATATGAAGCATAAACACAATTCAAACAGCTATCCACGAGACCAAACATGATTCCACAAGTTGTGGGGAAGATGGATAAATCAAACATGATTTTGCTAAATTGTCCATGGAGACGGGTTCTGTGAGTAGATAAAATGAAGATGCTGCACAGAAAGGAGATGGAAAAGAATGAAAATAACAATGGCAGGTTTCAATAACAGTCATCTGTAACACACCAAGATTTCTTAAGTGGCTGAGGAAAAACTTGAATCAAACAAAATTATTTCACTAATTCTCCATGGATATGGTTCTGTGAAGGAGATGAACATCCATGGCAGGTTTCACAAATTAGATTATAATCAGACATTAGAACAGGCGAAAGACCCTGTTCCTCAAATGAAAGTGAGAAAAGGAGTGAATTCCATCGAATTAGATTGTGATAATTGGAAGGAGCAGGGAGATGAGATGAGAAGAAAAAGATGGAGAAACCATACTGACGTACCTGCTTGGCAAGGTTGCAAGCGCGATCTGGAGAATTGAGGATCTCATAGTAGAACACAGAGAAGTTGAGTGCAAGCCCAAGTCTAATAGGATGCGTAGGAGCCAACTCTGCGAGAGCAATATCCTGCAACGAAAGACACATAATCGATGAAGATGGAGGTCGCGCGGAACAAGCAATTATGGAACAGTCACCTGAGCGGATTTGTAGGCCAGCAACGTGCTCTCAGCTGCTTCTTTTCTCTCTGATCCAGTCTTGAACTCGGCGAGATACCTATGATAGTCACCCTTCATCTTGAGGTAGAACACCTTGGACTCTGCAGATGAAGCAGAAGGAACAAGATGCAATTCTAGGATCGTAAGGATTCCACTACAAATCTTGCTCAGCTCTGATTCGATTCTTCCCCTGTAATCCTTTATCATGGTGACGTGTTCGTCGTTTCCCCTGCTCTCCTCTTTTTGTTCGATGGAAGAGATGATTCTCCAGGAAGCACGACGAGCACCAATAACATTCTTGTAGGCCACAGAGAGAAGGTTTCTCTCCTCCACCGTCAGCTCATCAGCATCTGCAGCCTTTGCTACCTTTTCCATGAACTGTACCATTTCTTCGTAGCGCTCAGCTTGTTCAGCCAACTTTGCCAGGTAGACATTTTCTTCCCTCGATAAGTCAGACTGAGACATGTTTCCGAGATTAATCTGAAAAATCAAAATCATAAATTCACAATAAAATCAAATACCTAATTTTAAGACCCGAACTAGATTTTTCCACAGAGCCAACAGAGAAATCGTATTTACGACTGAGAGATTTCAGATCCAAATTATAAAACGCTTCATCATCAATTATTATAACGCTGCCGACTTTATTAAAAGGAAAAAAAGAAAAAAGAAAAAACATCTCCAAGAAAAATCAATTAAAATAGATTAATCAACCCGTTCCACTGAGAAGGACGACGAGAGACAAAAATCAGCCATCAGATTGGAAAAAGTAATAAAAAAATTATTGAACACGAACAATCGCAACCGCTTGCGAACAAAATCAACCATAAAAAAAAGTTCGCCGATCGATAAACCCTAACAAAGAGGGGTCAGCTCGATTTTACGAAATCGAGTGAAATTCAGCAAATCCATAGGCATTATTGCAAGGATGAACACAAAAAACCGAGTCTGATTCGCGAAAACTAGGTAAGTAAAAGAAACCAACAAAAAAAAACACAGATCTAAGAACGCAGGCTATCAAAATTCGCCGAGAAATAAATTGAATTTGCTCCAACACTTACTTTTTGCGCCGATCAAATCAGAGATCCTTCGGTTCTTTTTCTCCTCCCTCTCACTCTCCGTCTCCCTCTCCCTCAACCAGACGCGCGTTCAAATTGCCTGTGACGTTCACGATTCACGCGAAAAAAAAAAAAAAGGCGGAGAGGTAAATGACAAAAGTTAGATGAATTAACTGTTTAAAAAGAAATGCCACGGTAAACGTAGACCAATCAGAACCCGACAGCGCTGGGCGGCTGGTGTCAGTTGTGTTATGACACGCTGGCATGACCGTCAACAAAAAATATAAATAGATGATTGCTATTGTAATAAGTTTGAAAAAAAAAAAATTCTATCTTTTGAATTTTAAAAGTCCCTATATGAAAATATTTAATAAAATTTACCCAATTTTTAAAATTTTAAAAAAAATTATACCAAACCTCAAAATATTTATATTTTGGCATGATCAATAAAAAAAAACCAATAATACCCTCGCTCACATTAAAAAAAAAAAATAATCTTTCCCAAAACCCTACTTTCTAAAACACAAAACTTTGATAAAATGTATAAACTTTATATTCATTTAACGTATATATATGTAAAGGCATATGTGTGTGTGTGTGTGTGTATCTTCATATGTACATACTATACAGGTTTTGTATTTTCAAAAAATATAATTTGTTTTATAATCATAATAATTAGAGGGTTTTTTTTTTAATTTTTTCATTTTAAAAATTATAATGTGAACCTAAGCTAGCTTATTGGCTAACCCACATCAGTAATGGTCTAACCCACAAAAACTATCATCGAGTAAGACATTAACTCAAACTTATGATTGACCTGTGTAGTATTTCTTATTATGTAGCCATGAATAATTTCTCTGAGTGACTAGTTGATATATTCTTTCGACTTATAACTAATGGTTGTTTACGCTATGAGGTGAGTTGTAATTAAAAAATTCTTTTTGATTAGTGAATAAATTGTTTATTTAGGTACTTTTAGTTGATGAACAACGTTAATGGTAAGAAAACTATTTGGTAGATAATATAATATATATTTATGCTTGAAATTAAATTAAAATAATTTGATTTTTTTGTAATTGTAGATATATAAAAATATAAATTAATAAATTTTTGAAAATAGTTTCTTAGTGAATTTTTGAAAAATATAAAAATGTAATTGTAGATATATAAAATAAATTTTTTGTAATTGTAATTGTTACTCATTTACTTTGATTTAAATTCATTTATTAGTGAGTGTGACTGATTTTGTTTGTATATAATTGATGGTTACAGACAAAAAATGAGAAATAAGAAGAGTTTGGGATCTTCCATTATCGCAGATAAAAATAAGTTTCTCTCTTTTATGGAGGTTCTAGAAAATTTTGGAATGTTCAATAGTGCAATATCACGATAATTTTGAGACCCAGACTTACATTAATATTCTAAAATTCTCTATAATTTTCTTTTTGTTTTTTATTATGTAATATCAGCATACTTGGCATGATCTTAACTAGTAATGTAGGAGACTCTCTCTCTCTCTCTCTACATACACATACACACATAGAGAGAGAGAGAGAGAAATGAGAGCTTTCTCTCATTTATATGAATTCAAATGTTTCAAGGCAAAATGATGAATCCAGTAATATTTTGATGATATTGTGTGTGATTCAAAGCATGATGTTAGATGCATGATTTAATTTAATATAAACATGACTTTGTTCTAGTGTGAATACAACAATTTGAAGATGTAACGTATACTGATCCCAAAGATTACGTTTTAATGTTTACTTTTCATATAGCTGTAAATCTGTTAAATATGATTATTAAAAGTTTACATCAATTCTAAAGATACAGCTTAATTATTAATTTAAATAAGGTTTTTACGCCTATTAAATATGCCTTTTTATCCTCCCCCCACTAGAGTTACAGTTGCTTTCTAATACTATTACTTTATATTTACCAAGACTTTGTATTCTCAAATCAGAGTTGTGACTTTTTTTCAAAGCCATATTTTTTTGATTATAAAAATTACTAAGCTAAAACTACTCAGGCTAAATGTTTGATAATTATTCAACACTGTAACTTTTGGACACATAATATTGTGAGAAAATTACTTGAGCTTGATAATTTTCAAGGCCACAACTCTTGCCCTCGAGAGAAGACAAAGTGTTGACTTGGATATATAGGTTAATTGTCAAAATAATAGTCATGGTTACTTCTCAGAGTCATGATCTTAAACTAAAGAGATCAAGACTAAAATCACAACATCTTCTCAAAACTATGACTTTCTACTCAAACAAGTTTCATATTCATGGAGTATGAAAGTAATAAATCACAAAGACTATAAGAATCTAAAGAGAAATCCAAATCATGATTTTCTTCTTCTTCACTCTCCAGGGCCAAAAGCCAAATACAATAATTCTATGGGAAATTTTACAATCATTGGGAGATTCATAAGCAAGCAATAGATACAAGACAAAAGTTAAATACTAGAGTATGGGAGTATGCTTCTTAAATCCTTTCTCTCTAGGCTAGATTTAGGAAATAAACCAAAGTAGCATGAGATTAGAATTTGTATCCTAGATTCTTATGAGAGTTTTCATTAGGAACTTAAATTAATGAGACTTTTTCTATTCCATCTCATATGAATCTCTTTCCAATATTAGACTAAAATGAGGTCTATGAATCATGTAATTATGATTTATTTGATATATTAAAGGTTTTATGATTAATTGATATGTTTGATTTATATTATAAAATGGAAATTAATGGATATAGTTATTAAATAGAATTTGAATTAAGGTTTTGACTATTAGTGAGTTTGTAAATATTGTCATAGTGGATGGTATTAAGTAAACCATGATACTTATTCACACATATGATGATATAAAAAAATTATTACTCTTCTAACTATGATGCACGAGACAACCTTATATATTAAAACCTAAAATTAATATATGTTAATCATTATAAGTATAACATTCACAAAGTCAAAAATATGAATAATTTATATGCCACTCCATTGTATATGTATTAGAAGAATTGATCATCGATTAATAAAGATATTTTCTAGTACATTCTCCTAATTAAGAGTTTTACCTTTCATATGGGAGTCACATCATCACTTTGAATGATGGTGGCACGTAAAGTAATCCATAGGATATGGGCAAGCAGTTATGACTCACAAGATGGTGATAGTTTTTTGAGTTGATTTTATTTGTATGGTTCCAACCAATGAGATTTGAAGGAATCATATGTTAATTATATGAGTATTATGCTTATGGAGTCATATTAGTTCTTTTTCTTTATGATTCATGAGACCAAAAAATATGAATATATATATATATATATATATATATAAAGTAACCATTAAGGCCTGTTGATGAGTTGCCTAAAATATATAGACTAATGAATGACCCTCAAGTAGAGACGATTTATTATCTTAGTGAAAAGGTAATAAATGGACAACAAGTGGACTATCATTGGGGTGTGCTTAATAGTAATAACCACGTTGTATGCCATTAGAGAAAATGGGCATTCTTATAATAATCAAATATTCATTTTGTGTCCAAACCTAATATAAATTGAATTATTCGTATATATATCATATGAATAAAATTGGCAAATCCTAAGATCAAAGAGTCAAACTAAAATCCTAAATTAATTTTATTGTTTGAAGTGTATTGCCTCAATATTTGTTGACAGAACTATTGATATATTTTCTATGAAATTGATATTTGGACAAAATTCATCTTTACTACTTATATGACCATATACTTGTAGATCTTTGTTGAGGTACTCTCACTAATGAATTTTTGACATACTGTGTAACTAATAAATTTGGTTAACATAATAGAATCATAATATATCTAACATATATGCTACCTAGATAATTAATTTTTAAGGCAGTTAACAAATTCAAAACTAGTATGACATTCATCTTCAATGAGATACAAGGAATGTTATACCCTTTCAAAAAACATGTGTTTTCATGAGAAGCATGCCTTGTCAAATGCATTGGAGGTCAAACTCAGTATACAAGGCTTTTGCTCAGTGTTTAGTCTAAGTGAAATTAATAGCTCGACAACTTTATTTCTAAAAATTGGAGTGGATGCATATGATAAATCTTAAACTTGCGACTTATCACCCTTGGATGAAGGAACCTATGAGTGTATAAAGGTACAACCTACAATATATGCCTATAACATAAAGATTTCACAAGTGATAAACTATCCAAAACAATTCTTGCCCAAATATGACATAAAACCTTTTATAATATAATTATTGTATGAAATAGAACCTTTTCTTTGTGTGCATTTGTCCTGCATGAAAAAATGTGATTCTTTCATGAGTCATTATGTAAATGCGAAACAAACATGGAAAAAGTATTATTTGTTATGGTTTTCTTTTACATGAATTGTGCAATAAAAATTACCATGGAATTTTGATGTTCTCCAAAAGTTTTATTTATTCCCATATGATATTGATTTTTGGGAATTTAACTAAGATTGAAATCTTATCTTCATGTTGTGCATATCATCTCATTAGTTTTTCCCTATTTTTCAAAAATACTTTTAAATTATTATTTATTTGTGTTCATGATTTTATTATTCTATCTGTATGGTATATCAAATTGTAATTAGAGTAAATTAGGAAAAAATATCAAATAGTAATTAAGTTATAGTAATTCTATATCCCATTATAAATCATCAATAATAAATTTATCACTCTTACTATTGATGTAGTCGAATATCACATATTAAATGCCAACACATTATTATATTATAAGGTAAATATAATTTTAATGGTGTCTCATGTCCATTTGGAATTATTTCTTTTTAAGCTTTAATGATAAATATAAACTACTCAACTCTTGTTATGCTAGACGTCATAAGATATTTAGTACATTAAAATTTTTAATTTTTTTCTTAAACAGGGGAAATAAATTTTATTTCTGCCTATACTATTAAGTTAATTATATGAAACACATATCTAATATAAAAAAGTTCACTTAACATCTCTAATAGTTCAAACAAACATACTAATTGCTACTTTGTTATTAGAAGCATCATTAAAATTTATACTAAATATTTGTTTTGAATATTATATTTCCCACAAATATTATATACTCATATATGTTAGGATCATCATGAGGATGAAGGATCTCATGAAATATTGAAATTGTTTTATTAAGTTTTCATTTTGAATCTAATTGTAGGTGGTGAGACATGTGAATGATGCATCATTGTGACTAGCCCATATATCAGATATCATAGATACCATTCTACTATATTTGCTAAATTTGTTAAATATTAATTATTTTTTTAACTTATAATATTTTATATATCATTCATAATAGATCTAGGAATCCTATGATATACTTGTTGGAAATAGGTATCCATAATACTGCCTATTATTAGATTCCCAGAAAATCTAATTGAAATATCTATAATCATAATCAGTTTCGCTATCCATTCCATCCTAATATCATTGTGGTATATAAAGGGGGTCAATGAAGTTGAATTTGATTTAATTTCAAACACCTTGTTGCTAAGTTAGATTTTTCTAGGATCTAATACAACATATTTTTTTGGTATATTAATCAGCATATCTTTTAAGTTAGCTAATGTTACATGAACTCCTATATATATATATAAATATATAATATACATTGTCTGATTCTTCTTCGACATACTTAGAATTTTTATTTTTTATTATCTCTAAGTGAGTCTATATATTGAAATTTTTATAGTTTTAAGTTTTTTAAACAAATGGGTTTAAGTCGAGATCATTAGAGAGAACTTAGTTTTGATTTCAAATCTTTCAATTGGGTTATCATTATTATTTAAATCTATGTCAAATTTATTATTATTGAACTAACTATTTGTTATTTTGTAATATATATTTAGAATTTCATATTATATAATAAACTAATAACAAAATTAAAAAAGAAATATGTACTATAATTACAACTGCACCGTGTTAATTTATTTGAGTAGAAGCTCATACTTTACTTTTCACAATTTTAGATATCACAATAAGACTAGCTAGGTCCTAGAAGTTGGGAGATGTGAGATAGGAGAGTTGAGAGTAAAAAATTAAAATTAGGAGAGGAGATGAGATGAGATGAGAGAATGAAATTCTAGAATTCTATATTCTATATTCATAATTTTTTTTTGATTAAAACAATATACATATATAAAAATTTTAAGTTTTTTTAATATTTTTTAATGGAATAAATGTTACACCTAATTGATTTCTACTATGGCCATTGGACACAAATCCGATGACTACAAATCAACATAAATAAAAAAATTATTTTTTTCGATAAGGAAAGAGACATGCTATGGTTGTCGATTTCTATGTTGGGGCTCATTACATGAAATCATAATGGGCATGGCCATGGGATACAAGCCTAATTTTAAAAAAAATCAAAGTCAAATGGCTGGACTCATTAACTTGTGAGTCCTTGACCCATGATAAATATAGATAAAATTGAAAACAATAAAAAGATTATTGGCCTAGACAAGGCCTATTCGAATTCTAATAGTAAGTTATGGTATATGTGGAATAATTCAATGGATATTGAAATTATCTCATAATCTAATCAAAAGTGAGCTCTAAATTAGGAAATCAGTCATGTCATGCCTGACTTGACACAATACATGGTTGCCCATGGCCTAGCACAAAGCACGACATAAGTCATGCCACAGGCGAGCATGTTCTCATTCTGACATGATTTATTTGGGTCATGTATGGGTTGTATGATCTACTTAACACCACTAATTGTACTGCTTTTTTATTTGTACAATGCATACAAACTTATATTCGTATAGTATTGTTAGATTGCCTTTGAAAGAGGAGAGTCAACATGGTTTTTGAATATGCAACAATATCTTTTGAAGTAGCCATATGTATTCATGATTTACTCTATTAATCACAAGTATTTATGATTAATTTGATGACGTATCCATCATTATTTATTTGAATAATCTATATGAAGCAATAGTACCATTACAATTTTGATTCTCTTGAGTAAAATAAAATAATATTAGTAATTATATGAAAATAAGCACAATATATATTTAATATCATTCCAATCTCTTTAAGCTAGAAAAATTACTAATAAATTAATACAAAAAAATTAATATATTGGTATGTACATTAGCACTAAGATATGATGACTAAATAATTCTTCACATTTTCATGTTAAATGATTTTACAACCATTGGAGTACTTAAATGATAGGGTTTGATAAATAAAAAGCATCAAAATTTTCTATAAGTATAATGATTGATGCACTAAAAGTCCATTTGAAACATGCTTGATCTATAAGACGAGATAAAACAAGATTTAAATCAACACATACTATGATGAAGATGCAAAGGGACATATTATGCTTTGTATCTTTGCTTTAGGCAATTTAAATCCTTCAGATAATTATATATATATATATATGTGTGTGTGTGTGTGTGTGTGTGTGTGTGTGTGTAGATATATATCTATATTTGTATATATTATTTATAGATCCATATAAATATGCTATAATGACAATTTCAATAGGATACTTATCTAGTTCATATGGGACTGTCACTAATTAGAAATCAAAATCTAATATCATCTATAATGCAGGCATATATTTTCTCGTAGTTAATATTAGGTTTATGTGTGCAATCTTGTGCTACTAATATTATTGTATATCTTATAATGTAATTATTTTGAGTATAATTCATACAAATACTCATGTATAACTAATAGGTTTTACATCTATAGACATTTGGATTACAAATTCAAGAAAGTATCAATTTGTTAATGAATTTTATTTTGTCCGACTAGCTTCTTTTTATCTTAGTCATTCTTACCTTGGCATCCTACCATATGTATTGGTTTGTAATCTTCTTTATTTCTCATCATGAAATAAGTCACTGAAAAAATAAAAATATTAATAATAAAAATATTATTTCTATTTAAATTTTCTTTGATCCATATATACATAACTTACTTAGATCTCATATTTTTCAAATAAATGTACATCTTTATTGGTTATTTGTTTAAATTAAATGTTTTTTTTTTTCAAAATATACATCTTATGAGGGTATAAATTTAACAATTTAAGATTAATTAGTTGTTTGCATGGTTTTTTTATAGAGATGATATGTCTATGTCACTCAAAGCATATCGTATATTCATTTATTAATTGCCTTTCAAGGACATCAATTATTAATTAAAATACACACCCATAGCTCAATTTGACAAAAAAAAATATGTTATTTTACAAAAAAAAATATCTTATTACTTTCCAAAATTTGAATAAAAAAATAGTAATATTTTCTAGAAATAATTTATATGAAAAATAAAAATTTTCCATTAGATATTTTTTAAAATAAATAAGTAATTATAATACAAGGGCTCAATTTGTATTTCTTCGATAACATTTAGAAAAAAATATGCATTGAGTACCACAAACTAAAAATAATTTAGTCATAGGATTCAATTTTTTTAGGATCTGGCACATCAAACCAAAAAATAATTATGTTTTTGTATATTGAAATGCAATAACCCAAAAATGCTTCTCTCCATGCCATGTCACTTTAAAAAATACAATATGTATAATTGTATATATGAGTATAGTACACACATATAGACACTTAGAAATTGTATATATGAGTATATGTATTATACATATACTATATATACTATATTCACATAATATATACATATGCAATACATGTAGTATATATACAATATATATATATATATATATTGTATATACACTATATAGATAGTGTATATATTATTAGATATAATTTATTATATTTTATTTGGTACTATTTGTTTTCATTTAATTGTTTGTTAAAATATCCTAGTCTCCAAGCAGATTTATTCTTTGGGAAGGATAAAATTTGATTTGTTTCAAATGTTAAACATCATGTTATAGCCTTCTAAGTGTGGTTTGTTATTTCTCATCTATTTTGTAAATGTTATAAATAGCCCCAATTTACTAAAATAAAATATATATTTTCTAGGTATTCCTTGATTTTGAATATCAACATTTTAGTATCAGAGGGAAGTTTAGAGCATACTTGGATGAGTGAAAATTAAGACAAACATGAGGGTTTGTGAGAAGTATGAGTTAAACACACAAACATTATAATGTCAGCCTCAAAGAAGTTCATGCAACTATTAATTATAAGGTTTGATAGCCATTATGATTATTTGTCAATGATGATGGAGAACTTTTTGAGGAGATAGGAGATGTGGAGCCCCATGGATGAAGGGATCATTACACTAGCAATTGGGATAGCATCAACAAATGAAGCACAGAGGAATGCCATGGAGGAAGTTAATTGTTTTTTGTGGTATAGACTAAATAACTCTCATTTGAATAGAAATTGTAATTAGATTTAGTCTATGACATTGCAAGTGCTTAGAGGTGATTCAAGTAGTAAAAAATGGATGTAAGTCTAGATATCATTCTCATAGAAATTGATAAGAGTTAAATCCCTAACTATCAAATTACTAAAGATTTATAGTATTTGAACTATTTAAATGGAGGTTTTTAATTACTAACTAATAGATAATGAAAAGCAAGTACTAAAACTCTAAACAAAAGGTCAAATGAAATTCATAAAGATAAATTGGACTGAATTGGTTCACTTACTAAAACTGACACTAACGCAATATGCTATGGGATAACCAATTCCTTTGGACTAATCTATCATGACTTATTTTTATAGAAATGTTGAAATCTATCAAGCACTTTTGTCGTGTGGACTTGGACCTCTCTTTTAAGCTACACCTTTCACCAGTTAGACTTCCTTGCTTCTCTAAAAATCTAGGAACTAAGTTATTGCTCATATTCTGAGTTATCTTATGAGAATTGAGTATTTTTCTTTCTCAAATACTTTATACCCATTTTTAATGACAATAGTTCTCTTGCTTCCCAATACATGGTGTTGCAAGTCTCTGAAAATAGTTGGTGCCTCTTCCTTTTAAATCCTCGAGAGTTTTCTCTTCTCTAGATTGGATCAAAGCTAACACGAGTTCATCGATCACTCAAAAGATTAAGGTGATGTCTCTGATGATTCATCTAGAGAATCTCTCCACTTCCTAATATATGATTAAAAAAAGGATTTCTCTACATGAACTGGTAGAGTTGTTTTGTTTACTAGTGTTAATCTCGCATATCATCTTAATAGATTGTTTACTGATCCTTGGGGTCTCACTTTCTCCGTATCACTTAGAGAACCTCCCAAAGATAAGAACAAGATACAATGAATTAAAGGCATTAGATACTAACATGGAGAATAATTGATTGAAATGCACACCTATCCATTAGATTTACTTTCTATTCCAAGGAACTCTCATTGATTCTCAATATCCAAATCAATTCAGTGAATATTTTACTTAGATTTGTAATCACCTACAGACTATATATAGTGAAGAGAACAAGGTGAATGCACCTTGCTGAATTGTCAGATTTCATGCGATTTGTTCATGTTCAAATTCAATACAATCATTACATCTTAAAAAGTATGCAATCCTTATTCAGATTCATGCTTCCTAACAAGTGAAGTTCTAAATCTAAACAAAATGACTCAATTAAAAGCTATTCTATTCTAGATATACGTTAAAAGAAGAAAGAAGAAAATCAAACAGTGTTATCAGCTACTAACACCTAAGTCACCTCCCAAACCCTTGTTTATGAAGAAAAATTCATTTTTATATGGTATATGCTAGCCCTAGCTTCTAGGTTTTTTTTTGTAAAAATCTAGAATGATCATCCTAACTTTGAATTCTTTGTCGTGACTGCTAAATCTATTTTTCTCTTCATTTTACTAACATGACTAAATATGTTGTCATGACCTAATGTTGATAACATGACCAAGTCTATTATCATGACTAAATTTTGTTGTCATGACTAAATTTATTATCACGACTAAATGTTGATGACATGACCATTTATGATATCTCAACTAAATTCTACTATCATGACCAAATATTGATCTCACAACCAAGTATGTTGTCAAGACCAAATGTTGGTATCATGACCAAGTCTTCATATTAGGATTTTTCACTAAAATTTCCTTATTGAGATAATAATTTTCTTATCGTGGCCTTGCCTTGATCATCATTTATTGGTGCCTAAAAAATATATATTGCAACCAATTTTGTTATTCATCCTAAAGGTTGCACCATCATTCACTATTTATGTTTGATCTTAGTTTTTCTTCAGATTTTTGTCACAATAGAGTTGATTTTGTTGCAAGAAAATTGACTTAACCAATTTTCTATATATCTATATCCATTTTTTTTCTTATAGCTGAAAACCTACAAAACTATGAGAATAGTAATTTTCTAATCTTTAGCCATGAAATCTATCTCCTAAACATGAAGATATGCTAAGAAAATGGACTAAAATATAAATGATTTTAGCTCATCAGAAGCTAGGCTCAAAGATATGAAGGTCAAGAACTTCATGTTCTAATCAATTGATAGAGAAGTCTGAAAATAATTATCAACAAGGAGACATCAAAGGTGAATTGGGACTTAATGAAATCGAAGTATCAAGGGTCCATGAAGATGAAAATTACACAACTTCAAACATTAAGAAGAATGTCTAAGTTGCTAGCCATGAAAGAAAAAAATAATATAGACAACTTCTTGGGATGAATCTTGATTGTGGTGAACAAGATGAAGTCTAATGGTGAGTCAATAGAGTAGAGTATAGTAATTGGTAAGATACCTATATCATTAATGATCAAGTTCGATCATACTGTTTGTTCAATTGAGGAGTCAAATTATTCAAATACTTTGAGCATTGATGAATTTCACGAGAGTATGATTGTCCATGAACAAAAGATACATGGATACCAAGAAGAGGAACATGTGTTGAAAGTGGCTCATGAAGATAGGTCAAGCATAGGAATGGTATGAGGTGTGTTTATAGGAGGATGTGGTAGGAGAAAAAACCTTTAAACAAAGCAATCACATATTGTTTTAAATACCATTAATTAGGACACTTTTAATACAAGTGTCTCGACTAAAAAAACAAAGCAAATTATGTTGAGTTGGATGAGAAGAATAGCTTCTATTGATGTCATATGAAGAGTTTCATCAAACAAATAGAAAATATGTATGGTTCTTTGACTCAAGCAATAGTAATCATATGATGAGGAACATACTATAGTTCTTGGATTTGGAAGAAGATTTTAATTATGCTATAAAACTTATGAATGATAGTAGTAGAAAAATCAAATATAAGGGTGCAATTGAATGATATAACCCATGTAATATTATTTCATCAAGCAAAGGAAAACTTAAAAATAATTTATTAAGCAAAGGAAAACTTCAAGTGAAGGGCTTAGCCATATTGATTTTAAAATAAAACTTGCAAAGTATTTCAGCTTATGAGGGGATAGATTATGCAAACTGACATGAGTGTGAATATAATATTTTATCTATTAGCTTCTATGACACTAAAAAATTTTACGTGTTTACGAGTTGAAGCTGATTCGGAGAAAGAAGCTCACATGTGACATAATCATTTTGATACTTTAACCATAAGGGACTAAGAATGCTTTCTTGCAAGAAGATGGTAGTTGGTTTACTCTCTCAGAAGTTTTCAAATAAGAATTGCATCACATGCTTAACTAGAAAGCAACATAGAGAGCATATACAAAGGAGGACTATGTGGAGGGCATCAAAGTAGCTTCAACTAGTACATTTGGATATATGTGATCAAACCAGCTTCAAATAGTGACAAGAGGTATGTGTTAAGTTTTATCAATGATCTTACACATAAAACTTAGGTTTATTTCAGAAATTTTTGTTATATTCAAATATTATAAAGCTTATGTTGAAAAGGATATAGATGCATAGATAACTTATTTGAGGACTTATAGGGGCGACGAGTTCACCTTGAATGAGTTTGGATAGTTTTGTCAATCATAGGGCATTAATAGGAAATTGATGTTAGCTTATACTCCTCATTAGAATAGAGTTGATGAGAGGAAAAACATGATGAATATGAATATTGTTTGATTCATGATAAATGAGAAGCAAGTTCCTAATGATTTATAGCTCGAGTCTGTGAGATGGTGCATGTATATTCATAATCTATGTCCAAAAGTAATTTTTGAAAATAAGACTCCATAAGAGGCATGGAGTGGTGAGAAACCAATGAAAGAGTATTTTTTTTTTAATTATTTGATGTGTAACACATATTCATGTATCTAATTAAGGGAGTAAGTTTGATGATAATAGTAGAAAATGTGTCTTCTTAGGAGTCACCAATGAGAGCAATGCATAGAGGTTATATGATCCAGTTTCAATGAAGATCATCATTATTAAGGATGATGTATTTGAAAAAGAAGAAAAGTGGGACTAGAACATAATAAAGGAACAAATAAAATGAGACAAAACATATTAGAATGAGAAGATGAATATGAAAATGATGAAAAGGATGACTGAAATGAAGAAGAAAATGGTAGATCGTGTTCAAACAATTCAAGTAGCAATCAAACAAAGTGACCTCCAAATGAGCCAAACTCTAATATACATGAAGAATTAGTTGAAGAGAGGGGTGTGCAAGAAAGATGAGCACTAGGTTAGATGGAAGATAATGAAACATGGAAAAAATTATTTAAGAACAAGAATTTGAATGCAATGCCAATAACAACTAAGAATGACCTAATTTTATTTGGAGAAACCATAAAAAACAAGAAATAGAGAAAATTAATGCCAACAAATTTTGAAGCCATTGAGAGGAACCAAACTTGGGAACTTACTATAATGGTTAAAGGTGTCAAACTATTGGAGTTAAGTGAGTGTTCAAAACTAAACTTAACAAAGGTGGTGGTGTAAAAAAGTTCAAAGCAATACTAGCCACTAGTGGCTAGAGGATATGCACAAAGCCATGAAATAGATTACACTGAAGTGTTTGCTCCAATAGCAATACTTGACACCATTCATGTGGTACTTACAATGGTTGCTCAATTTTTTTGGGTGGTTTTTTAACTTGATCTAAAGAGTATTTTTTTTATGGGCAAGGAGAAAGTATTTATGTAGCAACTTAAGGGATTCATAAAGAAACAAAAAGATTAAAGAGTCTATTGGTTGAGAAAGGCATTATATGAAATTAAACATGAGTAATGAGCTCGGTAAAAAAAATTGAAGCTTATTTTATTCATGAAGATTTTGAGAGTCATCTGACTATTCTTTTCTATATATACCAAATTACTCTTATTTAAATAGAGATCATAATTAGATTTAGTCCATGTCGCTGCAAGTGCACAGGTTATTCAATTAGTAAAAAATAGATATGAGTCAAGATATCATTCCCATTAAGATTGATAAGAATTGATTTGCTAACTACCCAAATTATTATAGATCCATACTATTTAAACCATTAAAAAAAAGGTTTTCAGTTGCTAACTAAAAGATATTAAAAATTAAATACTAAAACTCTAAACAAAAGGTTAAAAGAAATTCCTAAAAATAAATTAGACTTGATCGATTCTTTTCCAGAAGCTGATACTAACACAAGACACTATAGAAAAGTAGAAATCTATCAAACACTTATGTCATATAGCCCTGGATATATCTTTGTAACTACACCGTTCACCACTTAGATTGGCTAGTTTTCCTAGAAGTCTAGGATCTAAGGTTACTCATATTTAATGCTGTCTTATGAGAATTGAGTATTTTTCTTTCTCAATACTTCATACACTTTTCTAATGACTGTAAATCTCTTACTTCCCAATAATTAAATGTTGTAAGTCTCTACAAATGATTGATGACTTTTCCTATAAATCTTTGAGAGTTTTCTCTTTCCTTAATTGGATCCAAGCCAACAAGAGGATATATATAACTCAAAAGGTTAATGTGATGTCTCTGATGATTCATTTAGTAAAATAATGATTTCTCTACATGAACTGGCAGAGTTCCCTTATTACTTTGTTCACTGACCCTAGAAATATCACCTGTTATATGTCACTCAAAGGGCCTCCCATACATAAGGGTAAGATACAATGAGTTAATGGCTTTTGATTCTAGCATTGGGGACAAATAAATTAACTACACACTGATCTATTAGATCTAACTTTCTATTCAAAGAACTCGCATTGATTTCCACAGAAAAAAATTAGATTGATTTAATGAAGTTTTCCCATGGATTGCAACCATCTATGGACTACATATAGTGAAGAACAAAGATGATTGAACTCTTATGAATCATATGATATCATGAAATTATTTCTATTCAATTCAATACAACCGTTACATCATAAAAACATAAGCAATCCTTATTCAGGTTCATGCTTCTAACAAGTAAAATTCTAAATCCAAACAAAACGACTCAATGAAAGATATTCTACTTTAGATACAAGATAAAATAAAAAAAAATTAAATGATTCCATCAACTACTAATCACCTAGGTCACCTTCCGAACCCTCATTTTCAAAAAAGAAATTATTTTTATACGATCTATGCTAGCCCTAGCTTCTAGGGTTATTTTTATAAAAATCCAACATGATCGGCCCACTTTAAATACTTTGTTGCAACCCCAACTTCTCTTTTCCTTTTCATTTCACTATCATGACTAATTGTTGATGTCACGACCAAATTTTGTTGTCATGACTAAATATTGTTATCATGATCAGATCTATTATCATGAATAAATTTTAATGCCATGACTAAATATTGATGTCAGGACCAAATATTATTATCATAACTAAATGTTGATGTCACGACCAAGTCTATTATAGTGACCAAATATTATCTCGACCGAGCCAACTATTTTGATCAAGTATGTTGTCACGACCAAATGCTATTTTGACCAAGATTTCTATCACGATCAAATTTCTCTTTCCTATTTCCTGATGGTTACAACATTATTCACTGGTAGCAACTTGATTTTAGTTCTTCTGATTTTTATCACAATATACTTGATTTTTATTGCGATATAATTGACTTAATCAATTTTATAAATTTTTTTCTGTCATTTTCCTTCGTCTAGCTAAAAACCTACAAAACCACGAGAAAAATATTTTTTTACATTTAGCTATGAAATCCATTTCTTAAACATGAAAATATGTCAGGAAAATAAACTAAAATATCAATGACTTTTTAGCTTATCAGTGTCCCATACTATTCACATAGTTGAAAGAAAGTAATATATTAATACTAAGTCTTTATGTTGATGACATGATCTTTATTGGGAATGATATAAGCACATGTGATGCTTTTAAAAAATCAATGATATTGGAATTTGATATGTCTAACTTTGGGAGGACGAAACATTTTCTCAGATCTAGAGTTAAATAGTGTTCAGATGAAATTTTCATATATCAAAAAAAGTATGCACGAGAAGTATTAGCACGGTTTGGTATGGGGGATAGTAATGTAATGAAGAATCCAATAGTGTTAGGTACAAAGTTGTCCAGGGATGAGGGCGAAGTTAGAATTTATGAAACTCTATTCAAGCAAGTATTTAGAAGCCTCGTGTATTTGACTGTAATCATGCCTAATTTGATGTATAGTGTTAGTTTGATAAGCAAGTTCATGTCCAACCTCACTATATCACATTGGCGTGTGGCAAGGAGAATTTAAGGTACTTAAAAGGTATAGTTGATATTGGAATCTTTTATAAGAAAAGAGAATGCATCTTGAGAATCATGATCTTTACAGATTGTGATCATGCCAATCATCTGATGACTAGGATGATCAAATAAGTAGCTCTTGGTTTGTGTTTATGCCAGGGTCTAGAGTTATTTTTTGGTCATTGAAGAAATAATTAGTGGTCACTCTTTCTACTATAGAAGTAGAATATATAGCAGTATCATTTTGTACTTATCAGTGTGTTTGGTTTGGCTTGTGGCAAAGAGAAGACATGCACTATGATTATGTGTGATAATAGCTCCACTATATAGTTATCTAAGAATCTAATATTTCATGCAAAAACAAATATATTGATGTAAGATTTCATTTCCTAAGAGACTCGGTGAATGATGGAGTCATTGAGCTGAGCTTCTATAACTCTCAGAACCAAATAGCAGATATTATGACAAAACCATTAGAGTCTGAGTAGTTTGCAAAACTTCATGGCATGCTTGGAGTGGTTGAAATAAGCTAAGTGCAAAAGCATTAGCTCAAGGGAGAGAATGTCTGAAATAATTTGTTATATTTATGTTTGTAGTAATATGAATTCTTTTTTAATAGTCTATTAATAAATTAGTCTCTAGAAATATTTATTTTTCAAGAAGGATAAAATTAGTCTTGTTTCAAATTTTACTTATCATGTTATAAGCTTGTAAAACATAGTTTGTTAATTATTATCTCCCTTTTATTTTTCAGAGGCTATAAATAAACTCTTGTTTGCTAAAATAAGATATATTCTTTTTTATTTATTTCGTAGTTCTAAATATTAACATATATAGTGCATACACACACAAACACACCTAGATACTATATACATACAATATAAATAACACACACACACACACACACACACACACACTACGGGTCAAATCGAGGTGACCTGCAACTTTAAAAAAATATATGGGTCAGATCAAGACCCAGTCCGACCCATAACCTTTTTTTTTTTTGATGTAAAAAAATGATTTAGGATGATGCATTTTACTGTATTAAAATGAAATTATTTTTTGGTTTGATTCATCTAATTGTCAAAAAAAATGTGGGTAACAAATTATAATTATTTTAAATCTTGGATACCAAAATACAATTTAACCTAAATTTTATTCATTTAATAATTTTTTAAAAATCACCTATCAAAAAATAATATTAAAACTATTATTTGCACTTATTTGTGATATATTCATTTCTAATAAATTCTTTGAAATTTCTACTTTCTTAGGTGGCTTAGCATGGGGTACGTGCAGGAAGCGCGCGAAAATCACGTTAAGAAGAAAATCGAAGAAGGTGGATGCTCGAGCTACCCAATTTAACCTTCTTCAACTGGGTCATTTCATGTTGAATGAATATTTGTTTCTGCTACCAGTTTTACGCTACATGCTCATGTCGTTCGTGCAGGATTACGCAGTAAAATGAAGCAGAAGGCGCTAATGGAATGCAACGAATACACTTATAAGTTCGCACAGTGTGCCTCTGGAAAAACAATTTCAGTTGTTTGGAAGTGTCGAAAGCAGGCTAAAGAGCTGAACGACTGCCTCCATCAATTGTGAGTTCGATATATACTTAGCTGGTCCCAATCTGGAAGCTTGCCAGGAAGTAATTTTTTGGATTTTATTTGATATCAAATTGGGAGTATTGATTTTCTGCTAGATTTCTGCGCGGATCTAGTGGATTTCTGTTTGTTTTGTCTTGGCGTCTATATGAATTTGTGCACGCGATCTGGTTCATCAATTTCTCGCTGGATTCCGGACGCAATTCCAATTCTGCTCTGTTTGTTCGCTGAATTGGAATTCTGAGGGGGACCTTGAATTCTGAGACGCTCGTGTTCATCTTCCTAGTTGTATCATTGTTATCAGCCTGCCATCCTCTGGTCGTGGAAACCATTGACATGACAATTGGAACTAGATCACAAGATCAAACCAAACAAATGGGGGACAATCTTAAGATCTCGAGGGAGAATTCTGAGAATCATGCAAACCCATTTCTCAACATCAACAATTTTGTTGCTGGTGTTAACTTGAAACATGAACAGTTGGATTCATAATGTAAAAGGTAATTCCTTTTTTCAATCTAGAGGGATCATCTCAGAATAAGCCATTCCTTTTTTCAATCTAAAAAGTAACAGTTGGTTTCTTGCAAATCACTAGAGGGTTTGGTTGCATGAATTCATCATGTCGGTGTGTGCTTGCTCTGGTTCTACAGCATACGAAGATGCTATTGGGGAGTTAGTCGATTCAACTTTAAACCCACATGAGCCATTCCTTGTAGGTTGTTTTATTTGTGTGCTGAAGAAATCAAAATAAGCCTTGTCCAAAAAATGGTAACTCCTACTTATTAATCCAAACAAATTTAGCGAACCCTTATTGCCTCCCAGTTCAAGAACTCCACATAACCCTAATTTGGCCACCACATCTACCTAGATGAGAAAATTATCTGACGATACATTTAATGAGACTAGGGAAATTGATATAGCTGAAATTATGATGAGCTATGTAAACTTGGGCCTAAATCAAGCAAAAGCAACTTTTTTTATGATTACATGTCATGATGAGGTGGTAAAAGAGAAAAAGAAAGTGACAATGAAGAAGAAAGATATCTCAATTCATGTGCTATCGTCAACGAACATAAGCTTTGGTGTAGTCATGTGATGCTTGAGTTTAGGAATTATATTAATCATGAGCTTAAGCACCAAGTGATTGGTTGAATTGTCAAAGAACTAATTCAAGAACTGAAAGGTTTTCGGTTTGAATCTTGCCTCCCACCAAACTTGGTTTACTTGGAGACAAAACCTGGGGGTAGGCTTGTTTTCCATGGGTTCTATTGTGGTTCATGTCGGTTGGTCTGTACTAAGGATACGTATGGTATACAAAAATATTATTCATGACATGAGTTAATTCAAATTTACTTTGAACTCATACAGGAAAAATATACAAACAAGTCAAATAAGAGATATGTTTTAGAGAGAGAATAATTTCATAAATGACTAACATATCCTTAATGAATACAAGAGAGATGAGACTCTTTTCTTACATAGAGGGAGCTCCATATGTTAAGGGTAGCGATTGTGCTAAATATCTTGGTCTTATATTATAAGAAATTTTAGAAAACTCTAGAACATCAACCAGTCTCAATTCCTGAAATATTTTTGGGCTTATTTGAAATATTTCAGATATTCTAGAACCTTCTAGAATCATTAAAGAGCCAATCTTATTATGGGATTGACACGTGCATCACACATGATTTTGTTGATTTGAAAGTGGCTAGGACATGATGCAAAGACCAATCTCTTTGATCAATTTATAGTCATCGGGGCTAACAATACAAAGCATATTACAATAGCAAAATGCACTACTTCCTTGACATATGTAAGCGTTCTTTCTTTGGATGGTTATCATATGGTTTTGGGAATTCAATGTCTCGCCACATAAGGCCTCTTTTATGGGATCTTACATGGAAAGTTCTAAAAAGACTACCTTTCTATTTGCTTTTGATGATATTTTGTCAAAACCTCAAAGGCTAAAACTAGCAAAGGTTTTTTTTTCATCCTTCCCTTAATCCTCCATTACTAATCACAGAGTAAATGTATACGATAAATTTTCACATTGATTAATTATCTTAGTAGTGATCATGATCAAACATATTTAATTTTGGAATTCTTATAAGTTCTAGTGCATTAATTATGATTTAAACACATCTAAAATTTCGTGGAAGGCTAATGTTAGCAGAGGTTGATATCTAATGTAAGGCTATAATGATGTCTGATGATCTGTTATTTTCATCACTTAAGTCCAATTCTTTTGGATATCAAACAATTCATTGAAGAATGTCTTGCTGAATTTTAGGCTTGTTTTAAGATATAGTGGTCCTTTCAAAGTGTTGCATCATTTAGGGCATCTAGCTTAAAAATATGTGTCAAATAATATACTTATCTCATTCTATTTGTTTTTGCATCTCAAAAGTGTACTGTACTCACCAAGGTAAGCAAAAAAAATTTTTATGATTTCTAATACTTCATTTTAGGCTATTTTTACAAATTAATTAAGATTTCTCAATTAATGTTCTCCCGTATGATTATATGAATATTAATATACTGAGTCTTTTAATAATTTTAAAATTAACTGTGGTTGAACAAGAATAATACTAAATGATTAATTATTTAGAAAGTTATTGTGTTATATGCATATATTAAAGTTCATGTCTTGGTGTGATGATAATATTTTTGTCTAATAGTTATATGTCTCAGGTTGGATACTCTTTATGTGTAGTTCCTTTGTTTTTTGAGGGTAAAGTCTATCAGCTGTTAATCTCTCATAGATATCATGCTAATGTAGGAGTCTTGTATACCATGTACAACTTTAATAATCACTAGTTAGGATTTCTTGCTGGATCTTATATGTTAGTGGGATGATAAGTATTTTTGTTCAAGGATTATATGTCTTAGACTTGAGATAGTTAATCATAGTCTCTTTGATTTACCATGGATAAAATTTGTCGAGATATGTGCCTCTCCAGAACTCTATTTTAGGTGAGAGTCATGTGTATTGAGTATGATATTTTGTTATCCAGATTTCTCAAATAATAGGATTTTAGTTCTTAATAGAGTTTTGTTTTCATTTCTTGCCAAAGCTAGTTAGAATGTTTATGGTTTGTGTATTTCACATGGTAATAGACTTAAATGTAACAGCAATAGGAATTTATATGATATTATCGGTGAAGATGGTGGTGGCAAGGTTAAATGGAGTTGGCTAGAGGTTGATTTTAGTTGGTGTATAGATATGTATAATATGATACGTGCTTTGATTGATGCATCATCATATGTATTATATTAACTAGGAAGAACTTGTGCAAATCTAATAATACACGAAGAATTTTTAGGCTTCAAATCATTGATTTGTGGGCACAACTTATTACATAAAATTTATTCTAAATGATCTTTTCGTAGGATGTGCTCTGTGAAAATGTTTAGGCCTTGTGTTCTAGTTCCTCTAATTCTTAGAGTTAGAAGCATTTAATACTACACTAAATAGCTTTGTCTCTTAGTCTTCAGTAGGGGAATGATACAGAGTTTGATTTGTTAAACTTCTCAAGAAATATAAAATTCTATTAATGCTTGTTATCATGATACCTCTGATCTCAAATGGAGAACTAGCTCAAGCTAACAAGGGTATTATGCTAAGATGAAAGATAATTGTAAATTTACATAATTTGTGCTCCATATAATCTTCATAGACTATGGAAAACACATCATAATCTAAGTGCTCTGAATGAATCAATAAATACTCAAAAAACTTGGTGAAGATTGATGCCCAAATCAATTTTTTTTATTTTTTTTATGCATTGATATTAGATTATGTGCTTTGATTTGATGACAGATGTCTTCGTTTAAGTGTGATAGGTCTTGAGTTTGAGATGAATCATATGTAGTCTCTTTAATTTTTGAATGTAAGGTTGCCGAGGTATTGGGTATACTCTATTATATATATTTTAATATTATCACTTGTATGATTTATTAGAAAGAAACATTAAAATATGTGCCTTATCCACCACTTTTTTCCTCTGTCATTCTCTAATCAACATGTTATTAATGATGATTTTTTCACTTGATTAATCATGTCTAGAGTAAAATTGAGAAAATATGAGCCATATTTGAGCTACTTTTAATATTTAAATAAAATTCATAATCTCAAGATCTAAATTTTTTGTTGCTTGAATATATTTTGTGTATACGAGTCTATTGTAATGATATTATGATTGAAATATTGTTAGGGTTCTAGTGAAATTTGAGAGAGAGAAGAAAAAGATAAAAAATAAAATATTTTCATTAATCCTATAAATCAAAATACAACTAAATATATATAGAGTTTATGATAGTCTATAAGTCAGGTACTCTAAAATAATAAAAAAGAAAAATAAAAAAGAAATAACTTTACATACTGAAATAATCCTCAATAATACCTAAAATAATAGAGTGAATAAATAAATTATATCATAATATAATTACAATCCCAATAATCCACTCCAGCTGGTGTGTATAAATCATGAACACTCAATTTGAAAGTGACAATATAAATTTATGATTATCTTTCATAAATATATTTGCAATATATTCACTGGTAGGCAAATAGGTGATAGCTTTTTATCCGTCCTAGATATCCTCTCATGTATAATGCTAATTGTTCTTGATATATTGTATATATTTGTGAAATATTAAATTGATAGCAATATGTTGAGTTACTTGATTGTCAAAGTAAAATGTTTTTGATTTTTGAACTAATAAGCTTAGCTCTTCAATAAGTAATTGATTTATTGAAGATCATAAGTAGTTGATGTCATAGTTGTGTATTATATCTGTGTATTTGATTTGAAAATAATAATTTGTGACTTCTTATTCTAGGTGTGATTGTCTCTAAGAAAAATATAAAATCTAATATCATATCTCCTCTATATGATTGTGAGAGGACATCTAGAATCGGAATATGACTTTACTCATTTAAGTTCTTGATTTTTGATTAAAATCTCATATTTTTATTATGGAGATTTCTTCATATATGAGAAATTGAAAAATGATGCTCATATGAATATGTTTGAGAGAATTTAGAAAATGATTAATTATATTAAATTATAATATAAAATTCAAAGAAAGCTGAAAGCAATATTATGAGAATGTCACTAGTGTTCATAGTTCATCACATATGAGAAGAAAAAAAATTAAAAGATGAATGAAAAAGGATTTAGATCGATCAAGTTTTGATAATTAAAATTAAGGTGAAAATCATTGTAATAGTAGGCCCTCATGTAGAGAAGGCCTCTAGACATTATTAGAGGATGTGTCACTATTTCTTTTTTTATATAAATAATTCTTTATTTTTTGAAACTCCATTTGTAATAACAATTTTGATCGAAATATATTCAAATGATTATCTCATATATTATTAATAATATATATTATTTATTTAATTCATGTCGATAGAAACATAAATAATTTGATACTTATCTTGTAAGGCCAAAATTATTGATTATTTAAGAGAACTTATTGAATCAAGTCATATGAGATTGCTTTAGGTTATAAAAAGTTTTCATAATCTATACATCGTATCTTTATTTTATATATAATTATATTTTTCTAAATATAGTGAGTAGCACCAGTGTTCTTTTTTAGTATTAGAGTATTTGGAGAAGGTGCACTTGATGGCTCGAGCAGTCATCTTCTCTCTATCAGGAGAAAGAGCATGAACAAAATAAGCATATCCAAAAAAATTAAATAGAAAATAAAAAAGTTTCTCTTTTGAATATATATAAGTTTATGCGAGATATGGTCTAAAAATAACATAAGATAATATTTGATTAATTAGAAAATTAATAATTAAAACTAATTTTCTTAAAAAATATCTAGGCATATTTTCACATACTAGAAATTATATAATCATATTCATAATACGTGTATTATAAAGTATTAGTAATTATTAATATTTTAATATTATAATTAAATTATATTTTACTATTTAATAATAATTCATAAAAATAAATAATTTTATATATTTAATATAATTATAAATAAAAATAATAAAATATTTGAACATCAAGGGTGATTTTCATACAAGGTATCTCAATATTTTAATGTATCAGATAAAATAAATCTCTACTAATACTCACTTGGCGTGCTAGATATGAAATTCTTGTATTTTTAGTTTATCTAATGATGAATTATTCAATGTGAGGATGCGCAATAAGTAAATTAATGGTAGCTCAACACCTAGAGCAGCTATTGAGGGTGGAGAACAAGATATACAAATCTTCTCTCTCGAGCTTGATTTTAATGAATATCATTTACATAGTCAATAATTGATCATGCAAGTAAATATTAAAAAAAAAAATCATATTATAATCTAGTTGTTTAGTGAAATAATTAATCAAAAATAAATTATAGTAAAATTTAAGTACAAAAATAAAATAAGTCTCAGTATTGATATCATGATGCTCTGAGCATATACAAAATTATTATTAGCCACAGCATATTGAAGGGTGACTCCACAAAAATAAAAGAAGTAATATATAATCACTTGTGACATAAATATTGACTCTTGAATTTTTGATCTAAGAATTTGAAGTGCTAAAGAAAGTAGTATGAAATATTTTTTTTCCAGTAAGTATAATGGAACTAGTAGATATATTGTGGAAGATATAGCATGAGGGGATCAAGTAGTTTGTTATGCTATTTCTACATCCTGAAGCATCCTTAGTGAGTTAGGATACAACATCCAACATCTCTCTCGAGTGTATCTCAATGTTCCACAAAATAGCAAATCACTACTAGATTTCCTCCTCTCAAAGTACCTCCTACTAGCTTTCTCACTGTTATTATTTAGAAAAGTTATTATATTAGTCTGATTAATTATTCTAATTTTGTTTAATTTGGATATGATTGTGAATGCTTGAATTAATTTTTGATAAATTTTTGAGAAAACTAGAAGTGACCTCCAACTAGAGTTGTCAACTAGGTCAGCCAGCATGGGCCTGACATGTCTTGGTTTAGAGCCATGCCATGGATTGGCTCGTACTATGGCTTGGGCCTTGCTGAGCCAAAGTTTCTAGCATGAGAGGCATAACACGATCTGACATGATGGTCGTGCAGGCTAGTTTTGACATGACTGGTCAAATAGGCTAGTCTCATTTTGACCCAGGCTAGCTTGGCCAGTCCTAACTTGACATGGCACAACTCGGGCCAAATGTGTACCAAAATGTTATGCTGGACTACTTTTTTTTAGATATGTCCTGTTATAACATGGTCCGTTTAATATCTCTACTTTCAACTAAAGATTTGTATTGCTAAATTGGTATATTCCCCCCCAAGAAATGCACATATTGTTAAATTAGTATCAAAGTGTCTAAACTTTACAATAAAAATGATATGATTACCTATGATATATATATATATATATAAGTAATTTTCTTTGCTTTTTTTAAATTGTGGCATGCTGATGTGGCAGGGCTAAATCTAAAAGTATTTTTGGAATGAGAAAATTGAGTTTATCAAAATTCAAATATTTTTAGTTTGGCACTAATATATAATTTTTTTTATTTTTTTTATTTATTTCTAAGTGTGGCAATTGTTTTTTTTTTTTTGCCTAATTTCAGTTTTTGATGTTTTGCAAGAACTCTATATAATCTTTAAGAAGAGTATTAGCACGAACTAATTTAATGTGATTCATATGTGTATATGATGATTTTGTGAATTTATTGTTTAATTATTATTTTTTATAGATGAATTTGCATGTTCGACGAAAGAAAATATATTTTGTTCATTTTTAATTGATTTTATAAATAATAAACTCATTCCAAGTGCGATATTAAAATTTTAAGGAGAGATAATATGTCTAAATATATTCGATATTCTCGAAGATTGAGTTTTTTTTTTCTATCACATGATAGCTTGCCAAAAATATTATATTTAAGCACACTACCCTAAAAAAGTTGTAAAAAGAAAATTAGTATTTGGGTGAGATAATTATAATGTTTATTTTACATAAGAATGATCTTAGATATATTAGACATAAGATGATAATGATCATAAATTATTTAATTAAAATTGATATATATCATATCAATTTTTTTATTGATAAGAGTTTTTTTTTTATTCCAAATGTTTTAGTGCTTATTTTTTTTATAATTTTTTAATAGAAAAGAAAATATGATAGCTCATACTATAACACACACACACACACACATTCAAACTCAATCCATACTATCCATTGATATTATAAGGGCATTGGACCCATCTTATAAGGAGCTTAGCTAGTTGGGATTCTTGGCAATGTCTAGGAGGTTACGAGTTCAAGTTTTACTGGTGAGGGATACTGATAATATTTTTTACTTGCTCGATTCTCTGGGGTTCATGATCAAAACAAGAAAGACTCATTTTATTAGCATGATAGAGCAAATTGGTATCTTATGATCTTGGAATAAGAGCATTTAACTTTTTTATCAACTTGAATATCATGTTAGTATGCAAATACACACACACATATATACTTGCACACACACACATATTTATATAGATACACGCACACATGCACATATATATACAGACACACACACACACACACATAAATAGACACTCAAATATATCTATCAACATTAATGATCTAACCCCTATGCAGTGATAAGAGGATTATTTGTTTGAATACTATTGAAATCACAAGTTTATGATTATCATCTCTATGTTTTTTTTTCTAACATGGTGTTTCCTCAAGCTAGAATGAACACACATATAAGCGTAGTTTGTTTCTCATATAGGTGTGCTTATACGTTGCACTAGATAGACATTCATGATTATTAAATGATAAAAACTAAAAAAAATCATCATTTTCAACCAAACTTTGATGGGCCAAATCAAAAAAAAAAACAAGCATAATTTGCTGCTTAGATTCATTTTCTTGATTATTCTATTGGGATTAGTGTTTGTGTTTCATTTGCATCATCTTGCAACAATGGCAGCACCACAGATCATCTCCTGGAAGAGATGAAGAGAGATTTCTTCGTGGCTCAACAAAATCAAGAAAAATGAGCCAATTCATAAGACCCAATTGAAGCTGCAGCATCTTTTCTGTTGTATGAATGATGAAATCAACTAATTTGTAGTGTAACTTTGTTTGATCATCACTTATTTTTTTCCTTCAACGCCAACAAAGATGATTCGTAGGGCAACAACAAAGACCAAAATTTAGCCAAAATTAAAACTTTTCTCCCTACAATTTTCTTAAGATGCAAGCAGAGCACAGTCAGAACAAAAACTCAGCAGAGCTCTTAATTTGGCTTCCTCATGTTTCTCCCAGCTCGAATCACTTCATCTACCAAAAGCAGCTGTGAAGCAATCATCGGCCTGCATCATATCATCAACCAATTCACCTTTCTAACAAATAAATGAAACTTACTTAATGTATAACTCTACTTGTGTGTGTGCATGGGCGTGAGCATGTCTGTGTGCGTGCATGCACATGTACTGGCCTAATCATCCCTATGATACTACCAAATAAGTAATCTAGAAACTTCACATAACTACAATATCAGCACATACGCGCACGCACGCAGACAAACACACGCACGCAGACAAACACACGCACGCACGCACGCACACAAACACGCGCACACACGCACACAAACGCACTCGCATGCAAACACATACAAACACACTATATGTGTGTATTGGCCTAATCAAACAGCTCCTATATAGGCACACACATAGATACACATACTATATATATATATATATATATATATATATATATATATATGCCTTAGTAAACACTAACCCAGAATGTATAATTTGGCGCTTGACAGAGAAGTTGTCAAAAATGCCTTCCATCTGTGGATCAACTGGGCCTCCAGTTTGAAGGTTTATTCCAACAACATTATCTCTATCATGTTCTTCCTGATTAAACAAGCAGGAAAGAATTGGCCTCAAGCAGCAAAGCAGGGTGGGGGGGGGGGGGGGGGGGGGGGAGAGGAGGAAGGCATAGAAATAAAAGGAGGAACCTGAAGAGCAACAAGCTCATCTTGTATGTCTAGGCCCGAATTCTCAGCCAGAGTTTTGGGTATCACAAGGAGAGAATTTGCAAAAGCTTCTACCCCAAGTTGCGTTCGCTGTACCATACCAGAGCGCAAGCAAAGAACATGATAAACAAAAAAAAACCTGGGGCATTATTATAGAGAGATTCAACCAGACGATACCCCATGAACTTGTTTCTGTATCTCATCAATTAGGTGTTTTCTGGCTGCTAATTCAAAGGCTCCAGCTCCCTGAATCAGACCCACCATGCATCCAAGGCTCACATTTCAAACAACAACTCCCACTGGCTAGTGCACAAAGCTCATGCTTAGAACATAAACTAGAGAGAGATTAATATCTGGACAGTCATACCCCTAACAATCATAGAGAGTATCTTACACGCCTTAAGCCTGAGACCTATTATCCTTGAACAAAGATATTATACTCCATGATTATGCTCTATGTGTTAGCTATTGGATTCAAATTACATCTCCAATTTGAAAATAGTGTATCTATCTACACTTATACCTCTCACATTCCAAATAGCAACTCTTGTGGGCTAATAAAGATAGCAATAACTAGTCCTCTATGAAAACAAATCATACAAAGAATACATGGCTCCTGCTTAGCATAGAGTTATATTTCATCTAGAACCTGAGACCTACTGTCTTTGAAAAAAGGCACTCGTCGCCAGACCAAGACATGAACGGCTTAATTTATACTCTATGATTATATTTTATCGGTGAAGTACTCCTAGATTTGTATTATTAAGATTATTAATATCTTAATAATCTTATTAATATAAATCAGAGAGACTATAGTGACATTTATTTTATTTTATTTTACTTAATACTGAATAAATTTTTTTTTGAGATTAATAATAAATAATAATTAATAACATTAAATATTAGGTCGTTTGTTTTTTTTACTTAATGCTGAATAGATAAGCAGAGATCGAAGTGAGGATTTTGATTGTGTGGGAGTGAACTTTTTCTAAATGAAAAAAATCAAATTTTAACTTTTTTATTTCATCAATTTTTTTTAAAAAATTCAGTGATAAATTAGTAGAAAATAAAAAAATAAATGGTTGAATGGTGAATCAAATTAGTTTCAGTATTCAGCCAAAAAAACAAACACACCCTATATCTTATGATTCATGAAAAACAAATTTATCGCACTAAGACACAACATTCTTAATTAATGCTCCCTCATTATGATTTATATCCTATTTGAAAATAATGTATCTTATCCATAAAAATCAGAGAGATTACATCTTATGAGTTACCAATCAAATTCTACCTCAATTGGATAGAAATACTAATTATCTATCATCACACTAAGACACAGTTTCCTTAATTAATGCTTCATAATCATGATTTATCTCCTAAGCAAAAGTAATGTAATTAGATTTACTCAAATTTGGAGATGAAACAAGAGGATTAGGCTAATGTATACATTATTTATGTCTCGAATACCATGATTTCAAAAATACAATAATAAAATAGCAAAGAAAAATCATGCAAGTAGTCTCAAATACCCATTATTAAGAACATTGTTATACTAGGATAAAAAAGTATATCCAAAGTACAGCTTAATTCTTATTGCCATAAATATCCATTTTTAATTTGTATGATTCACTTTGAATTAGAAACATGATCATTATTATTAATATAGTTTACTAGCTTTTTTTAGTTATATAATTATGTTTTATCTTCAAATATTTATAAATATTATTAATTTTAATTATTCATCACACAATCTTCATATTAATTCCCTTCTCTTGATCTTTTGCTTGAGTTATGAGCCTAACTTATAAAAAATCTCAAACATAAACATATTTTGTCAGCAAAGATAACAAGAATGGCCATCAAGATGATATTGAGGTATTTTTTTTTTATTTAATTCAATCATTTTCTTCAATTTCATATCTTTATTATTTCTCCCTCTATAATTAAAAAAAATAAAGTTGATAGATACAAATTTATCATATAAAATTATTTTAACTTAATAAATAAGAAAGATAATAGAAAAGAAAATTAAAAAAAAAAATCTTAATTATTATAAAAAAAAATATACTTATAAAATTAATAGTAACATAAATCATCTTAGAAAGTAAATTAAATAATACATCAAAAACATATTTAATCATACCTTGAGTAATTATAATCTAATATAGCTTAAATTAGATATAGTTAAATTGTCAATGACCCATTTATATGTAATCATTTAATTCATAAGAAATATGTTAATTAGAATGAAAAATAGCATGTGACGTTAATTAAAATTTAGGAAAAAAAATTTAATTTATATATTTTATTTAAAATTATATCCAACCTTCTTGTGATAGAGTTTGTTAGATATCATCTTAAGATTATATCATTAGATGTTACAAATATAAAAAATAAATAATAATTTTTTTAAAATCATAATGTTACTTTATCGAGGAGCTCATAAATATGACGATCAAAATAATATTAATTTAACATGTTAATTGGCCAAGATAATGATTCAGACCATATATTAAATATATTAAATTTTATTTAATTATTTCTTCAATATTACAAATATAAAAAATATAATATAATTAATTTTTTAAAAATCATAATGTTACTATATGGATGGCTTCAAAAATATGAAATGATCAAAATAATATTAATTTAATATTTTAATTGGTCATGATAATGATTCAAACCAGACAATAAATATATTAAACTTTATTTAAACATTTCTTCATAATAAATTTATTATATATTATATATGATTCTTTAAGGACTAGTTTTCAAAATTATTACAAAATAAAATTATAAATAATATTGTTGATAATGTTATAAATACTAAATATCATACATATATTTATTACAATAATTAAAAAAAATCTACTATATTTTTTATGATAAATATGTTTAACATATTATTAATATAATAATACAGACTAATTAAAAATGTATTTAATCTTTAATAAAATTTATTTATAACCCATGTAGATGATATCCTATTCTCATAATATAATTATAATATTAGATGTGTCAAATAAGTAATATTAAGCCTATTAAGACTAAATATTTAAAAAATATGATTCTCTCCCACATCTCTCTCTCCCTCCCTCTTTTCATCTCTGCATGTTCTTCCTCTCCCTTCTCTCTCTCCCCCTCCTCCCACTCACCTTCATCTCTCTCTCTCTCTCTCTCTCTCCCTCTCCTCCTACTCACCTTCCTCTTTAACATGTTCTGTCTCTCTCTCTACATTTCTCTCTTAATCCTCTCTCTCCTCCCACTCTCCTTCCTCTCTCTCCTAAACCTCTCACCCACCCTCCTTTTATCACTCTCTCTCTTCTTCCTCTTTTCATCTCTACATGTTCTTTCTCTCTTCATCCCCTCCCTTCTCTCTCTCCCCCCTTCACATACAAAGTTTTTAGAAATATATTTCTTCTACATTTCATTCACATAAAAAGTTCACTCATTAACATTTTTTTTACAAAATTAAGATGTTAATGGTAAATATATCTATTATTTCATTCTATTCCCATTAATTTTATAAAATAATTTCACTCATTAATTATTTTTCTTCCCGAACCCAAAAACATAATTTTTCTTTATTATACCATTATTATACATGAACAATGTTCAAATTCAATCAATTTCATAGAAGCCTCATTTCTTAATAAAGAGTGTGTATGGCCTCTAACATTCGACGGAATACTATCACTATAATCATTAGTTGTGTTCTTCAATTCCATTCAGTAAGCCATCTAGCCTAGCTAGGCTTGTAAATTTTCACATTCATTAAATCAAATAGTTTCACTTTAGGGATCAAAAAACTTAACAGAAAATTAAGTTTTGCTCGTACTTCAGTGTGATCAAAAGTATTTTTATCAAAATATAATAGATCAATAATTTGAGACTCATCTAGAGGTGTCAAATGAGTCATGCCATGCTAGAAATGAGATAAGAACCCGCCAATCAGCCATTCACAGCAAGATTGTCCCACATAATACACGTTCATTTCAAACCATTTCTATTAAAAGCCCATTATATGAAAACACAATAATCGACCAATTGCAATCAACCATGTAAACAAAATTCAACTTACGTGACTAGATTTTCTTTTAAATAACTCGCCTCATCAAGTAATCACTTGACAGGATTTGACCCATGACCCATAGTAGGTCCTAGGTCCCAGAACCAGTATACCATGCCACCAGGCCAGCCATGTGGGTCACACCTGGCCCAACATGAGCCATGCCACGGAGCTGCACGGTCCATGACCAGGCACAATTTCAGACTGTGTCGTGCCATTGGCAATGCTCGACAGCCCAGCCCGATTGATACATCTAGACTCATCAGAAATAACATCTCTAACCCCCAAGAATAAGATAGTTACGATATTACCCTTTACTAAACCTCACACTAAGCAAGAGCATTGTGCACTAAGTATGACTTATATCAAAATTCAAGTGTTGCTTACAAGAACAATTGCTTCATCTTCAAGAGTATTTTTCACAGCTCTTAGTCCATCACGAACCGCATCCTTTATTTGGGCAATTGAGTGATCATTAGGTCCTGCAAATCTCCATTTAATCAAACCTTTCATTACACAGTTTTTGAATACCATAATACAACGCATGGAATTATCTCCTATATCTGTAAGAAACGGGAAGCATCTCTACAGTAAAATACAAAGAAAGTAAAGCTGTCATTTGACAGCTCAGCCACTGATTGTTGGCGGCTACTCACATCTATTAAGCTAAATAAAACCTGTTGCAAAAGTTCAGCTGCTATCACATCATTTAGCAAACAAAATTCAAGCAAACAGTAAAAAAAAACATGATTTAGCACCAACAACATGATAGTTTGATTGGCAAATGAATAAGTCACATAACCCTGAGGACACAAGTTCGATCATCAAGGATGACTGATATGCACCCATGGGGGTATTTCTGTCAATCTACCTATTCGTGTTTTTGGGACAGGGACCTTACCTGCTCTTATCCAGAGGCCCCAAGGCCTATATATGGGCAGAGCAGAGAGATAATATGAGATGAGTTTGGCAGGAGATAAAAAAAACTTGCGAGCCAGTACCTTTTATCAATATGGTACAAGAAAGAGGATTTTTTACATTTTCAACAAATGTATACTTCTCTTCTCCAAGAACATGTTCATACACCACCCCAGCCCAACCTAAGCAATGGGGAGTTAGATCATCAACAGAAATCACAGCTTCTCCTCCACATGCTAAAACAAGACGTTCCATATTTCTCCTCTTTGCTCTTCGAAGGGCAATTATCTGCATGGGCTCAATTAGATATCATAAGAATGAGAAAAAAAAAAAACAATGATAGCTTGCCAAGCAACTTTCACCAATCGGCACCATCCATAAAAAACAACATTTTTTGTTTTGAAATAAACCATCACAAAGTTAGCAACTTTTAGAGATTTCTATTTTAGAGATCATGCCTTGGCATCTTCGTTAAAGTAAGATAGTTTGATCTCGAGTTCAAGACTAATCATACATAACTTCTCTAATTATCAGAAATAAGATTATTGAGATATCAACCTATCACTAACCCTACGCTAAGAGAGAGCCTAGGTACAACCTTTTTATGGAGCCCCACAGGCTTAGGACTCAAGATGCTCACTAAAGGCACATATGTTCACTATACGACCCCGTGCGATAGCAGCTTCATATTTTACTATAATATATATACCAATCTTGGATTGTGAACAAGAAATTCTTCTTTTAAAAAAATAACCATTTCATTAATTAATTATTTTTGAGTATTTATTAAAATAAATGTTACATATGTTATCATTATAATTAATTATTTGACTAATCTAATATATCTACTGATTTCTATTAAAAATTATGACTATTTTATATTTTTGAGTATTCAAATTCTAATTGAAATTCTTGTTGTGTGTATAAATCATATATCAATCATATTTTTGTACTTTACACCAAATCATAATTTCCAAATATAAATCCAAAATAGAATATAGAAAGATAACTATAACTATATGATGTTTCTTTGGACAACTTAGAGCATCGATCAAACCAATGAAATACAATGCATCGAATACAACATTTCATTAAGAATAAAAGATTAGAAATCTTCCACCAATGGCAATGCTCATGATAATCAATGGATTTGGGATTGCATTTCAAGCAGAGAAGGTATGAAAAATCTAATCAAACTACATTCAAGTATACATCAATCACATATCTAGTTGTAGACTTATACATATACAAAGATTAAATATTGTAAATATATAATTATACTATATAATATAATGCTAATTATTTATAATTTATTAATATTAATATGTTATCTAACACATTTTTAGACATTAGAGAGATTAGAAAACCCATGTAAAAGAAAAGTTGTGAAAAAAATCATCTGGGATGTTTTATTCACATCCAACATAGAACTCCTAATATACCTATCAAAGAGTGTGAGTCTATTCAAGTAGAAAGAAAAAAAAATAGAGGTAAGCATTGGAGAAATTGAATAAAAATCAAAAATAAGAATTTAATAATTAAAAAATTAAAAGTAACAATTATTTTAAATAGTATAAATTCAAAAAAAATTGATCAATAAAGCCCATCTAAAATAGTTAGAATAAAACTTGATTGATCATGATAATAATGATAAAAATAGTCATCTTTCCATAAACAAAACAAGCAAAAAAAAGAATTATAAAATTAAGTTTCTCAGATAAAAATACAAATTATAAACAAGAATTTAATAATTAAATAATTAAGAATAAAAACTATTTTTAAATTTAAATTTAAAAAATATGATCAATACTATCAATCTCAAGTAATTAGAATAAAGCTTAATTGATTATGATAATGATGATAAAAATGCACATCATTCCATAAACCAAACAATCAAAAAAACACATCAATTACATTCAACAAAAAAAAAAAGAATTAGAAAATTCAGCTGCTCGGATGAAAATAGAAATTATAAACAAAAATTTAATAATTAAAAAATTAAGAGAATTATTTTTAATAGTGTAAATTTTAAAAATATGATCATTACTGCCAATCTCAATTAGATAAAATAAAACTTGATTAATTATTATTATGATTATACAAATGCACATCATTACATAAATGAAACAAAAGAAGAGTTAGAATAATACCCCTGCTCGTGAAAGGAGATCCAGTGATGGGGGATCAATGCCCTTTTGATTAATAACAACAAAGCTATTGGTGTTGCCAGAACAAACCTGAAAAAAAGAGTTAGCTTACGGGTGGTAACAATTTAGAAGAGAGAATAGAAATTTAAACAAAGTTTCTAGGGAGTTGCAAACCATGTTCTTCAATTCAATGATTTTTTCAACTCTTTCATTCACTTGTTGTCTTTCAGCTTTAACCATCGCTTCCCTCTGCTCCGCATTTGAATAGAAAAATCCAGAATTTATTTCACTGCAGAAGAAAAAAAATCAGTCAATAATGCTGCATGTTGTCGCAGAACTACAATCAAGATATGAGAAGTCAGATGAGCGCATTGTGACAGAAGATTACCTTTTCTCATATTCCAATGAGACATTGCATGTCAAGATATAACAGTCTTCTGCTCGCCGTTTCATGTCAGGGTGCCTAGAACCATGATCAAGAACAAGGCCTTCAATCTGAAACAATCACCAAGGATAATCAATAAATAAAATTAAAAAATTATATTTAAAAACTATATTTAAAAATCACATTAAAAACCCATCACGTGCTTTTTTGTTGTTAAATCATCCAATCCTAATTTCTAACATAGTATCAGAGACAATATGTACTACAAGCAATGATAAAAATTTTTGATATATACTTAAATTCTAAGTATCGATATATTCATTAAGACTGGTATATCTATCATTGATTGGTGCTCATATATAAATACACACCGATATATCTTCGATATATCCGATATATCCGTAAAATCCAAGTACCGACATATCCGTAAAAATTAATATTTTAATCATTGGCTACAAGAAGAAGATGTCGAGTTCTATAAAAAAACATCATGCTCCAGATGTTCAACCATGGACATGAAAAGAGTGTGTTAGATTCTCTCGCATCAAAAAATAAAATGTAGGCATGATGATGAGTTCAACCTGAGCTTAATTTCTAACAAAGTATATCAAAGGCAATATATGTTACCCACAAATGTCCAATCTTGTAAAAAAAACATTACGCTCCAGATGCCCAGACATGAGCACGAGGAAAGTGTATTAAATTGTCTCACATCAAAAAATTCCATATAAATATGATGATGAGATCAGCCCAGGCCTAATTTCTAACATAATATCATAGGCAATATGTGTTGCCCACGTATGTCCAATCTTGTAAAAAAACATCATGCTCCAGATGTTCAATAGTGGACATGAGAAAAGTGTGGTGAATTGTCTCGCACCAAAAAATTCCATATAAATGTGATGATGTGTCAGCGTCACCCACAAATGTCCATTCTTGTAAAAAATCATCATGCTCTAGATGTCTAGCTGTGAGCACGAGGAGAGTGTGTTGAACTATCCCACATCAAAAAATCAAATGTAAAATATTGTGATGAGTTCATCCCAAGCCCAATTCTATTAGTTGCCGATAAGAGAGAAGGCATGTATCACAGTGAGTGGGCATGGAAAATATTTGAATGTGATTAATTGTATGAGTGCACAAGGTGAGATTGTTCTAGATTCTTAATCTTATTTCTTTGCTTACGCATTGACTGGACACGATACATGTTTAGGGTGTTCCTATGATCTATTTTCATGCATGTGTCACTCGAAAGAAAAAATTGAAGCATGAACTCCAAAATCACTCTTTCACTTCAAGGAAGATTGTAATTTTTTTATGGTAATTCTACTATTATTAATGGATGTACTATATCAACAGAAAATCAGAAAAAAGTAGGGCACATGTTCATCATTATATAGCAACTTGCATGATATGGGCGAGAGATCAAAACACACATTTGATAAACATTGTAGATCTTGGCTATGTAATCTAAAATAAGAATTAAATTTTCATTATTAAACTAGCAATTTACAAAAACAAGGATAAAATAGATGGAAGCACTCTTATACAACAAGAATAATCCTCTACCTACGAGATACTTCAAATCAAGCATCAGCATAGAGAGATCATGTACTTGTTTTTCTCTCTCATTACCATATACCATAACAGTTATGTAATGATATATGTAATTTCTAATTAAATGTTTCATGAGAAGACAAAACACAAAGAATAATTATTTTTTTCGAAAAAAAAAATAATAATTAAATTATTACTAAACTTTATATATTTGTAATAGATTATCAAACAAATATCTTCATGATTAACTTAAAAAGATCTCATTTTATTCTTTTTTTCTCAACTTGATATTCTACATATCCATACACAAGATTGATAGGTATGTTATAGCTACAACTTATTTTATAATATATAGTTTGTTCTTTTTTGTTTTTATTTATATTCTCATAGTTATATTATGGATGATCGCACTCAACATGTATACTGCTCCAATTCGTATGTCCCTTATTAAGGGCTTCCACTTGTAAGCTTATTTTATTGAGTTTTTTATTAAACATTTGGGATTATATAACTTTAAGTTTTTTCAATCATCATCAACCAGAGAAATGAAGATTTGTCAACAAACCCATTTCAAACAGTTAGCAATGAAATGAATTTATATGGGCATACTTCTTTGCATGGAAAAATTGATTCAAATATGTAGATAAAATAAACCTCATCCAAGGTTACAGCATTTATCCTTACAAGCCAGGGAACCCATTTAACAATGATTGTGGATATGTACTTACCAATTTAGTGTCGACATCAAACTTATGACGCATGTGCATGACCTCTACCATAAATAAGTCAATAGCTTCATCTTGTTTTCGAATGCAAAGCACCTGCCATTAATGTCCTCCAGAGAAATCTCATTAGATAGACCAAAAAAACACATTTCAATATGCAGGTTGAAGATGATTGCATAAACTCACTGCTTTCACAACTATATCAGTTAATTTATCCGCGAGAGCTTCGTGTAACTGCAAAAGGCAAGATATCAATCATAACACACAAACCATATGAACTGTGACTGTGTGACAAGCTACCACCTAACCTTTGTCCGAAGTGCGGTTCTCGCTACCATCTTTAGGATCTCCAAGTCAGGTTCTTCCCCCATTATCACAGGAGTTTTGAATTTTTCAAGAAATTGTAGAGTCGCCCTCTTAGCTATCTCGAACCCATCAACCAGAACACGTGGATGGAGCCCTAAAAACCATGAAATGGCTTAATTAAGAAAAGATATTGGCATGCTGCTAACATGCACGAGAAATCTAGACGGTTCTGTAGTAGCATTACAAGAAAAAAGCCAACCTTCCTCAATGTACCGTTCAGATTGTTTCATGAGCTCTCCAATAAATATAACAGTAGAAGTAGTGCCATCACCACTTATGTCATCCTGAGCAACAGCTGCCCTTGCAATCATAATTGCAGTTGGCTTTTGTATTTGCTGCATCCATCGATCAATCAAACAGTTAAACCTTTTACTGCAAAAGCAATGATCATGCATCCAAAAAGTATTCAAAGATTCGAGAAGAAGAATCAGTCATCCAGCAGGGAAGAGTGGCGGGAGAACCATACTTTTTGACTCAGAACAGTAACGTTTGAAACTGATAGGTAAACAAAGTTAAACTGGCAGCTATGGAATACCCACTAGGAACAGAGATAGAGGTGTTTGCAATGTGGATGAGATAGAGGTATTTCGGTAGGCAATAACTGGTGTGACATCTTCCGTTCAGTTGGCACAGGTACAACAGAAGGCCACGAAACATCTGAAGTCTAAACAAAACAGTAACTCATGGTCACGTCAACAACATTGAGCACACATGTTCCAGCGCATGAATTTTTACAAACCAGAACAGATCACCAACAGGGTATAAATCCACACGAAGTGATGTGAAAGGAAAGTAGGAAAACTAACGAGACGAGTTCTGAATTACTCCACCACACGCTTCAAAATTTAGTAAGCTAATTATTGAGGAAACAATATAGAAGAAGAGAGCGCACGACGAACCATTTCTTTCAAAAGTGTATTGCCGTCTTTTGTGAGTTTAATATCTCCAGCCCCACCAACAAGCCTGATAAACAAATGGAAGCGCAAATCAATTCCGAAGGAGAGATAAGTAAGTGACAAAACCAGAAAAGAGAAAGGCAGTTAAGCTTATTACATCTTGATGGTGCCTTTGGGGCCGAGATTAGACTTGAGAATGTCATGCAAACCCTTGGCGGAACTAATGTTCATTTGAAGCGCCGCGGATTTGTTGAGAGACTCTGCATTAGGGTTTAGCAGTTGCAGAGACATCCTGGTGTCAGGAACAAGAGACGCAAACAAGATGAGGAAGGAGAAAGCCTGATTATGGCCACCAGGTGCCGGTCGAAGGGAAGCAGCAGCAAGCGTGAGCACAGTTGGTGGTTTCGAGGGCTGATTTATTTAAACTCGAAGTAAATTTGATCTTTGAAGAGAACAAATTATTTCCTCCTAAATCCATAGCAAAGCAAATAAAGGAGCTTTATTTAGTTCTCTTTCTTGTTCAACATTCTATGCTCTATTTTTATTTTATGATGAAATTTATGTATTATGTCACTATACATAAAATATTTATGTTTAGTTGACTTCAAATGAGGCAATTTTTAGTGACCTAATTAGGTCACTATGTCCATTGAGTAGTGCTATGATACCCCAATTTCCAAAGAGTCTAATTCATTTATCATACAACAAAAATATGTAATAAAATAATATTTTTATTTTCTTATAAATACTGCTTACACATTTTTTTTCTTTTTTTTAGCTTAACAGAATTAAAAAAATATATCTAATATAACTCGAGTCACAACTGACTTTCATCACAAGTGTGAAAAATACTTTGGAACCTAGTTTGGAAGTTGTCCCATTTTGAGTCCGCGCCAATTTATATCCATTATAATATTATATACATCAACAATGTACACACCTATTTATTTGCGATGTCCCCGGGCATATGAAATACAAATATATCATTTATAATTAAACTATGTTTCAAGCATAGTTATAGCTACACGAACATAAAACACATTGCAATATGTTATTAATCTATATACATAAATTTTTATCAATTTATCATTCATAATTTAAATTCTAAAATAATTCTGAATTGAATAATAATTCACGGTCATTTATAGCCCTTAAATGGAAAGAAATTTCAATTTAAGAAAACTCATATCTCTCAGAATATTCAACATCGAAACTCTTTAAATTTGGTATCAACATAAAGCTCTCCTCGCGTGGAGCAACTTTAATTCTTGAACTATTTTATTCTCCTGCACTGAACACCTCTTTCCTGCGAAAGAACTTAGAGTTATTTTTCTCTCTCTCATGCACTACACATCTCTCTTTCTCTCTCTCCACATTTTTGTTTTTCATGTTTTCAAGTTCATTTTCATTTTTATTTATTTATTGGTTTATTATTAATTTAATCAAAATAATAATAAACAAACCTATTGTGGATAGAAGGACAAGAGAGTGAGAGATATAGGAAAAACATGGGAGAGATTTCTTATTCCTTCAAGTGTATTGTGACTCATACAAAGACTTCATATTTATAGAATTTAATACATGAATACATATTAAATATACCAATGAATACATTTTAATCCATGCCAATTTATACACATTAATCTATGAATAATAAGAGTTATAAGAATATCAATAGTTAAGAGATTAATAGAGAGTTTATGGACATACATAATATTGTTCATAATACTCCCCCTTGTATGTCTATGATACTGCCTCATTAAAAACCTTACTAGGAAAATCCAATGGGACAAAAATATGGTAAAGGGAAAAAGAGTACAATATAAAAATTTACTCCCCCTCTTCTCAACATCACTTTAAATCTCTGAGCCTACGTATTCTAATGCTATGAACTAGCCTTTCAATGTTACAACAGGTAGAGCCTAGTGAATAAATCTACTAGATTATTAGTTGAACGAATTGATTGAAGATCAATATCACCCTTCTTTTGTAGATCATGAGTGAAAAAGAATTTTGGTAATATATGTTTTGTTCTATCTTCTTTAATGTACCCATTTTTTTAATTGAACAATGCATGCAGCATTATCTTCATACAAGATCATTGAGACCTCCTTGCAAAAAGACTACCACATGACCCTTGAATATGATGTACTACAGATCTCAACCAAAAATATTCCCGACTTTCTTCATGAATTGCTTAGATCTCTGCATTATTAGAAGATGTGGCTGTAATTAATTATTTTGTAGAACGCCATAAAATGATTGTATCAACACATGTGACAAAATAGCCCATTTGTGATCAAGCATTATGTGGGTCAAACATATATCCTGGATCTATATAACCAATTAATTCTGCTTTGGGCACATTGGGATAATATAGGCCCATATCCATCGTATCTCGATGATACCTCACTATATGTTTAACTCTATTCTAATGTCTTCTTGTTGGACAAGAACTATATCTTGTTAACAAATTTATAGAAAATGATATATTAGGTCGTGTATGACTTGTAAGATATATTAGTGTTCCAATAACACAAAGATATGGTACTTCAGGATAGAAGATTTTTATCATCCATCCGAGGTCGAAAATAATTTTTATTCACATCTAATGACCTTACAACCATTGGAGTGCTCAATGGATGGGCATTATCCATATAGAATTATTTCAACACCTTTGATATATAAGCTGATTGATGAACAAAAACTCCATTCTCTAAGTGCTCAATATGCAAACCAATGCAAGGTTTTATTTCACTGAAAGCTCATTTATAGTTCTAATAATATTCAGATCATCAACATAAATTGTAATTATAACAAACTTGGATCAAGATCTTTTAATAAATACACTTGGGCAAAGGGGATCATTCTTATACCCTTTTTGCAATAAATATTCACCAAGACGATTATACCACATGCGTCTAGATTGTTTAAACTCATATAAAGAATCTACATAATTTTATCGAGTAAAGTTCTTGAGGACCTGAATTATGTGTTGCAGGCAATTTTAATCCTTCTGTGATTTTCATGTAAATGTCACTGTCAAGTAATCCATATAAATAAGCAGTAACTACATCCATTAAACACACACCAAGTTTTTTATGTATTGTCAGACTAATTAAATATTAAAAAGTAGTTGCATCCACTACAATGGAATACGTCTTTTCATAATCAAGGTCGGGCCTTTGATAGAATTCTTGTGCAATTAATTGTGCATTATATCTGACAACTTTATTTGTTGCGTCTCATTTTCACAAAAATACTCATTTGTATCCTATAGGTCTAACACCATCATGTGTGCATATAATAGGACAAAAAATTTTATGTTTTGAAAAAGAATTTAATTCTGTTTTAATTACATCTTTTCATTTTGGCCAATCATCTCTCTATCTACATTCATCGACAGACTTAGGCTCAATGTCCTTATTATCATTAATAATGGTGAATGCCACATCATAAGCAAATATATCATTGACGTCAATTTTATTCTGATTCCACCTTTGGCTAGTTGTGATATAGTTTATCGAGATCTCTTGATTGTCATAAGTTTCAGGTACCTGAATTTCTACTAGAATTACAACTCGAGACTCTTCTAGAGCCATTAATTCCTCAACTTGATCATTTGATCCTTTTCTTTTCTGAGAATTTTTATTTTTGGCATCAACTAGTAGACAATGTTTCACTGATGCTTTAGGTTCATTAGCAACAGATTATCCTACACGGACTTCAATTCTAACTGGAGCATTAGCAACTAGTATGTAAGATGTAGTTACTCTCTTCAGATTAGTAAATGCATCTGGCAATTGATTTGCTAAATTTTGCAAATGAATAATCTTTTAAACTTCCAGTTCATATTTCTTTGTGCGTGTTTCAAGATGAGACAACTATAATTGATTCCAACTAATAGGTTTTTCCAACTATTTATTTTCTTTCTTTAAAATTGAAAAATCTGATTCATCAAAATGATAATCAGTAAAATGAGTCGTAAATAAATCTCTAGTTGATGGCTCTAAATATTTGATTATCAATGGAGATTCATATCTAACATATATTTCCAATCTTCTTTGGGGACCCATCTTAGTACGTCGTGGTGGAGTAATCAGAATATATACCACACACCCAAAAATCATTAGATGAGAAATATTTGGTTCTTGACTAAAAACTAATTGTAAAGGAAAAAACTCATGATAATTTATTGGTCTAATACAAATCAGTGCTGCTGCATGCAAAATAGCATGACCCCAAGAAGAAGTTGGGAGCTTTATCCTCATTAGTTATGGCCTTGCAATCAATTGAAGGTGTTTAATAAGTGATTCTGCAAGACCATTTTTGTGTATGAGCATATGCTAAATGATGTTCAACATTTGTTCCAATAGACATACAATAATCATTAAAAGCTTGGGAAGTAAATTCTCCAACATTGTCAAAAAAAAATGACTTAATTAGATAATATGGAAAATAAGCCCTTAACTGAATTATTTGAGCAAGTAGTCTAGTAAATGTTTGATTACGTGTTATTAACAAACAAACATGTGACCATCTCATTGATGTATCAATCAGAATCATAAAATATTGAAATACTCTACATTATGGATGAATAGGCAAACATATATCACCTTGTATAAGTTGCAAAAATGTAAGGGGCTCTATCCTTATATTTATTGGTGATGACATTATAATTAATTTTTTTTGAGAATAAGCAGCACATGAAAATTCATTGGACAAAAAGATCTTTTGATTTTTTAGTAAATGCCCACTTGAATTTTTAATAATTCTCTGCATTATTATAGACCCAGGATGTCCCAATCGATCATGCCAAATAATAAAATTATTTTTATCAGTAAACTTCTGGTTTAATATGGCATGTGCCTCAATTGTGTAGTACAAATCAGAGGAAGAAACATGTAATTTTTCCAATATATTTTTCTTACTCAAGATAACATTAGTAATATATAAATACTCATTGTTGTCTTTATTTGTAGTCTCAATATGATATTCATTTCGTCGAATATCTTTAAAACTCAATAAATTTCTTTGAGATTTTATAAAATATAATGCATCATTAATATGAATTTTCGTTCCTCAGGGTAATAATATATTAGCTCTTCCGAAGCTCTCAATAAATTTTGCACTACCCTATATTGTATTTACATCTGATCCTTACATTATTAAAAAGAAAAATAATTTTTTATCCTTAAGTATAGTATGGGTTGATGCACTATCTGTGAGACACATATCATTCTCACTGATTGAGAATCCCACCAGAAGAGTTTCCATATTATTCAATATATCTCTTAAAAATCCAACAGAACTTCATACTAAAAATATTATAATATAGAAGGACAAGATAGTATAGGTCATTAATATTTATTAATATCTTTACTATTGATATTCTTATGACTCTTATTATTTATAGATGAATGTGTATTAATTGGTATGGATTACTAAAATCTCATGAATTGCCTGTGCAGCTCATATGCTCCACTTGGAATAAGAAACATGTGAGACATGCCTAAAGTTGCGCAAAAGTGGATAATGTCTGGTGGATGGGTGGAGGTGGAGCCCGTTTATAACAAAACCCATATTTTGAAACCTTAGCTACACATGCATGCATCCACATTTTTCTTTATTATATTATTATTATTTTTAATGATTAAAATAATCTTAAAATAAATATCTTCCTGCACATGCATGAAGCCACATTTCCTCATGTGTTTTTGTTTTTCCCAAGTTTTTTTTCATTATTTTATTATTATTTTACTTAATAATAATAAATAATATTAATAAAAAAATGATCATGTTTTAACTAACTTAGAATTTGATGAAATTTATAATAATAACTATATTTCATGATATAAATTCAATGGTGAAATTTATTTTATTATCTGGAATCTAGAAAAATTCTAGATTTTTCTTATGGTAAAATTACAATATTACCTTTTTTTCAAAAATAATATATTATTTATTTTTTATTTTCTTTGGGTTTCACATTCACTCTTCCTTTAAGAATTTCATCCCGAAATTCCCTATAGGTATCAAACAGGCAATGCCGTAGTGGCACGACAAATTTTTTCAAGGCACGGTCCTCCAGCCCACATGGCATAGTGGGCATGGTCATGCCCGACAATGCAATGACGAATGGTGGCATGACCATGCCAGAACATGTTCGATCATGCTGAACAGAAAATAGTGGGATGACCCTAAATGGATGGTCTGATTATGAGCCAGTCGATTACAATCAGCCACGTGACTGATTATTTTTTAAAAAATTGACCACCCCATGATGAGGAGGTTGAATTTTTTTAAAAAAATGTCGACCAATAATGGGGTGGGCAATCACTCAGACTGGTTAACTATGCCATCAAGCTTGACACACAGGTCATGCATGGCCCGATATGAAGAATAGTTCTAGACCATTTAACACCTCTAAAATTCCCACATGTAATCGCCTACAACAATATGTATTTGCTATAGTTAAGCAATTACTAAATGACTAAAAAAACATACTTTCTTTCTCAAATAAAAGGGATAAGTGGCACGCATCGTGTCCTCACATTCTCATATTGCTTCTTCACTCCTTGATGCTACTATGAGAATTTATTAGCCGCATAGTCTTGCATCACAAAACTTAGTCTCGGTTATCAATGATATGCATTGGTCTTTCTTTAAATGTCTTATCTATATCAATAATGAGATCTCCACAATCCATTATATGAGTTGGATCAGAAATGTACTTTTTAATCATGAAAACATGGAATACCTCGGGACACCAGATAAACGTGACAATAATATTAACCGATAAGTAATCACACCAATATATCTTGACAACAGCTTTCCATGCTTACCAAATCTAATCACTCCCTTTTTGGCATTACTTTCAAAAAAATATAATCTCTCACTTCAAATTCTAGAGGTTGCTATCATCTATCAGCATAACTTTTTTGTCGACTTTGAGTTATAAGAAGATGTTATCGTATCAAATCTACTTTTTTTGAGATGTCTCTAATCAAATCTAGACTCGTGGTGGAACTATCTCTTACCTTAGTCTAATAGATTAAAAATCAACATGGCATTCCATATGATGCTTCATACAGTACTATTTGTACACTTGTCTGATAACTGTTATTGTTTGTGAACTCGACCAAGGACAAATATTTTTCCTAGCTACCCTTAAAATCCAAACAGCATGCTCATAGCATGTTTTCTAAATGGTCCTCTCTGACTGACTGACTATCCGTGGATGAAAAGCAGTGCTCATTATTAATTATGTTCCCATAACTTTCTAAAAACTTTTCCAAAAGTGAGCTATGAACCTAGGATCTCGTTCCAATATAATAGATATGGGTACATCATATAATTGGATGATTTTTTGTATGTACAACCAGCAGAATTCCTTTAGTGTGAAGGTCATTCGCACAACTAGAAAATATGCTGGCTTTGTAAGCTAATCTACTATCACCCATACAACATCATGTCTTCATGATAATAGTGGCAAGTAAGTCACAAAATATGATTTCCCTTTTACTATGCTACCTTCAATAGCTAGAGTAATCATGTTGGCTTATGATGTTTAGCCTTTATCTATTGACATGTGAGACATTGTCACACAAAATCCCGGATGTATTTTTTATCCCGTTCTAGTAATATTGGTGATGTAGATCATGATACATCTTCGTGCCATCTGGATGTACTGCAAAATGAGAACAATGAAATTCTCTACAAATCTCATCTTTCTCAATTCTACTATTTGTGGAATCACAATCCGTCCCTTAAATCGAAGACTACCATCCATGTGAATGACTCAGCTCTTGTCACTTGTACCAACTTGTACTTGGTTCCTGATAGATAATATCTTTATGTCTTGTTTCTGGAACTAAATCACTTTATTCAATAGAGAAGGTGTAGCTACTAAACTTCCTATAATACCCTAACCTTGATTAGTGTATTAGAGGTTGAATCATCTCATAGTCTCGAGCATCTGTCATTCCTAGAAAGTTATACTAGCTAGTACACCTCATGACTTTTGACTGAGCGCATCAGCCATTGTTCTCATGTTGAGATCACGTTGTGTAAAAATATATTTTAGACATTTGTGGTCTGAAAATATCTCAAATTGCTCACCATACAAATAGTGACATCATATCTTTAAGGAAAAGACTATAGCTAAAGTAATTTTGCTATTGTGTATATTTTGCTTGTGGTTATTTACCTGCCATAAATCATAAGCTATAACTTTTCTAGACTATATCATAACACATCCTAGCTAGCTCATCTTTCAAGGTATCATAATATATTATATTTTTTTTCCTATCCGAACTATCAGAATAGAAGCTAAAGTAAGTTTCCTCTTCAATTCATAGAATATCTTCTTACATGGATTAGTCCACTCATATTATACATCCTTCTAGGTCAATCTAATCATTAGAGTAGTTAAATGAAAGAAATTTTCAATAAATTTTTTATAATTCCAACAAATTCCAAGAAATTATGTATCTCAAAAATTAACTTTGATCTCTCCCAACTCATGACTATCTATCTACTGAGACACTAGTAGTTGATACTACCTATCCCAAAAATTTTATCTTTGTCATCCAAAAATCATATTTACTGAATTTGGTATATAACTTATGTTTTCTCAAAGTTTAAAGAATATTTAAATGATCTATCATTAGAGTAGTTTAAAGAATATTTAAAGAATATCATCAATAAAGATTACAACAAAATGATCTAAATATGGTTGAAATATTCTATGTATGAGATCTATGAATACTATCGGCATATTCAGTAATCCAAAAAATATTACTATAAACTCAAAATGTCTATACCAAGTTCTAAATGTTGTCTTAGGAATATCAACCTTTCTAACTCTCAAATTGTGGTATCTAGTATGAAGATCTATTTTGAGAAAAAAATTGTGCTCCTTTCAATTGATCAAACATATAATCTATCATTTGTAATGAATACCAATATTTTATCATAACCCTATTCAACTATATGTAGTCAATGCATAGTCGAATGGTCTTATCCTTTTTATATGCAAACAGGACTAGAGTGCCCCAAGTGAAGTGCTTGGTCTAATAAAATCATTTTCTAACAAATCTTATATTTGAACCTTGAGTTCTTGTAACTCCACCAGTGGCATTCTATGTGGAGTCATAGAAGTAGGCAATGTAGTCAAGTGTAACTTGATACTAAAGTTTACGTTCTTGTGTGAGGGTCAAGGAATTCCACAATATTACCATTAGTATGTCTAGCTAAATTCGGAAAATATTTCTCCATAAAGAATTTTCAAAATTATTTTCACGTCTTTGTCTCTATATTCTTCGAGAATTTGATCTAATCCTACTAAATTTGAGACTCACCCTTTAGCTGGAATGCTGCTAATCGAATCTTTGTGATATTGAAAGTGATTTCCATAGCTTCTAATATTTTCTAAACCTATCTAGACCAATGATCATCCACCATCGAGTCCTCTCCTCCCATAAATATTGAAGGATGATGTACCTTGAATATTTGGAGGTTACTCAACCCTTCCTGACCTACAACTACACTTCATTGTGCAAACATGGCAACTATGATACCTATAGCCTTTAAGAAGGCTTGCTGGTCAAAGACTGCCGGTGGTTGGTCGTTGCTCCATGGACATCCTATGTGTTTCCGTTCTCTATTTTTCATCTACACATATCAAATAATAATTTGAAACTTATATTCCTATTCTATTATTAGTACATATGCCAACTACTAATATACTTTTATATAAACATTTTCTAAATTGCATATAATTTACACAATATAAAACACACAACATGCAACACACCAATATACATGTAAAAAATCTAATATATGTTATGATCTATCTTATCTAATTTTCTACCTAGACCTTACACCAAGTTGTGACCTATATATAAATTTCCCAAGTATTAGGTATTCATACACTAAAGCTTTCATACCAAGTTATGAAACTTTTTTTCCAATTTCAAGATACAAGTAACTATATGCACAACCTTTGATACCAAGTTATGACACTTCAATTCCCAAGAGGTCTCGTTCATTCATCACACAACAAAAATATGTAAAAAAATAGTATTTTTATTTTCTTACAAATGTAGTTTACACATTTTTTTTCTTTTCTTTTTGCTCAATGGAATAAAAAAAATATCTAATACAACTCAATCCATAACCAGCTTTCATCACACGTATGATCCTGCATATTTTGTTATTTGGCATCTAAAATTTTTTCAGATTTTTCTTATGAAAAAATTACCATTTTTCCCCCCTTTTCCTAAAACATCATATTATTTATTTATTTACTTTTTTTTTCTTCAAGTTTTGCATGTGCACACCCTACACTAGCTAGTGTAGGTGCTCGTAAGTTCAATCACCACTCCCAATTGGGCACAGTGTTGTGGGCCTATTTTGTGCACATAGTAGTGCAGCCCATGCGACTGTCTCAGATATCCACTTTTATGAGACCCCAACCTACCAAGCCGCAATTTATATCTTTATGCTAATTAGTTTTTCCCTGCTTCAAGCTCACCATGAATGAGGCTCTAGCTCCCGACTAATTTGTTCAAGGTAGGCCAACACACTTCCTCATAGTTAAGTCACAAACTAGTGACAAACTCTTCAAACTTAACCGAGTTGGCATACTTGATTTCCAAATAAGCATCACTTTTAATCCACTGCACTCACCTTCTGGTGCACTCTCACACATTTTCAATAAAATCCATCAATATGCTTGATATTCAATAAAATCTTCAGTTACAGTGACGGATGCTTACACATTATGTCCGTGACAATAGACCACTACCCAACTACCTAGTGGCTCTGGCTGACTAGAAGTGCTGGTGTAGTAGAGATACTACTTATTGGCTTTCATTTTTATGTTTAAATTTTTAAGTAAAATTTTAATATCTATAAATAAAAATATTAAAATTAAACTATAATACACTATAAATTAAAATGGAAAAAAATTATCAGAACTCTAAAAAAAATATATGCTTTGACTTTCAATTTTGTGGTATAATAAATTAAAAATATGTAAAAGTACAATAACAACACTAATAATAAGTATGCTAGTCCTTTACTATTAATAGGTATATGTGTCTATAGTATAATTCAAATTATCATATCTGATTCTAAAGCTAACATTGATGATAGCTTTAATATCCTCGATATCTTCACACAAAATATTATTCACCAGTAATTCTTTCAATATATCATGAATATTCATTCTTAAATCTTTTTAATATTTTAAGCATAAAAATGATTCTACAATATCAAGTCTTAGTTTGGTTCTCATATCTAAAATAATATTCATAGTTAGAGAAAAAATTGACTTTAATACTACCATTGACCCCAAATGGGCCAATAGATCACGTGTGATTTTGGATATGATGGTATAGATAAATTTGTATAATTTTTATCAACTCAATATATTTAAATCTTCATTATCATCAAGTAATAAGATGAAATAGTAATCAATATATAAATACTGAGATAAGTGGCTCATATTTGATTATCACCATGTTGTTTGCTCATAAGTCATAACTAACTGAATGACATAGTCATCACATTCGAAAATGACGTCCATGTCTATACTCAAAGGCACACTAATACTATAATACCTAGTATTATAATATGTTGATATATTATTTACTTTTTTGTGAATCTAACAACTTGGTTCTTCTGCTAAGTTCAAGCATGTAGATATATATGTTAATATATTTTATACTCCTTTTAACCCTAAGATCCATACATGTAGCCAAACAATTTAAAAATAGAATGAATGACGAGTATTTTAAATATTTAATTTATATATCAATATTCATGGTACTAAAATCAGGTTATCCTTTATACTTGCTAAACATACTAATAATATTGCATATACAAATGGTGAGAGTGTGCACACATAAACATAGTTCATCATATTATAAAAAATCTTCAAGAATTTTAAAAATAAAATTCATATCTCATAGTCTAAATCATCAATAATAAGTGTGTTATCAGTTCTATCGACATAGTTATATCCCACATGTTTGTGGTTAACACATGACTCTATAAGGTATGCATATTCAAATAATGTTTAATATTCATTTTAAAATTTTTTTTAGGCACATTGATAAGCATAGAGTGCAGAATTCTTGTGGTCTAATAAATATCAAATAATATTGACATAGTAAATTTCTCATAATTTTTAATATGAAGAAAATAACTTTTAATCTTGGCTGTGTTATCAGGTTTATTATGTGACACATACACTTAACATAAAAAATATCAACTAAGGATTCATCTATAATTATTCTAACAAATATGTAATTAGTGAAAATATTATTTGAAGTATAATCAAATATAATATTAAAACTTTTATTTGAATGTCATATTTATCGAGGATTCTTATCATATATTCACATATGGCTAGTTCATCATAAGGATGGAAGTTCTCAAGAAATCTTCAAATTTTTTTATTTAGTTTATACTTATAAGTGACATACTGGGCAGTGAGACATGCAAATGAAATATCATAATAACTAATCAAAATATCAGACATAATGGAGACCTCTATACTTTGTTTCCTAAATTATTAATTATTAATTATTTTTCTAATTTAAACTATTATATTATGTCATAATATAATTATATACGAACACACACACACACACACACAAAATAAGACATGTGAATTAACAATGCATTGTGAGTGAATAGTGAATGCGTAAAAAGTGATAATGTGAATAGTGCATCGCAATGAACAATGCAATGTGCTTGAATAGTAACTATGTGAATAGTGATCACGTGAACAGTGCCCACCATGTTGACTGGTGTGTCTACTGTGTGTGAACAATGTGTAAATAACAACTTTTAAAAAATTCACATAAAAATCTCATGATTCCATATGAAACTGAAAGGAATCTCTTGAAAATTAAAAGAAAATTTTCTCTAAATTCTCAGTTTCTCTATATTTCATTTACAAAATTTTATCTATAATTCTATAGTTATTTTGCAATAATATATATATTTATAAGTTTTATAAAAAAATATATCTATATGTATCTACATATATTTATTTATATAAACAAACAAACAAATAAATAAATAAATATATATATATATATACAAACATGTTTACACACACACACACAAGTGTATTTTTGTCTGTCTGTGTGTATGTGTGAGTACCTTGGATATGATTCGTTTACATGTTTACCTTGTGAAAACATAAATAAAACATAAATATTTTATTCTTTGTTAAAGAATGTTGGGTCTGCTCATGTTGGGTAGATTGGGTGAATTTAATTGACTCAAGAAAAGAATTTAATTTAAAATTGAGTTTAATTTTAATAATTGGTATATAATTATATTTATTGATGTGATATTTTTATATGTTTTGTTTTTTTAAAAGTGTACTGATTGATATAATATCAATTCTTAATACTTTATTACTATTTATTTTTAAATTAACTAATTAATTAATATTTATAAAAAAAAAATAAAGCATGTCATAATAGTACACAATCTGGACCTTGTAAAAGATAACGTAGAGGATTATGCAAATGATCATACAAAAGTTCATGTGGCAGCATACAATGAACATGTGGTAGCGTGCACTTGACGTGTGCTAGATATGCTACGAACGTGGTGCGCTCATGTGCTTAGATTTTTTGTTTGGTAGCAAGGAGCATTGTTATATTCAGCCCGTAAATATAATTGAAATCTTCCAAATATTTATATGTATCTTCTATTATAATTTAATATTTTTTGCTTAATTTTTAGACATGTTTTTGTCTATTTATTTTTTTTATTTTTTTTATTTTTTATTTTTTTATTTTTTATTTCATACACTCTTTGTATTAGATTGTGTTTAATAATTGTTTAATATATATATATATATATATATATATATATATATATATATATTTCTATGACTAAAAAATGAAAATTTCAATTTTAAAATAAGCTAATTTGAGCAGATTGAAATTAAAATTTATAGGATGAAAGATCAAAATTTAATTACAACCAACATTACCTTTTAAAAGAAAACTCCAAAAATATAGTCGATTCAAGAAAGGGAAATTTTTTAAAAATTTAAATCACAAATTAATTACGTTGTAGTTTAATGAATGAGGGTATACTAAAAATTTCGTTTCCAGTGAACTAAAAAGTAAATATTTTATATTTTTATATAATTTTTTTATATACATTCATATTACATATATAAAGGCACACACACATACACACATATTACATATATAAAGGCACACACAGACACATATTACATATATAAAGGAACACACACACATATTACATATATAAAGGAACACACACAGACACATATTACATATATAAAGGCACACACAGACACACGTATTACATATATAAAGGCACACACACAGACACACATATTACATATATAAAGGCGCACACACAGACACACATATTACATATATAAAGGCGCACACAGACACACATATTACATATATAAAGTCACACACACAGACACATATTACATATATAAAGGAACACAGACACATATTACATATATAAAGGCACACACACAGACACATATTACATATATAAAGGAACACACACAGACACATATTACATATATAAAGGAACACACACAGACACATATTACATATATAAAGGCACACACACAGACACACATTACATATACAAAGGCACACATACAGACACATATTACATATATAATGGCACACACACAGACACACATATTACATATATAATGGCACACACACAGACACATATTACATATATAAAGGCACACACACACAGAATCTATAAACTCTGTGAAGAAGATTCAACATCATCAGTCATCAAATAAGAAAAACAGTCGATCTGAATAAAGTACTTGGCGGGGAATTCAAACAGGCGGAACAACAATTAAAGGAAATCCACGTTATCTGCATCGGAAACCGAGATGAAGAAGAAGATGGAACATGGAATCTATCGGGAGAAGAATATCGGTCGGAATCGGAAATAGGAGCTAGAAGAACATAACAAGAACAGATCATAAACATGGAACAACGATTGTGTCGATGAAAAACAGAGATCCGGTGGTCGGGATGAAGAAGACTCATCGACGCATCTCCGTCGAGATGAAGAAGATGCAACATCACATAAGAAAAACAGTTCATCTGAACAAAGTAATTGCCTACCAGATCAAATTGCAGAATATCACGCACGTAGAGGGCGGAGAATATTTTTGGCTGTGTTCGACCAAACACGGTGGATATCTTCCTGAAACAGAACGAAGTGCACCTCCTTGATGCCTTTTGCAAACTCTTTAATGGTGGATATGGCAACCTCAGCAGCTTCTTCTTTGGGATATCCGTAGGCCCCACAGGATATGGCAGGAAATGCAAGATACTGAATGCGATTCTCCTCCGCAAGTTTCAGGCTACTGCGATAAGCTTTTATCAGGAGGGCCTGCGCATTCGGTCCGTCTCTGCCGCCGTAGACGGGTCCGACTGTGAAAATCACACGTGCAACTGGTAATCTAAAAGCCTGGGTAATCCTTGCTTCTCCGGTGGGGCAGCGAACTCCAGGAGCAACTTCTGGAACATCACGACAAGCTCGCACCAGATCTGGGCCGGCAGCAGCATGAATGGCTCCGTCGGCGCCGCCTCCTCCGAGCATTCGCTCATTGGCAGGATTAACTATGGCATCATTGGTGCCATCGAAAGACCACTGGGTGATGTCGCCGCGACGGATGACGAGAGAGCAGGTTGAAGACACATCGAATCGCTCACCCTCCATTAAAGCTCCAGGCCCCCGATCACTGACCACCATCGAATGACGAGTTGGCAGCCATGCCACACAAGGAGTTTGTACGGAAATAGTTTTTTTTTTAGAATTAAAAATACAAAATCAGTTCGATTAAGAAAATATTACAAATTGTGCGCTAAAAAAAAAGGTAAAATCAAATGCAGCTACCAGTTGTTAAAATAATATAAAATAATATATTATTTTATTATTAAAGCTAGGGTAGCATCCCGGCCCGTTTTTCATAAATATAAAATAATATATCAAAGTATTTATGTTTTAGAAATTATCATAAAAAAAATAATTTTATTTTATTTATGGGAACATGGACACACACACACACACACACACTTGTGGGACCCACTGATACATATTATTTTTATATATGATTTTTATTTTTATACATGTATCATTTTTTATTAAAAAATAATTCTAAAGCTTAAATATAATAATTTGGATTTTTTAACAATATATGCAATAAAAAAAAATAAGAAAATTACAATTAGGGAAAATTCAGTTGTTAAAACCATAATTAATAATAATTTTATAATGCACTAAAAACCACGCTATAGTGTGGTTTTTAGTGCACAACCAACTTGTGATCACGTGGTTTCTCTCTCTAACGTCCATCTCATTATGCTTCCAGGTAAATCTAGGCCATCCACTTCCCATGCGTCGCATTTAATCAAGTGGTATAATCGTTGGACAATCATAAAGAGATCACTCGTCTTCATTGAGTATTGGATAAAAAAGACTTGCCCATGTGTCTAGTAGGACTGAGTAGTGAAGTAGTATTCCACAAAAAATGGTCTAATTGCTTGATGCTTTCCATCCAATGCCTTGTTTGTACATATTTGATATCTTCATTTTTCCATCACACTTGATTGAATAACAGTCACAGACAATGTGAATTGTGTCTTAATTAATACCTTTATATGACCAGCAACCAAATTCAAGCCTAGCTGATGATGATCTCAGTTCAAATAATGATTGACACAAGTATGTGTGGTATATTTGTTGATAACAAATAATGAAATATCTTTCATAACCATTGCACGAAGCTTCCATGGAGAGTGCTATTCTTCCACCTTCTAATATCTTAAAATGAGCAATTAGGATGCTACAACACCATACTCTTTGTGTGCTGTAATTGAATAAATCTTTGTAGCATCTTGCAAATCAAATTTTGAATTAAAAACTTGGCCAATAAAGAAATTTTCACTCGAACAATCAGTAGCACACTGTACCCATGGAGTCCAATAAGTCGCAACAACATTATCTAGTTTTCAACATATTGAAATTGTGATGTTGATCGTAAATAATAATTAATAGGGAATGACTCATCGAATATCTAATCATCCGGGTGATTTGATACATCACAAGAGAGTAATTGTGCTGAGGCATATATCCCTTGTTCATTCTCCAAAACTTAGTTAAAAGTTCAAAAGGATGATGCATGTCATCAACGTTAACATCTTTATCATCTCCATCATGTTCATCATCAATATTACTGTATATGTAATTTGTTTTTTAGTAATCTGTTTGTATAACCAAATATTTTTTTTGTTTTAATATTTTTGTGTAAGTACAGGAAAAGAAATATTAAGAGGCCGGGGATGCAGCAGTGGCACAATAACGGAGATTTCGCTGACTCGCTCCCATGATCCGACCCGCTCCGGTTAAATGAACCGAAAGAATTTTTAATATAAAATATTTTGTAATTTTATTTTCGGGTGATTATTTTTGGACCAGTGGAACTGTTCATTGTCTTTCTCTATTCTCTCTGCACGATTTATCACGACTATTCTATGTGCTGCATACTGTAAGACAATTCCTGTTGGTTTATTATGTAATGCATAAGTATTTTCTGGTGGATGTAACTAGTCATACTGAGCGACTAGTGAATCACATTATTTTCAGTGTTTATTTCTTATTTTTGATTCTATCGTGGATGATTGTTGGATTGAGATATATATATTGTTTATTTTCTGTTGTTTCTATTGTTTCTGCATCTTAATCTCACTATCGTGGAAGCGCAATTGCCCAACAAATATCTTCATCATATTCATCATTACCTTCTTCATCTACACTATCTTCATCATCTTCATTTAGTCCAGTATATAGTACTACCCCAATACTCAGCCCACAATCATAGTCAATTTTATGCAACATTATAATTATCGAAAACAAATAAATCTACAATGGCCACCCACAAATTGGTTCATTTATGTCTTGACTCAAAAAAATTCAATAAATAGTTCAATTTCCTCAATTTTTGTTGTGTTAACCAGATTCAACATTTGGCACACACTACTATTATATCATATTGAAAAAGATTGAAATCTATTTCCACTTATAAGAGGATACTAATAATTAAGTACTAATTTGAACTTTCATTTGTTAATGTTTATCCTTGAATATATCATATCAATCAAATCTTCAAACATAAATTCAACCAGTATATTCATAGGCACAATAACAACTTTTCTCCCCTCATATGCGACATCTATTTTAGTCCTCAACATTTGTCCATTATAATAATATATCATGGAAATAGTTGAAATACACATTTGACATGTAAAAAATAGTACAAAATTAATTAAATAATATGAGAGGTTAGACATATTTAAGCACTTTCTTTATTTTCTAACTCTAAATAATAATCATATTACAACCAATTTCTTAAAGTATTTTAGCATATTCAAGCATAAAGGGCATATAATTATCTTTTTTTTTTTGAAATATGATTATTTCCTTTACATATTTATCCTAACCACCAACAAAGATAAAAAATCAGAACATGCAACTATAAATTCTACTAGAAACAAAAATACAAATAAATCATCTCCTAACATTGTGCATTCCCGACACCATTACATAGAAACAAATGAAAAAAAAAATAAATAAATAAAATATTACCTAAGTTGGGATGAATAGAAGGGACGAGAAGGAGGAGAAGGAGACCACCAGAGAAGAGCAGATTGGAGCTCAGAGCAGGACAGTCTGATAGGAGCAGAGAAGAAGAGAATGGATTAATAAAAATGCGATCAAATTTAATTCAGCCATATTTCGCCGTTATGATTGACATCATTTGATTTAATTCAATTGTCGTCATCCTCGATGCTGACATTGCACATTACTTTGGTCAATACTTTTTTAATTAAACTAATTTTATCTTTTTTATTTTAAAATAAACTATTTCCATACAAAACTCCCATACGAGTCACAAAAAAAAATTGTCCCACACAAAAGTCAAAACAAAAACCTAAGTGTGTATACATATACTATATATTATGTGTATGCATATATTGTGTGTGTGTGTATAGATATCCCATCCCAAATATGCATACTATATATATTATGTGTATGCATATATTATGTGTATATATAGATACTCATAGACATGCCATCCCATATACACAAAAATCATTGCTTAATCTCTAATTTGAGATAATAATCTTATAAGAATTAGTATGCTAATGTTATATACTCACACATAAATATATCACACACACACACACACATGAGGACTTTTCATATGATCGACAATCTTAGTACTATTCTTGAATCGCATCAAAATTAATTTAATTTTAAAATTCTTATGAAATTTGATATGTCTTAAAACTATTGATAGTCTCCATGTAATTGCCCTAGAACTCAAGTACTATGATGTTGTAGTGATGACTAATGACTCATATTATTTTATATGTTTCTAAACTCATTATAGTTAAATGTATCAAGTGTTTTAGATGGCCGAGGCATGACATAGACACAACCAAACTAAGTCATGTTTGGCCCGACATAGCACGGTCCAAAACTATGCCTAGACCTAGGTCATGCCAACCTAAGACATGAATCATGCTAAGCTTCTGTGCCTCATGCCAGGCTAGGAGCAAACCACATACCTAGCCCGGTGACACGGTCCACCAACATGGTGAGTCGATGACCAAGTAATGGGATCGATGTGTGGTGGTAGTGGCCAGTGCGTATGGTGGCACTGCCCACAATACCAATAGATCCAGCATGACACAAGATGACTCGGCACATTAGACACAAGTCTACCTAGTATCAAGCTAGTCATGCCCGAGCCAGGATGGGCACTACTATTTTGTGCCATGCCCAGCTCAACATGACCCATTTTACATCTCTAACTATAGTTTGTTTTCATGATTCATATTCCTCATTTTATATGATAACAATTAGGAAACTCAATTTTAAAAATAACACAGTCAAATATCAAGTCAAGGATAGTCAATATGGTTTGCATATCTTTAACTAAGTTTAATTTTTTATTATTTTGGAGTACTCGACATGCGATATATCCCAAATCATACATAACACAATTACTATACTTTCATGTTTTAAAAATTTTTTAGAATAAATTCTCTCTCTCTTCTCTCTCTCTGTAACTATCTCTCCCTCTATCTATCTATCTATCTATCTCTCTCTCCCAAAACCACCCATAAACTCTTCAACATGGTATCAAGGCACTTCTTCTGTGAATAGAAAGGCATCGAGGTGTATGAGTGGTGACATTCCTTCAGCCAATGTCAATGATATGGTGTGTTGGCATCTTACACTAGCATCAATGGCAATGCCACCTTACTATGAAGGTAAAGAGTAAGATCATCAGACACGTGACGATGAGATCTTGATGTTCTAATACAAATACTAAGTATAAAATCATGATATAACTTACTAATGAGATACAATACAACAATTACTTCTTAAAGAAACTTTGTTTATCAATTCTTATGTCGATGATACTTTATTATGATAGTCAGACAACTTGACATATTAGTGTCACCTTCAATAACTAGTGTTAAATACCTACCAACAAATATATTACAAACATCTTCACAAAGACTCTCAGAAGATCACGAGTTTCTTTTCTTTCATTCAAACAAATTGCTTATGATATATATGCAATGCAATACCTTGAAGAAGTCTATTATAATTTGATTTAGTTTTAAATTTATTTTATTAATTAAAATAAATATATACGCAATAATTTGATTATTCTTATTTGACAAAACTATAACTAGAGATTGCTCCCCATATATATATATTTTTGTGTGTGTGTATATATATATATATATATAATTGTATATATTTTCTTAAGATTTATTACCAGTAAATAAAAAAAAATTCTTTCATTTAATGAAGATAATTATTAAAAAATTTTATTATCTAATACTGATTAGAGATAAAATTGTATTATTTTAGTGACCATGAACATTTTGACTAGTTAGTAATTTGAAGTCTAATTCTCTTCAACTATTATAAATTAGATATTAATTTTAAATTTACTATTATAAAAAGTAAGAGATAATTAATTAAATTTAAATCTAATATAAAACATAAAGATCATAACAAATATCACAACCTCTTACAAGCTTTTTTTGATCATACATATACAAGAGAAAATCAAGCATCTCAAATATCATATTACACTTTATATTTCAATAATCAAGTTACAATAAAGATGTCAAATGAGTCATGTCAGACACAATACAAAAAAGATTTCAGTGCAGTGAGTGCTGGCACGATGACATTGTAGGTCAACCTGGCACGACACGATGACATGCCATTTTGAACTGGGCATGCTGGGTTTGGTCGGCACTGCAAGTGCCAGGGTCGAACCCACTGCCCACGAGTCTAGCTGGGTCATGTTGCATGTCTGATCATTTAAAAAATGGTTGCTGTTGGTGATGCATAGCATGACATGAGGCACAATGGGTGCCACTGCCAGCCCAGCACAGCATGAGCCATGCTGAGCCTAGCATAGTTATACTTGTATTGTCAGCCCAAACCTTTGATAAAAGAGTAGGGTAATATCACGTAGACAATCAATTTAACTTTTTTTTCTCTTTATTTTATTAATCATATATATACTCCCCAGTGTATAAGTATACACATTAGCATTATATATTCTCTTTTTTTTTACATGTCACACTTGATTATATATGCACTAGTTAATAATCATCAAGAATAAGAAATATAATGAAATTTACTTTCATGAAGAAAATTTAAAACAATCCAACTTGTTCAACCTGAGTACCAATTAAATAATAATTATTAATTCACGCAAGTAAATATTTTCAATGCCATTAAAAGGAAGAATTACGACACATGTTATGTGTACTAAAGTGCCTATCATATAGAAGTGTATCAATCAATTTCTATGTGCGTATGCTCACTTGTACATTATAATTTATACTAGGGCATGCATAATTGTCACAATGAAATTTAATATTTCTTTATTTTATTTCAAACACAAGAATAAATAACTATAATGCCATGGGATTTTATAATTTTAATTAGGTATCATACTTAGAGGAGGATAGTTCTATTGTGAATTATAATATTTTTAAATAAAATAAAATAATCTTATTTTCTTAAAAAATAAACTATCATCGCTAAATCAAAAATAAAATATAATTTAATATCATAATTATTAGTTCATCAAATGATTATCTAATGAATAATATTTTATGATTTAAAATATTTAATTATCGTGGCATGACATAGATTAAAATTGTAATAACAAAAATAAATATGTTGAAAAAACACTTAAAAAATTCATAAAAAATAAAATTAAAAATAAAATAAATCTTACATAAAAATCAATTTTAAATAAAAATTGTAATTATTTGTTTAGAAATTTACAACATGAATTTAAATAAATGAACATTTTATTAGAAATCAATTTTAGTTAAATGATATTAAGTGAAACAAAAATACAAACCCTAAACATATTAAATCATTATGATTTATACAAACATATAAAAATACAATAAAAATACATTTAAGGTTGAAAAAATTAAATTTAAGTTCTTAAAATATATGGAAAATGATAAATATTAATACAATATCCAAAAAACATGTATGAATGAGATGAATGATATGAATGGATATTAAGTTTTTGAAGCATGTAATACATGTTGTAGATGTAGTTATATATAGGTTTTCATGTAATTATATATATTTAGACATATGGCTATGTATAGGTATTGATGTAGATAAATACAATTATATATATATGTTGATATACATATTGTTAACTACTTATATATATATATATATATAGGAGACTTGTACTTGCTCTTGATGGAAGCAAAAGAAGAGTTTGATCCTGGCTCAGAAGGAATGCTAGCTATATGCTTGACACATGCGAGTATAACGTTGTTTTCGGGGAGGTCATTTTTCTTTTTCTACGCAAATACAAGTGTCAACTTGTTCCGAAGGGCTCTGAAGTCAAGATGAAGATGCACGAGCTAGCACTCAGATTAGGAAAACCAAACCTATGTATGTGTATATTAAATATATGTTGTTATATCTATATATAGTTATGTTTATGTATACTATTTTTATAGTTATTGATATAGTAAAATACACTTATATATTTATGTGGTATTACTCTTGGGATTATCATATTTACATAATTTATTATTTAAATATTAAATATATTGTTATATTCACACTTCTCACCACAAACACCAACTCCCATTTTGTGATTAACATTTAAAATCTCAAGGATGTCGAGTGAAAAAAAAATAAAAATCAAGTCGGCATACCTACTGTGCAGCATCAACCTCCACACAATGAGAATGTATTATATCACACATGCATGAAGTATGTATACAAATCAATTTATAAAAGAAATCCAAGCATACCATGGTGATTGATGAAGAAGAATTTTGAAATAAAAAATAAAAGAATCAAAACACACACTTTTCCATTAAGATAATCGATGAATAATTAGGGTAGAAAACGTAATTCAAATCAATAAGAAATTCTCACTTACTCTTCAATTAGGTTTTGATGCATCGGTGTCGAGAGATAGAGGCGAACTGTGGAGGACTTAGGCACTTGTTAGAGTTCTCTCTTGAGTCTCGACAACAAGTGACTATATATTTTACCATAATATTTAAATTTTTCATCATAAAAACATCAAATAAACAATAAATATATAAATTACAAAAAGACTCATTTTTTTTATTTATTATCAAAATATTTTCAACAAAATTCATGTGGGTGTAGCAAGTACACATGAAAAACAAACACTTTACAATTTTTTATTATAAAATTAAAAAAACAATAAATATATAAATAATTTCAAAAAAATATATGTTTAGCCTTATAACAAAAAAAATCAAATAGCTGCAAAATTTATAAACTTCATATAATAAGACATACATGAAAAGATAATTTGTCTTCTAGTCACTCTCTTAAGAGTTATAAAACATTTTTTATGTAAAAATATATAAATATATATATTTAATGATTATAAATTTTTAAGAATTCATATTAATTTTTATAAAGATAATCTGAAATAATTTTAAAGGCATAAAATTTCATATTATTTGATATCATTAATAATTTTTAAAATTCTAAAAATTACTTAAAGTGAGAAGATAATTAAAAAAATTATATTTATTATTTTAATAAAGATAGAATTTTAAAAGCAAATAATAAAATTATTACTCATTTAATTCTTATAAATTTTAGTATGGGCACACATCTATGTATTTATTTTTAAATAGTAATTTATTTTCTTTTAAATTTAATAAAAAAATTAAATTTTTATTATAATTCAAGATTTTCAAATTTTCTATTAATACTTTTTTTAAAAAATTTCATATAATCATAAAATTTTTTTATACTTATAATAATATTAATATTTACTAGTTTATTTCATCAATTGAGATATTTTTGAAAATATTTTTTATTTAATCATACAATGAATTATTTTACCTTTATATTAGTCAAAATTTTAATGTATGTTCATTTAATTTTTAAAATATCTTAAAAAATTATTATAATTATAGAATTAATTATTTATTCTTACTTTAATAATAAGTTTCTAAATTAAAAAGTTTAGAAAAATTTTTTGTATAATTTTTTTAAAAATTTATAATCATAAAAATAGTTATTTTAGTCCTTATTAATATATATATTTTTTGTATTTTTATATATTTTTAATTATTTATTTCAATATCATTTTTTATAATTTTACGAGGAGAATGTGTCTTTCAAGAATTGCTCATCTATAGACCATAATATACATTTGATAAACAAAATTAAATAAAATATTAAAACAAATAATAAATTTAAAAAATTATATAATTAAAGATTGGCTAGAGAAATTTCATCTCTTAATCCATAGCAATATTCCGGATGTAATTAGTAGGAAAGTTCCATCGTTAAATCTGTCATTATATTCTTGATTTTATTAGCTATGGAAATTTCATCGCTAAATCCATCACTATTTTTCGGATGAAATTAGCTCGAAAAATTCCGTCGCTAAATCAGTCGCTATATTCCGGGTGAAATTAGCAAAAAAAATTTCATCGCTAAATCTGTCTTTATATTCTGCATGTAATTAGCTAGGTAGTTTCCATCTCTAAATCCATCACTATATTCCGGATTTAATTTGCTAGGAAAATTCTGTCGCTAAGTCCATTGCTATATTTCGGATGAAATTAGGTCGGGAAATCCTATCGCTAAATTCATCACTATATTCCGATTGAAATTACTAGAGAAATTCTGTCACTAAATCCATCACTAAATTCATCGCTTTTCTTTGTGCGGAATTTACGTGGCTATTCTGTCACTAATCCATTGCAAATTTTTATTTCAATGAAAAATTAGAAATTCCTTACTATTCTCTAGCTAATTCCTCACAATTTAGCTAGGGATTGATCCCTAGTAAAATTCCCTAGCTAAATGAACATTTTTTTGTAGTGTTTGATCTATCTCTATAGATCTTTATGCTTAATATATAGGCAGCTTCACCTAAGTCTTTCATTGAGAAATAATTTCTAAGCCAAGCCTTTATTTATGGTAAGAAAGAGATATCATTTCTAATGAGAAGTATATCATCTATATATAAAATAAGAAAGAATACTATACTCCCACTAATCCTTTTGTAGACATAAGGTTTATCTTCAATCTTAATAAAGCCAAACTCATTGATTACATTATCAAATAGAAGATTCCAACTTCTTGAAGCTTGCTTTAATCCATAAATAGACTTATGCAACTTACATATCTTTGTATCACCCTTTAGATCAACAAAACCTTCAGGTTGTGTCTTGTACACATCCTCAAATAAATTCCGATTAAGGAATGTAGTTTTGACATTTATTTGCCAGATTTCATAATCATGGTAAGTTGTAATCACAAGTTAGATTTGAATGGAATTTAGCATCGCAACTAGTGAGAAGATTTCATCATAGTCCATACCATGAATTTTTTTAAAACCTTAAGCAACCAATATCCCTTTAAAGGTATGCACATTACCATCCATGTCAGTTTTTCTTTTAAAACCCCATTTGCACCCAATGAGATTTATCCCTTTAGGTGGGTCAACCAAAGACCATGCTTCGTTGGTATACATGAATTGCATTTCAGATCTCATGGAAACCAGCCATTTCTTAGAATCTGGACTCAATGCTAGTTTGTATATCTCAAATTTCTTTAAGATCTTCTTTTCTCCCACTAGTTTTTCTAGAAATAAATTATCTTTCTAAAAAAACCCTATTTCTTGCGACAATCACTTTTCCTTGTCTGTGAATATAAAAGTAGTATCCTTTTGTTTCATTGGGATATCCTAAAAAATAGCATTTGTCTAAATTGAGTCCTAATTTCTCTAAGACTTGACGTCTACCATAAGGTTCACAACCCTAAATCTTCATGAACGACATTTTGGGACTCTTTACTGGCCACATCTCATATGTTGTCTTTGTAACTACCTTAGATGGAATACGGTTAAGTGTGAAAGAAGCTATCCCTAGAGCATAACTTTAGAAGGAAGAAGGAAGATCTACATGACTCATTATTGATCATACTATGTCTAACAGATTATGATTCCTCATTTCTGAAACACTATTTTATTGTGGTGTTCTAGGTAGAGTGAGTTGGGATATGATCCCAGATTAAACTAGATGACCACGAAACTCTTGGCTTAAGTATTCACCATCTTGATCTGATTTAAGTATCTTAATACTTTTTCCATGTTGATTTTGCATTTCATTCTTAAATTCTTTGAAATTTTCAAAAGATTCTGACTTTTGTTTCAATAAATACATATAGCCATAACTACTGATATCATCAGTAAATGTAATGAAATACTGGTAGCCTCCTCTAGTTATTATATTGAAAGAGCCACACACATCATTATGTATATGTCCTAACAAATCATTTGACCATTTTTTTTGACTAGTAAAAGGAGTTATAGTCATTTTGCCTAATTGAAAAGACTCGCATAATTCATTTGATTGAAGATCAAATGAGTCTATAAGTAAATATTTATAAAGTTTAGATATACATTTCTCATTTAACACATCACTTTTTGTCAATGATCTACTCATTCTAAGATCTTGCACATTATTACAAATGTGAGAAGCACATCTGATATTTAATACCCATATTGAATAAGTAGATAAATTGATTTCAATAACATAAATACCAGAGGTAAAATTCTCACTTCCATTCTTCTTGTTCAATTCTTCCAAGTATTGTTTGCAGTTCCTTTTCCAATGTCCGATCTGACCATAGTGGAAGCAAGTACATTCCTTAGCCACCCCTCACGTAGTTTCAATGCAGAAGATTTTGCCTTGCCTTTGGTTTGGTGTTTACCCTTATCTTTGGATTTATGTTTTCCTTTTCCCTTTTGCACCATCATTATGGATTTAATCTTTTTAAGATTTTGTTCAGTTCTCACATTGCATAACAACTCAGGCAAAGTATTGGCAATTTTGTTTATGTTGTAATTCATGACAAATTGATTATAGTTTTTAGGCAATGATAGCAAAAACTAAATCAGTATCTAACCCTTGGCTCAATGGAAAGCCCAACCTTTCTAGATTCTCAATATACCCAATCTTTTTGAGCACATGAATTCCAATAGGGCTCACTTCTATCATCTTGCATTTAAATAAGGTCTTATGTTGTATATATAATTTGTTTTTTAATAATCTGTTTGTATAACCACATGTTTTTTCTATTTTAATATTTTCATATAAGTACAGGAAAGGAAATATTAAGAGGCCGGGGATACAACAGTAGCACAATAATGGAGGTCCTGCTATCCGGATAGAATGCCAAAATTTTTGGAGCTGAGCCTGACTCGTCCAATGATCCGACCCACTCTGGTTAAATCAACCGAGAGAATTTTTAATATAAAATGTTTTGTAATTTTATTTTCGGGTGGTTGTTTTTGGACCCTGGAACTATTCATCATCTCTCTCTCTTCTTTCAACGCGATTTATCATGACTATTCTATGTGCTGCATACTGTAAGAAAATTTCTATTGGTTTAATTTGTAATGCATAAGCATTTTCTGGTGGATGTAGCTAGTCATACTGAGTGACTAGCGAACCAAGTTATTTTTGGTGTTTATTTCTCATTTTTTTGATTTTGTCGTGGATGGTTGCTGGATTGGATATATATATTGCTTGTTTTCTAATGTTTTTGTTGTTTTCTAATCATGGTGTTTCTGTTGTTTCTTGAAAAATTTTTCAAGAAATTATGCTATTAGGGTTTGTGATTTTTCTGTACAAGCGATATTCTATTGAAATGGCTGGAACCCTAAACACCACGATTGAGAAATTAAATGGCAGAAACGGGTTTAGTATGTAGCAGATTAAATGCGAGCGCATTTGAAAAATTTCGATATCTGGAGTCCTCTGGTTCAAGGCTCTGGTCCACACACTGCTGTTGCTCTTGGAATAACTAAGGCTGAGGCTTGGAGACATGAAGCGAAAGCACACTCCACCATTCTATTGAGCTTGTCGGATGAAGTCATTGCTGAGGCAGCAGATGAGGAATTTGCTGCCGGACTGTGGCTCAAGCTTGAGTCACTATACATGACTAAATCATTGACAAACAAGCTTCTATTGAAGAGAATGATGTTCACACTGAGGATGCAAGAGGGAACCTCTTTGAAGAAGCATCTGGATGACTTAAACAGCATCCTCATGGACCTTAAACGTGTGGATGCAAGGTGGAAGATGATGATGCTGCACTTCTACTTTTAGTTTCTCTTCTACCTTCCAATGAAAATTTTGTTGAATCACTCATTGTGGGAAAGGAGGAGATTACACTAGAGGATGTTCGGGTTGCCATACACTCTAGAGAGATGAGGCAGAAGGCTGTGGTCGAAAGACTTGAATATCCTGCTGGATTAGTAGTGATAAACAGGAGGCCACAACCTGTTCCATTCAAGAAGAAGGGAAATAAGCTTCTAAAGAGGTCAAAAAAGGGTGACATTTGTCACTACTATAAACAGAAAGTGCATTAGAAAACTGAGTGCCCGAAGAAGAGAGCAAGGCTGTAATAGCAAGGTCAACCTAACCCCCCACCCGCTACTGCTGTGACATTTGATGATCTGGATGATGGAGAAGACCTGGTGTTGGTAACCTCCACAATGATCAAAAGATCAGATTCTTGGATTCTGGATACTGGTGCTTCCTTCCATATAAGCACTCACTTGGAGTGGTTCATCAAATATGACATGAAGGAAGCTGGCCATGCTGTGGTGGGGAACAGCCAACCATGTAAGGTGGTTGGAATCGGCACAGTCAGACTGAGAACTTTGGATGACCAAATAGTCTCACTTTCAAATGTGAGATATGTCCCTGAGATGACAATGAATCTCATTTCTCTTGGTGTTCTGGATGATCAGGGATATTCATTCAATGGTAGAGAGGGAATACTGAATGTTCACCGAGGAGATGATATTGTACTGAAAAGACAGAAGACTAGAATGCTATACACAATGATAGGTTCCATAGTGACATGGGATATTTTTGTAACATCCAAAGAGCCAGCATCTGAAGACAAAGCTAAACTTACCAGACTATGGCATATGTGGCTCGCACTTATGGGAGAAAAATGTATGAAAATTCTCTCTGATCTTAATCTTCTTGTTGGTCATAGAGTCAGTAAATTAAATTTCTGTGATCATTGTATTTTTGGAAAGAAACATAGAACTAAGTTCGGTAAATTCATGCACTATACAAATAGTATTTTGGATTATATCCATGTTGACTGTTGGAGTCATTCTAGAGTCGCATCTCTTGGGGGTGCTCACTTTTATTTATGTTTAGTTGATGATTACTCCAAGATGTACTGGGTATTCATGATGAAATATAAATCGAAAACTTTTATAAAGTTTAAGCAGTGGGTTAGCTTACTGGAAAATCAACCACAAAAGAAGGTTAAACTATTACGAATAGATAATGGTCTAGAATTTTGTTTGTCTGAATTTGAGGAATTCTGTAAGGATAGAGGTATAGCGAGACACAAAACTATTAGAGACACTCCTCAGCAGAATGGCATTGCTAAAAGAATAAACCAAACTCTTCTGGAGAGAAATAGATGTATGCTCTCTCAATCAGGCTTAGGCAAGGAGTTTTGGGCTGAAGCTGTTAATACAACATGTCATCTGATAAACAAATCGCCACATAGTGGAATTAATTTTAAAATTTCATTTGAGGTGTGGACTGGTAAACCTGTAGATTATTCTAATCTTAAAGTGTTTGGGTGTGTTGCCTACTATCATGTAAATGATGGTAAGCTTGAACCACGAGCAAGAAAATGAGTATTTGTAGGATATGGTGATGGAGTCAAGGGATTCCATATCTAGTCACCATCTGAAAAGAGAGTAATTCTTTCTAGGAGTATCACATTTGATGAAAGTGTCATCTTAAGACAAGTACATTTTCCTATCCACTTACCTGATGTTCCTCAACCTAAACTTAAGGTGCACCTAAAATCTGAATCTGTAGCTCTAGGAACTATGGCGGTTGTCTCTAGACAAATAATAGTTAATCATGAAAATGATGTTAAATCTATTACTGAACCTGATCCTGAACTTGCACCTGAAGAGTATATTCCCTACTGTATTGGAAGGGATAGACAAAGGAGCGTGAATATCCGTCCTCCTCTGAGATTCGGCTTTGGTGAATTTGTAGGGTTTGCCCTATAAGTTGCCGAAGAGATTGATATTCTTGAACTATCCTTTTTCAGGAATGCTATTAGATGTCCTGAATTTGAGTCATGGTTAGTTGCCAAGAATGAAGAGATTGAATCTCTTCATTAGAATGGTACTTGGCTTATTATACCTAAACCAAAATGGAGAAAGATAGTTTCTTGCAAATGGATTTTCAAGAAGAAAAATGAAGCCTTTATAGCTGGTGGTGTAAAATTTAATGCACGTTTAGTTGCAAGAGGGTTCAATCAGAAAGTGGGTGTCGATTATATTGAGATATTTTCTCTTATAGTTAGACATACCTCAATCAGGGTGCTTCTAGCATTAGTGGCACATCATAACCTTGAACTTGAGCAATTAGATGTTAAAACTGCATTTCTTCATGGAGAACTGGATGAAGAAATTTACATGAACCAGCCTGAGGGTTTTGAGGTATTCGATTTGGAAACCCATGTGTGCAAGCTTCTGAAGTCCCTTTATGGACTTAATTAGTCTCCCCGTCAGTGGTACAAGAGATTTGACTATTTCATGACTAGTCATGAATACAGTAGGTGTGACCATGAATGCTATATTTATTTCAAAAGACACAAGGATGAGTCATATATCTACTTGCTATTATATGTAGATGATATGCTTATTGCTGCCAGAAATAAATCTGATATTCAGGAACTAAAAGATATTCTCAGTTCTGAATTTGATATGAAAGATCTTGAAAGAGCAAAGTAAATTTTAGGTATGAAAATATTCAAAGATAGAATTAAAAGAAAGTTGTTTCTTTCACAGAAATACTATATTCAAAAACTTCTATCAAGATTTGGAATGGCTTCTTGTAAGCCTCTATCCACACCATTTGCTTCTAACCTCTATCTGACATTAGAATGTTGTCCTCAATCTGAATCTAACAATGAACAAATGTCTAAGGTTCCTTATTCTAGTGCTTTCGGGAGGCTCATGTATCTTATGGTGTGCACCCGATTTGATATTGCTCATGTAGTAAGTGCAGTGAGTATGTTTATGATAAACCCTAGTCAAGAGCACTGGAAAGATATTAAGAGGATACTTAGATACATCAAGGAGACTTTTGATGTTGGTCTTATATTTGGTAATGAATCTGAACTCTTACTGGCAGGGTATTCTAATTCTGACTATGCAGGAGATATTGATAGTAGATGGTCTATGACTGGTTACGTCTTCATTGTATGTGGTTCTGTAGTTAGCTGGAAAGCCACACTACAATCTTCTGTTACTTTATCTTCTAATGAAACAGAGTATATGGCTCTGACTGAAGCTGCGAAGGAAGGGATATGGCTGAAAGGTTTTTTCAAGGACCTTGGTCTTATGAAGAGGTTGCAATAGTTTTCAGTGATAACCTCAGTGCTATCTATTTAGCAAAAGACCAAGTGCACCAAGAGAGGAAAAAGCACATTGATGTGTGATATCATTTTCTTCGATCTGAGAAGAGAGTACAAGTAAAGAAGATTGCAACTTCTGATAATCCAGCTAACATGTTTACCAAACCTATTACTCTGAATAAGTTAAGACACCATCTTGACTTACTGAACATATCAAATCAGATGTAGTCCTTATGGACTAACTGTTTATAGAGAGTGTCTCTCTATCTGTATGCAAAACAAATTACGGTGGAGATTGCTATATATGTAATTTGTTTTTTAATAATCTATTTGTATAACCAAATATTTTTTCTGTTATAATAATTTCATGTAAGTGTAGGAAAGGAAATATTAAGAGGTCGAAGATGCACCAGTAGCACAATAATGGAGGTCCCGCTGTCTGGACAGTGACCCAAAATTTTTGGAGCAGAGCCTGACCCATCCCATGATTAGCCCCACTCTGATTAAATGAACCGAGAAAATTTTTAATATAAAATGTTTTGTAATTTTATTTTAGGGTGGCTGTTTTTGGACCCATGGAACTGTTCATTGTCTCTCTCTCCTCTCTGTGCAATTTATCATGACTGTTCTGTGTGCTGCATACTGTAAGACAATTTCTGTTGGTTTAATCTATAATGCATAAGTGTTTTCTGGTAGATGTAGCTAGTCGTACTGAGCGACTAGCAAACCAAGTTATTTTCGGTGTTTATTTCTCGTTTTTTTTATTCTGGTGTGGATGGTTGCTGGATTGGATATATATATTGCTTGTTTTGTGTTGTTTTTGTTGTTTCTGTATCTTAATCTCACTACTATGGAAGCGCAATTGCCCAACATCTTAGATACCTCTTACCTCTCATGTCTTGCTTGCTCTTGATATAGTCATTTTAAATGTTCAACCTTATCATAAGCATCCATATTCTCATGTTGCTTCTGAAGCTTAGGGTTCAGGTTGAAAGCATAATGCATGTTATATCCAAAGCATCATCTTGATACCTTTTATGAGCATCCTTATCAGAACGAGGAATATTAGGAGCAGGTGATTCAGGAATTGACTACTTTAGGACATATAATTTTTTTTCTTGTTTGTGGACAATCCTCAAATTCCTATACCAATCCAGAAAATTAGCTTCATTGAGCCTGTCCTTCTCATGTACAAATCACAGTGATAAGTGGTTAGACGTGTTTGTAGACATGGTAATCTCAAGCATATGCAAAATTTTGTATCATATTTAAAGTTTATTTAATTATGGCTTTTATTAATGATCCTCCCACTAAATTATTTGGTTGAAAACAATTTCTCAATTTTATCTTTAAATTAATCCTTTAGTGGGCCAAGATCCATATTTGACCTTGTCTTGAGTTACCTTTGGCTAAACACCCAAAATTCAGCTATTTAGGTAGGTAATATTTACCAATTACATCTAATTGAACTCTTGGATAATTAGGTGAATAATATATTTTGTTCTTAGCCCATCTTATGGTGCATCTCCTAATTTTATGCTTCTAAGTTCTCAATCTAATTGAGATAACTTAGTTAAGTCTCACCCAAAGTTCAATAGGTTGGATATCATAATTATCCTATTGCACTCTACCAAGATAAATAAAAATACTTCACTTTGGCAACCCTATCGAATATTGATCGAGGTAGTAATGAGCATCAAACTTTGGTAGTAATCTTTTATTGACTTAATTTTTAATTTTGAGGGATATTTTAATTGTTTAGTAAAACAACGAATTTAACATGCATCACATACATTTAAATATGTTTGTATTTATTTTCTAGGCTAGTTGTATAACAACATATATTGCACAAACACAAAATAAACATGGCATGATTATGGCCTGAACTAAAATGATTTTCTCAAGCTAAAGAGAAAATCGAAACGTGAACCTAAAGGTATTACATCTTATCCAAGTGCTTCCTTGTTTGTCTTATGTTGTTTGTTGATTTTTCCTTTAAAATAGCTTTATAATCTAATACTATTCTAATCATATATTACATATCTAGAAGGAAATCTCAAGTTATATTTGATGGGAATTAAATGAGAAAAGAATTTTATAAGTTGAATTATAGATCAAAAGGAATGACACGGAGGCCGTATTTAATTTACAACAACAACACACATAATCCATTCATATGGGATAAAGAGCCATAACCTTGTACCATGCAAAACATACATCTAACATCACTTTATCATGATTATAATTAATCATTTATGGGGCATTCAAATTTTGGGGCCCCAGTAGCATCGCCCCTAGCATGGTCAAGGGGCATCGTCACTTAACCAAAACAAAATTGATTTATAAAACTAATTTATGACTTTAATCAAATCAAAATTCCATCTATAAAAATTTTTAATAGTTATATATCTCCATATAACAATTAAATGAATCTATAATCACTTATCTATAATCACAATTTCATCTATAATATTAATTCATGAATGTAATCACACTACACTCTTGTTTATCATATAAATACAATTTAGTATTTGTATTAATCGAAGCAACATGAACAAGTTACAAATATTATTATTTAATCATATTAAACATATTAATATTATTGATCTGTTTCATACATGATTAATCAAAATGTTAATAAATCATTTGTATAATCATGATAATATGTTTGTTCATATCAAATATAAATAGATATATAAAAAAATTTAATCGATTCGCAACCTCCCTCTAATACCATTGTTGGGGTTTAAATAAATTTTATATTAGAATTTCATAGTGGACTATGAACATACGAATGATCCAAATAAATACAATTAAATGTTGGACAAGGATGTTACCTATTGTAGCAAAAAATTAAACTTTTCGATTCTGAATGGGTTGGTCTAATTCTAGCACAGTCATGTGTTCATGTCTCTATTAGTATCCACGCAAACATATCTTTGTTATATATATTTTTTCATTTTGTATATGTCACATTTTAAATAAGCTTTTTTTTTTTCACAAACCTTTCTAAAAGGATGTGTCATTAACTAAAAGGATGTGTCATTAATTAAACATTTTGATTTTTCACACACATTTCTAAAAGGATATATCATCAATGAAACCTTTTAGTTTTTCACACACCTTTTTAAAAAGATGCTTCATTAATTAAACCATTTGGTTTATTACACATCTTTCTAAAATAATGTAGCATTAATGAAACCTTTTAGCTTTTCGTACACCTTTCTAAAAGGATGTGTCATTAATGAAAAGGATGTATCATTAATTAAAATGATGTGTCATTAATGACACATCATTCAAAAAGTGAGAAAAATGGGCTTTAAGTTTATGCCCTTTTTAAAGGTCCAAATATTTACTAATTTGACCAAATTCTTTAGTCAAATTAGCTTAAGATCTAAAATGAATTTCAGACTTAAAATTATGCCTAGTTTATTTTAATCTAACTAAAATAAAATAATCTTCAAATATATATATGTTTTTATGTTTGTGACCCAATAGGTTCTTGTAACATTAGTAGTGACTTTAATATCAAATAAATTAAAGCTAATAATATATAGAATAGATATAAGCTATGTTGCACAGATACGCCTAGGAACTGCCGTGTCCACGTGTCAGACACATGGACACGGCGACACAGGTCGGACACGCGTCGGATACGTGTCCGATACGCCACGTGGCGTATCGGATACGCGTTGGAGACGTATCCGACGCGTTGTTCGGAAACAGTCGTCATCAACAACAAACGCGTCGTTTACCTACAGACGCCTCGTTTACCAACCGACGCATTTTTACGATTCTAACATGTCAGAAATACACTATATATTAACGATTACTCCTACATCTCCAACAAATTGAGGAGCACACCGCCGACAGTGAGTTGCCGACAAGCCGATCGCAGGAAATAATTGTCAATTTTCATTGCGTCAAATGGGGAAGGGAGGAGCACACCGCCGATACGCCGACAGTACCTAAGGTAACCTAATTCTATAAAGGAAATGGGGGGTTTTGGAATCTGTATCAGGAGGGGTGAGAGTTCGAAAATCAAAACTATAAAAGGAGGGCGGAGGGGTTCGGGAGGGGGGAAAGGTTCGGGAGGGGGAAATATTCGAGAGGGGGGAGGGGGAGGGTGTTAGAGGGTTTAAATTTTTTTTACATTATTTTAAAATACAGAATTTTAAATTATTTTAAAATACAATATTTTAAATCATTTTAAAATACAGTATTTTAAATTATTTTAAAATACAGTATTTTAAATTATTTTAAAATATCTAATATTTATAATTAATAATTTTTATTTTTATTTTTATTTTTTTTATCATGACATATCTTAGCCGTATCCGTATCCTAATTTTTTAGAATTTGTCATGTCCCCGTATCCTGCCGTGTCGTATCCCCGTGTCCGTATCCGTGTCCGTGCAACATAGGATATAAGATCAATTATATTATATTAAAATGAATATTGGACAACCAAGAATAATATATTCAATGAATAAAAATAGTAGAGAAAATAATGATAAGATGGAGATATATGGTCAATATGAATGATAAAATTAAAAAAAAATTATTAGAAAATTATTAAAATAACTCATATAAATAATAAAATATGAGATAATTATATATGATAATTTGAACACATCCAACATAAACTTCCTAATGCACATCAAATAGAAAGAGTGATATTATTCGAGCAGATAAATAAAAAACCTAGAAATAAACCTAGGAAAAATTGAATAAAAATTATAAATAATAATTTAATAACTAAAATAATAAGAATATAGATAATTATTAACAAAGTTAATTGAAAAAATAGAATCTATACAAACGACCCCAAATAATTAGAATAAAATTATGCTGATAATAATGTTTATAATAATATAAATATTATAAAAATAAATATGATAATTTTTGTGTCTATAAGTACTATGTATAAACTGTATTCAAATGATTAATTATTAATGGAATTAGCTAAGAAAAAATAACACAATAGTAAGACCAATAGGTATAAGTTTTCAAAACATTAGATATTAATTATTATTTATATTTATCCTAGAATGACTTAAAAAATTGACATATTGAATCAATAAAAATATTATGAATTCATTATCTCATACTATGTAAAGTTGCATGCAATCTAGTAATAACTACAATGTTTACTATAGAATTAAAGTCTATTTTTCTTATTAATGTTAAAGTAATATTAAACTGTAAACATAAGAACAAATTTGATACTTGATATGTTACAAGATTAGCATATTTAAAAATTAGGAATAAACATATTTGATTCTTCAAATTTTAATTAATAAATGTCATGAAGATTCCAAAAAATTAAATATTCAAGATTGATCAAATAGAATATGATCATAATCAATAAGTATACTTTGTTGACATAAGATAAATTTAGAAAATTAAATTTTTATGTTGTATTTTTTTAGTTTTTCTCATATTCATTTTCATATTACATAGGTTTTATTTTCAAATAATATATTGCATTAAATATTTAAAAAATTGTACAATTTCAACTATAAATACATTTTTATCTTTTTTTAATTTTAAATTTTTAAAAAGTAAAATTTTTCTAGAAATCTCAATCTAACATTCTAGTTTAGTGGTTCAATCCCAAGTGCCCAAACTTGGGTTCAGCTAGTCAAAGTGTAGACCACAAGGCTAGCCACTGCCACTGGCCCATGTTAAACCTAGGCTGTAAGCATGAGCCAAAGACTACTTTTGTGATTGGTCCACGAGGTCATGGCATGTCTATTACACCCTATCCACAAGCTCAAGCCAAGCATGGAACTAGGCAAGGCCCAAGCCTCAAGCCAATCTGTAAGGTCATGACAACCCCAACCTAACATAGCATGCCCGACATGACACAAATACCTGCAACCAAGTCAAGCTGAGTTGCCTTGATTTTGATGCCTCTGAGCCAGCATAACCTAGCATGGTGGCGAAGATTTGGTCTAAAAAATATGAACCATGTCGATCCTCAAGGTGTGCATCATTAGTTGTTTAAGCAATCAGGCAAAATACCTAAAATTATATTATTTGAAGATAAAACATTTTTTAAAATTTTATCTCATGTTGAAACTAAAACTTGTGGAAGACTTTACCTAATTCAAGTTGGAATAGTGCTCCTACAATGTTTTGATAAATAGATACATCTCCTAGCATCTTCTAACAATGTTGGATCACACTATCAAATAATTTTAATTTATGATTCTACATTATTCAACTAGGTCTTGCCAAACTTTGTTGCCCAACAAGCCATCAAGTCATGTCATGATACCTTAATTATGAGGTCTATCATGCCAACACAACTGGCATGTGGCGCAATTTAGCTTGGAAAATTATGAGCCATGTCAAACCACTAGATGTGCATCATCAATTGTTAAACAATCAAGCAAAATAAGCATGATGCTCACCAATTGACAAATAAGATGACTATTAGTACTAATAATACATTATTTGAAGATAAATTTTTTTTTACTGATTTCATTCAAGTTGTCAGGACGAAGAAGTTATGGATTCTTTTATTTATTTTGAGTTTGGATAGTGCTCCCATGAGTATTTTGATAAAATGGATAATCACCTCTTAGCATCTTCTAACAGTGTTGGATCACATTATCAAATGCATTCAACATATGATTTACATTTATTCCACAAGATGTTAAAGTTAATACTAATGAGTAAGAAAATTATATTAAAGATGTTTCATCACTTATTGCTTCCTCTTAGATTATTGAGACTAAAAAGTTGTCGAAGATTTTTCCTATTCTGAGCTGGGATGTTTTCATTAATGTTCCAATGAAATTGATATCTCTCCTCTTATCAACTTCAAAGAGATTTGGATCATATTGTCAAATGATTTCAACTTATTAATTCTATATTGATTCCAAGGAGACCAATGAGATATCAAACTTAATATTAGTAAGAGTAGAAAAGGCTCGATTTAAGAAAATCATTCACCTATTAATTCTCCCTAAGTTATTGTTTTTGATCAACTAAATTTCTCAAGTTCTAAAAGCTTGCATGAGACAATATCCTCTAATATAGATCTTAAATCAATTTTTTGTGAAGAGATACTCCTATAGATGATTTTGCAGATCCTGAATCATGATCTTTCAATTTACTCTCAAGAAAAAATAACAAAATTATACTCAATATTTTATCTGAAATTTTATTCTTTTTATATCAGTTATTATTCTCTTGAATATATTATAATATTCCAGTCTCCTTTCTGGACATTTTTGTCATTCTCCACATTTTGGATGGTCATAAATTAAATTCAAGAGATTGATAATTTTCACTTTAGAACGTGAAATAATATCTCATTCTTAGGAAAATTTATTAATACTTACATGCACACATCAATGTTCATTGAGATGTATAAAATTCTAAGCCAAATATTCACAATAACTCAATAAAACTTAACATCAATTGTGTAGAAGGAGAGATCATTATATATTGGGTCATTTTTTCATTAATAACAATGAATAAAAATAAATATAAAAAATCAAATAGTTGTAAACTATAAATTGCAAGATCCTGACCTAAAGCTAGTACGTTGAGGTCTAGAACATCAAATTTAGTAATAATATATATATTATAGAATGAGACTTTTTAAATATCTTTGTAAAAAATATTCATTGGTTGCACTACTATTTGAATATATATTATATAGTAATAATATCAATATAAATCTTCTCACTATAGAAGAAGTTTTGCTCATCTCTATGTGTTTTATCCACTCATGAATATTAGATTGAATGTTATATGCTCTACTACATGATTATCAGAGTAACAAATAATACAAGAAAAAAATGAATATTTTGTTCTTGTCAAGTAATACAAAAATTCAAATTATCTCACAAGTGACGGTCATCATCATCCTGAATTTTACCACTACCTTGGATCTTGAAAACAATCATCTACCTTTTACTTTTCTAGAAGAAAATATTACCTCCAAGAAAAATATATAATCCTATAGTAGATCTCTTTTTGGTTGTAAGTTGTTATTCAACTTAATCTGAATATTCAACTAACTACAAGTACCATGATCATTGAAATATAACCGAAGTTTTAAAGATTTTTTCATATATTTCAATATGAGAAAAAATATGTCTAGCTGAACTTGCCGATGAGAAATCTAAGAAATAACTAATTATACCAAACAACATAAAAATTATTTAATACGATTATAGTTATATACTTAATTTTTTATATAATTTTCATGTAAATAATAAGTCAATTGTGAAAATTATATCAAACAAAAAATTAATAAACATATCTACTAAAGCATAATATAATAGTCCAACCACTATAAGAATATCAAATTCATATTTATTTATAATAAAACAATACCTCTACTAAGTAATTCATATCATCCTAAGAAAATATTTGAGTTTCTCAAAGTCTTCATCTAGAATTAACTAAAAGTACTCTATAATCGTTGAGTTAAATGATTCTCAACTCAGCATTTCTCACCACCAAAATATCAATCATATACATAATGACATAATTAGTTTATAATTAGGGCTCCTCAAAAAAAACAATGAAAAATTAATAATACACAAACATAAGCCAAATGAAATGATTGCGTGTGAAAATTTCACAAACCAAACTCTCATTGGCTACTCCAAACCATGTAATTCTTTTCATAATATACACACCACATTTAAACCAAATATTTATGATTTTCATGAAGATATATATTTTTCATATCTAGTTAATATATCATTCATCGATAAGATGATCTTGATCACTAAAAAAAAAATCATATATTAGTTTTCAACGAATACCCACTTAAAACTAATAATAAATTTTCCTTAGTGTCATATATTAGTTTCCAAATTCCATTAGAGTAAAGGACATATATTTCTTATATCATGACTTGGTATTATTCTAGATGAAATAAAATCTCAAAAAAAAAAATTGGACATTCATGTATAATCAAAAAATGTAGAAAAATGAAAAATAAAAAAATATATAAATTTCAATAAAACATATAATAATGGGCTCTAAGTATTACTCTTATGTCTCTTTCAATGAGCGATTGAAATGTAAACATCAGAGGAATTGATTGTATAATCATTTAACTCTTCAACAAACTCATCTCTTGACTCAACAAGATAGATATATTTTTTTCCCTGGTATAAACTAAGTCATATGTGATCAAGTCTCTCAATCATTAAATCATCATGAACCAGAATTAAAATAGACTCGTAGATTATTATGTCGCTGGACTCGAGGAAGACTTCTTCCCTTGAGAAACCTTGTTCTCTCAAGAATTAACATGATTTATACTTTATTATTATATGTGTTGACTTTATATGAGCATCAATATAATATGGACCAGCAAGTTTAATTATAGCTGATAGATAACTCTTCCAAGTACAACTACAAGATAGAAATGAACAATACAAATCTATATATATCAACTTCTGGACACACACTCTTTCAAGGTTCAATAAAATATAAGTTTTATCCAAAATAATAATATTGATACTCACTAATATCCTACTAGACTCTAATAAAAAATAAATATATTATTTTTAAGTACTTGAATATCCAAGAAATACATATTTAAATGCCATAGGGGTCATTTTATCTCATCATAGAAAAAAATTATTAACAAAATAAGTATTCACAAAAAATCTAGGAATTATGCTACACAAGTTCTCATCAAGATACATGATCTAAAAGAATATATATTGAAAAATAATAGAAAATTATTTATTTGATGAGTTTATTTACGGTTAACATCATATCTCCCCACAAATGCTTTAGAACACTGTTATCAAATAAGAGTTTCTAAATTATCTCAATCATATTTTTTTTTTTTCAACAACTTTATTACAAGAAAATATGATGATACATGAAATATACTATATAATATCATGATTCATATAGTAAGTATTAAATTTATCTGGCATATATGTTAAAATATTTTTATTTAATATTTTTTAAATATTTTTATCGAATTAATTTTTTTTTATTTTATAATTTGATTGAAAAATAAAAAATACATATAATCTAAAATAAAAAAGAAATGATCATTTAAAATATTAGCAATCATCAATAAAAATAATCAAATAATTCAACTCCCTCAAGTCTCATCTGAGGTGTCAAGTCAGTCGACAACTGGGGCATAACACAAGGCACAACCCAATTCAGTCATGTCGAGCCCAACACTGCATGGTCCAGAGTTGTGCCAGACTGCCAGCACCTTGGTCATGCTAGCCCATGGCATGAGTCATGACATGTTGGGGTAGGGCTACACATGCCTTCTATCATGCCTGGCACAACCCACATTCCTGCCATGCTGGAACGACACATGGCATAGAAAATTTAAAAAAAAAGCAGCCGGCTACTTTTTTTTTGCCCATTCAGAGTAAACCGTTCAGGTACCCCAACAAGGACAACAATAGGCACTAGCTTGTTGCTATCATGTCGGACATTATAAAAAATAAAAATAAAAAATACTTAAAACTTTGGGCTGTCAAATTTGATCCAACAATTCAATGACATAAATCCAACTGATGAGAAATTTTTGTCCTAATTATTATTTAAAATTTTATTTTTTTAATTAAAAATTCTATAAATAGCATGTTAATTTTTTATAATTATTTTATAAACACGTCTCATCTCATCCCCTCTCTTAGCTCTAAAATAAAGTTTGTGCAGTTTTTAAATTTTTGGTAACTTTTTTTAATAATTTATAATTTAAATATTACAAAGTACCAATGTTATTATGATGATGTGCATCAATGGCAAAGGACAAAAAAAATGAGATTGAACATCCAAAATGTATTTGCTGCAAATATAAAATTAAAATACAAATTACAATCGTTTTATAATTTTTTTAGTAATTATTAGATTAATAAATAAAATAAAATAATTAATAACAAATTAATAAATATTTTATACTTCTCTTATTTTAAATCCAATGTCATGAATTAAAAAAATAATAAATAATAAATTTAATAAAAATAAATTAGACTAAAGCATTAACAATAATGACAATCCGATTATAAGAATCTAAATCAAAACTAAATTTTATCTCATAATCTCGACTTATTTGCCTAGAAAATATAAAATTAAAAAAATTTCAATAATCTAGACGTATTTTAATATTGTTAAAAATAAAAATATTAAAAATATTATGAAAAATACAACATAGTATATGTATTATAATATATATATATATATATATATATATATATAAGAGTTTTAGTGTCATTATTACATATTAATCATTACACCAAAAAATATTCATTAAATATCAAAAAAATCTAACTTAGCAGCAATATCTTTAATGTTGAATCAACTTAATGTTCAATAACAACCATTCATTTATTATAATAAGTTTGTGAGCGAAAACATGCCAATGTTGATTACTAGTATAGGTCATTCAATTAAATTTTTTAAAGATCCTAAAATAATTAAGGTAATGCAAACCTACTATCAACCTAATTATCATAAAATTCATAAGTTCACTCGTAAGAATAACATAATAAATATTTTAAATTAAAAAAATAATTAATAATTAATAAACTTAGAAAACATAGTAGAATAATATCTATAATGTCTTATATCTAGATTAATAATGATAGAACTTCATTCGTATCTCTCATCACGTACTACATCAATTCTAAATAATAACTTAATAACAAAATTATAGATTTTCTTGAGATATCTCATCCTCATGATGGTTCCACTATATATGAATGTCTGATAAAGATTGTTATAGAATATAATACTTATAATAAAATTTTTAATATCATAGTTGATAATGTTTTAAATAATGATATCATCATTAACATAATTATTAAAATAATTAGAGATGAGCTATTAAACTAAAATTTTCATGTTAGACATATATATCATATAATTAACATGATAGTATAAGCAAGAATAAAATTATTTTCTATCCATTAAAAAATATAAAAAATTTATTAAAATATCTTATAACACATAGAAAATAACAAGAATTTTACACGAAGTTTTTCAACGAACAAAAAATATTTCAAATGAATATCATACACCATTAGAACTATACCTACCTGATGTTAGAATTATGTGTTGGCTACCAACACATGATATTCAATTATATCAATAATAAGAATATAAACTCATTATTGAAAATTTAAACTAAAATATATAAATTTTATATTTAAAATTTCTAATAATTTTTTATAATACAATAAATATATATTTATATGTATATACTTTCACTACTTCGATTGTATTTAGTTACATATGTAATATTAGTAATATATTTAATAAATATAGAGGACACACTGATTTTAGTATCATAACAATTAAAATGAAAACTAATTATTTATAATATTGATCATTCATTATATTTTTATTACTTTGTTGATTATATGAATCTTAGAATTAAGATTAAAAAAATAAAAAATATATTAAAATATATATCTACTTGCAATAACCAATCAGAAGAATCAAATATTTAGATTCACATAAAATTATATAATATATTTACATATTATAATATTAGGTATGCTAGTTATAACAAGGCTCTATGTACAAATATAAATATTATATTAAGAGAATTTTTTTATTCAATTAGTTGGGAACAAATAATGAGATTATCTATCAAATAAAAGCATGTTATCTCAGTACTTAAATATCGATTATTATTCTATCATTTTATATAATAATAATAAAAATTTAAAGATATTGAGTTTGTAAAAATCATTGGAATTCATATATCTCATGTTATCTAAATGATACGTGATCTATTGATCCCATTAATATCTAGCATAGTATTAGAGTCTATTTTTTTGTAACTATGAATATTATTTTCGATAAAAAATCCAAATTATGATCATGTTTTATATTAATATTTTCATGCTTAAAGAACTTGAAAGAATCAATGATACATATTTATAATAGAGCAAAAGAATTACTAGTGAATGATGATTTCTATGACATCAAGGAAATTGTTATTACTGCTACCACTAGTTTCAAAATCAGGCGTGATGAACTAAATCATATTATAGACACAGACTATTCACAAATATTAGAAAACTAACATACAATGTATGTTTATTTGAATTTTGTTGAAGTAGATGTATTAGTGTTCTTGTTTACTTTTAGAATGTTTTATTTTATTATTACTTTCATACGATAACATGGTACACAAACTGAAAGTGAAACATATTTTTTTTATTTAGTTATGGCATGAATTTTATTTATCTAATTTAGAATTCAATATAGTTTAATTTTGATATTTGTATTTTTTTAAAATTAAAATTTTACTTAAAAAATTAAACTTAAAAATAAAAGTCGATGTAAAAATAGCAACGAGACCGACATTGTACTTTGTGATGTTTGTGCCCATATGTCACAGCCACTAGATTGCCCACTAACTATGTATGTTGTTGTGCATTGTGGTATGGCACTACAATAGTACCACATGATTGGCCAGTGGGCCTGGGTCATGGCCAATAGAGATTGAATTAGTGTGTGCTATCCGACACTAGTAGTGTTGCCACTTCCAACCAGACCCATCATGATTCAACATGTTTAATTCAAAAAGGCGGATCATTAGGCCATGCCGAGCCAACCTTCCATATGGCTATGCCCGACACAACACATGGCCTAACTGGGCCATGAAAAAATGAGTCATGCGAACCTGACACAGCCCATTTAACACATTCTAGTATCATCTTTTCTAGATCACCATATATCTAAATGTATTAAATCGAATGAGTCATTATTTATATCAGCCTTACATCCATCATATGAAATTCTAATATAAGTTTCTTACTAACATGTTTCACACTCCAAGATAAAAATATCTTTAATACTAGAATAAAATATTTTTAACTTGATCAATAATAAGTAATCAACTTAAGAATAAACAAGCAAAGAATTCAACTCATTCAGACACCTAATAGAAGATCCTATAATAAAAAAGATATATAATTCATTCTATTCAATTATAAATAAAATATTTCTCACAATCATCTAATTCTATAAACAAAAATTAGTAAAAAATAAAATAAAATTATGTTTAAATTATTTAAAAATATAACTCATAAAAAAATAAACTAACAAAATAATTAAGAATAAATAACACAGTAAAAGAATAAAGGATCAAGCTAAACATTATCATTTCTAATAACTTTTAAGATTTTGTTAATGATTATCATAATATTTACATAACAAGAAAAAAATAGTGAACAAATAGCAACTACCAATGAAATCGATATTTATTCATGTATTAATAATATAGTAATCTGAAGTAAGAGTACAAGTAACAAGACCAATAATACCAAAAGAATGAAAAATACCTAATGTTGCCTTGGAGAGAAGGTTTATATATTTATCCCTAGTAAGTATCAGAATAAACAAATTCTACAATAATTTTTTAATGACTTATAGTTAGTATTTCTCTCGTATTACTTTGTAATACTCTCGATTCACTTTCTAAAAATAATTACCAACAATATCTCTAATAATGCTATTTTTCATATAATATATGCATTATAAGAAAAATCTCATGTGTCTATATAGTGATATCATATCACAACTCTCCAAATTAATAGTCAAAAATACAAATTTGTCCATCAAAATTAAAAAAAATAAAGTTTTCAATTGAGAGTTACCCTCAAAATAAACTAAAACTAGATGTGTCGAATAGGTCGGGCAGCCCTATCCCGGCCTGAGTAACGGCCCTACTCGGCCGTGCCTAGCCCGACACTATCCAAACCCATGCTCATGGCTGTGCTGGGCCAGCTCATGGCACGGCTCGTGCCGTGCTGTGTCTAGATCTATCGGGCTCGTGCCGCACCAGGAATGGCCCAGTATCCTGGCCCAAGAGCACTAGAATTCGACACGACCCAAACTGTACCCCACCCAATCGCCCTTCCGGACGCTCGATGCCCGACAACCGACCATGAGGCCTAAGCCCATCTTTCTATCGGTCCTGTAACCCAAACCGACCCGACCCATCGATCCCTTTTCCCCAGTTCCAGCCATAGCCCAATGGCCGAGGTTCTAGAAGCCGAAGCTTCTAGAACCTACGACCATTTAAATATTGGCAGTTAGATTTCACCCCCAACGACTATGAGGCAGAATTCAAAGGACTAAAAATTATATCCTAATTTTTCAAATCTATAAAACCTCTCCCCCCTCATTCATTAATTTTAAGTTTTTTATATTATTCTCTCTCTCATATTTTCTCTCTCTCTGTCTCCTCTCAATTCTCATTATTTCTCTCACTTTCGACTTTCGTCTTTCAAGACTCGGGTATGAAATATGGACTGTAAGTTCAACCTATCAATTGCGGTGCAGTGCGAACATCAAAAAAATAATTATTTTATGTATTATAATTTGTGGGTATTTGTTTTTTAGCATTTAGTTAAGTTTTATTTTTAAATTTTATTTAACATTAGTTTAAAGTTTAAAATTTTAAAAATTAATTTTTAGTTTAATTAATTTTAATTAATATATAAATTTAAAAACATAATATAATATAATTAGAAAACAAATAAAAAATAAAGATGACAAATAATAATTTTAATTACAATAATAAAATTAATTTAAACATAAAAATAAAAAATTATAATATAGATAACAAAAACCCTACGAAAATGTCCGAGGCTGCTAAAAGTAGAGGTGGCAAACATGTCGTGTCGGGCCGGCCCATACAGTTTTAGGCTGTCCAACCGAGCTACCGTGCCGAGCCAGGAGCATGGTTACTATACCGTGTCATACCTGGCCCGGCATGATTTTATGAAGATCAGGCCCGACATGAGCCCGTGACACGAAATCCACCAGATTCGGCCCAGTTAGGGTGGGGGGCAAATCCATAATTTTAAAAAAAAATTAGAGTTTCGGCGGCGTGCCGCCGCACCACCATGCATCTTTGCCCTTTAGGGGCTCCACGAGCATCGCCTGTCGGGCATCGGCTCGTTGCGACCACGCTTGATGCATGGTCATGCATGCCGTGCCGACGTGCCAGGCATGGCACATAGGCCGAAAGCTTCGGCCCAGCAAGAAATGACTCGTGCAGTAGGTGTGCCCAGCACGGACCCGAACACAGCATTGTAGAGTACCATGCCAAGCCAAGCACAGATGAACCGTGTCAGGCCAGGCACAACTGAATCGTGTCATGCCTCGTGTCGGTCCAAGCCGGCCCGGCCATTTGACAAATCTAGCTAAAACTTTGATTTCTCTAGTCATTTCGACTCAAATATCTAAAAAATAAAAAACTAAAAGAACATCAATAGTTTAAACTCACTTTAATAAAATACAATAAAAAAATATTAGGAGTGCCAAAAAAGAATCAACACAATGCGAATATTATAAAAAAAATTAAACTGTACGAGTTCGTGTGGGACTGAACACCTTAAAAGACATACCAAACAATGCACCAAAAAACATGGTGCATTAGATCCTAAGCAAACTCAACTCAGCAATGGATTCTTTGAGGCTAAATCCAGTTCAGCCTCAATGTTGACTCTCTTCATATATAGAAACGAATTAGGGAGGGAAGATATGAGTAAACTGATTAATACGATGAATCTTTCGATTAGGTTTTTGGAGGATCCAAGGGTAGCCAGTATCATGTAAAATCAAAAAAAAAATTATTTTTTTAAATATTTTTCAAATCTATAAAACCCCTCCCCCTCATTCATTAATTTTAAGTTTTAAACATTGTTCTCTCTCTCTCGTATTTTCTCTTTCTCTCTGTTTCCTCTCAATTCTTGTTTTTTATCTTGCTTTCGACTTTCGACTTTCGGTACTCGGGTATGAAATATGGATTGTAAGTAAAACCTGTCCATTATCGTATGGTGCGAATATCAAAAAGATAGTTATTTTACACATTATGATTTGTGGATATTTATTTTTTATTATTTAGTTAAGTTTATTTTTAAATTTTAGTTAACATTAATTTAAAGTTTAAACTTAAAGAATTAATTTTTAGTTTAATTATTTTTAATAAATATATAAATTTAAAAACATTAAACATAATATAATTAGGAAAAAATTAAAAATAAAAATGAAAATAGTAATTATAATTATGATAATTAAATTAATTTAAACATAAACATAGAAAATTATAATATCAATAATAAAAACCCTACAAAAAAATCCAAGACTGCTGAAACTTTGATTCCTTCAATCGTCTCAGCCTAAACATCTAAAAAATAAAAAATAAGAACATCAATAATTTAGATTCACTTTAATATAATACAACAAAAAATATATTAGGAGTACCAAAGAAAAATCAACACAATGTGAATATTGTAAAAAAATTTCAAACTATAAGAATTCGTGTGACACTAGGCACCTTAAGAGACATGCCGAATAATGCACCAAAAAATATGGTGCATTAGATCCTAGGCAAATTCAATATAGCGATGAATTTTTTGAGGTTAAATCCAGTTTAGCCTCAATGTTGACCCCCTCATATACGTCAAAGAATTAGAAAAAGAAGACATGGGCAAACTAATCAACATGATGGATCTTCCAATTTGGTTTTCAGAGGATCCAAAGATAGCTAATATCATGTAAATTTATTTTCAATTTGCATATAATAGGATTCCTAGGTCCACATCTAAGAATGATAAACTAAAATACTATAACATAAAAATAATTATAATTAATGAATTTATGAATTATAATTGAGTGATATCCATGATATACGATATCTAGACTTGTCATAATGATGTATCTTATGCATGGCTCGTCTCCTACTATGTAAATTCTAAATAGATACTAAATAAAAAAATATTAGAATTCTCAGAGATTTTCTATCCTTATGATAGTCTGGCCATTTATGAGTACATGATAAAAATCTTTAAAGAATATAAAATTCAAAATATAATATATAATATCTCATTCGATAATACATCTAATAATGAAATAGCCATTAATATTTTTATTGTGACTATTAGAGATGGACCATTATGAGAAATTTTATATGTTGATTGCATGTATCACATTATTAACATCGTAGTACAAGCGGGAATAAAAATTATTTCCCCCACTTTTGAAAACATACGTAACTCACTAAAATTTTTTTGTACACCTCATAGACATCAGAAGTTTGGTACTCTATGTTTATCTGTGGATCTAATGAAGAAAAAATTTCAATCGGATGTAAAATATCATTGGAATTACACATATCTTGTATTGGATATAAACACGCGATATCTAACTACGCCAATATTAAAAGTGACAAACTTATTATTGGCAATACTACTAGCTTCCAAAAATTTTATTTATGAAATTCCTAAAGATTTTTTATGACACAACGAACATGTGTTTGTCAGTTATACTTCCAACTCTTGTATTATACTCAAGTGCATATGCAATATTAGTAGTATGTTTAGAAAATTTAGAGATGACCCGATATTCAGCAATGTAATTATAGAGATAAAAACCAAGTATTTAAAGTATTAGTCCACCATTTCATCTCTTTATTATTTGACTATCTGCATGGACTATATGATTAAGGTAAAAGGGATAGAAAATATTTTGACATACATATCCTCGTGCATGAACTAGGAAGACCAACCTAAAAAATTCATTCACAAGAAATTGATTAAGCTCTTTATATACTATTATACTATGTATAATGGTGGTAGTAGTAGTGAGGCTCTGAATATGAACATTGATATCATATTCGGAGACGATGAATTTTTTATTCAGGCAGCAAAATAAAAATAACGAGATGGATCATCAAATAGGAACAAATTGTCTTGGTACTTATATATTAATTACTACTTAATCCTATTACATTCCGATAACAAAATTATGATATTTTACAGTGATAAAAATCATACGAGTTCACCTATCTCATGCTATCTAATATGGCATGTGATCTACTAACTCCTCTGATATCGAGCGTAGCATCAGAGTCTTTTTTTGTTGCAATGAATATGATTTCAGATAAGAAATCAAGATTACAACCAGATATTATTGAGGCATTAGCATGGAAAAAAAATTAAGAGGATTCAAGCTTGGACATCCAAGATTATGCTGGGACTGGAGCAAAAGGAAGGAGTTAGTTGCTGATGATGATTCGTAAAATATTGATGATGATTGATGACTGATATGAATTTGAGATATTAATGATTGAGCTGAGAATCTGAGCCTATTTTACTGCCTACGACCTACTGCTATTGATACACTGATACTGATATCATCATTAATCATACGCTAACAAGATTTATATTTATCATTTTTATTTATTATTTTTGGATTATATTTGTTTTTTTTTCGTTAATTTACTTTTAGACTTGATTTAAACACTTAAGTTTTTATTATTTACATTTGATTGTATTAGTGTTTTAGTTTTATTAATTCAAACACTATTAAAATTAAAATTTTAGTAGTATATGTTTTATTTAATTTAATAATTTAAAAAATAAATAATTATTTATTTATTTTAATTTAATTATTTTAAGTATTAAATAATTAAAATTAAATTTTTTTAATAATTTTAAATTCTAGATTAAAAATTATTCAAACGACCCGAACACGGCCCAAACATGGCCCGAACAATCAAACCCCGCCCCAAACCTAGCCCAAACAAGCCAGATCAGGCCTGTCTAGGCACGACCCAGCACAAAATGCTAAATAGTCATGCCAATGGGCAATGCTGGGCCGAATATGTTGAAGTCGTATAATGCCTGGCAGTTGGCACGGCACAGTGGCCCGATTGGGCCACCGAAAATGGGCCAAGTCAGCCCATTTGACACATCTAACTAAAATTTGATTTAGATTTTACCCAATTTAAAAACCCTAAATTCAGGACTTCCAAATATTATTACCCACAAAAATTAAGGTTTCAAAAAAAAACTAAATTTTTCACCCTCAAATTCCAATTGCACACTCCAGAGGTGCTATTTCACACCCACACGCCACGAATGAACATCAATCCACAATAAAACCCTCGAAAAATAGTTTCTCCCCAAAATAAAATAGCTGAAAATATGATTTCTTTACCCATATAATCATGACTTCATTGTTGTTACTGACCTACAACATCACATATAATGAGTGAGCAACATTGACATAATAGCACACATGGCTATTCATCTTTTGAACTGCAAGCTATTACGTGAATAATGTTGGTATAGTGCATGTGATCCCTCACAACCCTAAGTTTTGCACTACACCCCTAGGATTTTGTATCTTATATCATATAAAATTATAAGCCAAACATCAACATAACTCGGCAAAACTCAATATCAAATATATACAAAGAGAAGCCCATAAATATTATGCCATTTGGATTATGATAGTCTATGGGTAAAATGCTCCTATCCATAATACAAAAATAAAAAAAAATACAAAAAGTAAATGAGTGATAAACTATAAACTACACCAAGATACATAATCCAAAAGAAGACGTAAATCAGTTTGAACATAATTAATGATGAAAGATTTTACATAGAAATACAAAGTTAATTATTAAGATATATTTGTATATGTAGCCAAAATAATCTCTAAATAGATTATATTATCTTTAATTACTTCTCATAGATGATTAGTTTGTCAGCAATAAAAGAAAAAAAAAATTCAAGGTGGTCTTAATAAGTAAGTATGCAAATTAGTCATCAAGTTATTATATAAAATTGAAGAATGATTAAGTTTGTAAATTACAAAAAAAAACTTATATAAGCTCAATTAATCTTTGAAAACTGAGTTTAAAATATTTTATAATACAATGATACTGTTTAGATTGCACAAGTCTATTTTAGACTTAGCTCCTTTTATCAAATAAAATTATTATTTTGTCAATTTATGATCAAGATATCATTATCAATAAAAATGATTACTTGAAAAATAATAACTTATTGAGTTTCTTTAGATAGTTCCAAATAAATGATAAAAACTCAAATATTTTATTATAATTGAGATATTATATAACTATTGAGGAATAATTTTATTCTAACAAAATATCTAATAAATATTCTCATTATTTTTAAAATATTGAATAGTGCATTAGTCAAGAATAATTTCTTGTATTATATAAGTTATGAAACCTAATAATTTATATTTTATCAACGTTGTGAGTTATTCACTAAATTTTCTTTTAAAAATACATATAAAAATTTTTTTTTCAAGATGATCTTGATAAAGAGGTATGCAAATCAGTCATCAAGTTTTTATATAAGATTGAAGAATGATTATGTTTATAAATTACAAAAAAAGCTTATATAAGTTTAATTAATCTTTAAGAACCTAGTTTAGAATATTTTATAAAACTATGATATTATTTAGATTGCATGAGCATATTTTAGACTTTGCTCCTTTTATCAGATAGAATTATTATTTTGCTAATGTATGATCAAGATATCATTATCAATAAAAATGATTAATTAAAAAATAACAACTTATGGAGTTTCTTTAGACATAGTTCCAAATATATGATAAGAAGCTAAAATATTTTATTATAATTGAGGTATTATATAACTATTGAGGAATAATTTTATTATAACAAAAATACCTAATAAATATTCTCATAAAATTTAAAATGTTGAATAGTGCATTAGTCAAGAATAATTTATTGTATTAGATAAGTAATGGAACCTAATAATTTATATGTTATCAACATAATGAGTTATTTACTAAATTTTATTTAAAAAATACATAAGAAATTTTATTTTCCAAGATGATCTTGATAAGGAGATATGCAAATCAGTCATCAAGTTTTTATATAAGATTAAAGAATGATTATATTTGTAAATTACAAAAATAGCTCATATAAGTTCAATTAATCTTTGAAAACTTAGGTTAGAATATTTTATAATACAACGACATTGTTTAGATTGCATGAGTATATTTTATTTTAGACATTGCTACTTTTATCAAATTGAATTATTAGTTTGCCAATGTATGATCAAGATATCATTATCAATAAAAATGATTAATTGAAAAGTAACTTATAATGTTTTTTTAGACATTGTTCCAAATAAATGATAAGAAACTCAAATATTTTATTATAATTGAGGTATTATATAAACTATTGAAGAATAATTTTATTTTAACAAAAATATCTAATAAATATTCTCATAAAATTTAAAATATTGAATAGTGTATTAGTCAAGAATAATTTCTTGTATTAGATAAATTATGAAACCTAATAAATTATATTTTATCAATATAGTGAGTTATTTACTAAATTTTATTTAAAAAATACATATGAAAATTATTTTTTTTATACTAGAGCATGTAAAAAAATTTAAAAACTTAATATTTATTTTAAAGATCATGATTATATTTAACTTATTAAGTATTCTTATTTTAGTTGAAGATCAACTATACAGACATAAGATATAATGAGTTAAAATTATTTTTTTTAATATTACTTTCTAAAAAAATAAGATATAAACAATTACATCATGATCCAATAAAAAAAAATATATCATATTATTACTATTATACCTATAAATTTTATTGAATCAAACACTTATTTAAAGAAATTAATTTTTTCATTTTAGATCATATTACTCTTTATTAAGATAACTCACCAACTAGACAAGATTTCAATTTGATTTTCTAATAGTGGATAAAACATATAGAAATTAAATATCATTTTATTAAAAATTAGTCACAAAATATATTGTTTATCACTATTCACTATACATATTTCTACCACAAATTAGCTTACAAATTATCTTTACAAAAATATTGACAACCAAAATTCTGTTATTTCTTCAAATTTAGTGTACATGATATAATTGTATTAATTTGATGAAAACTTATAATTATATTTTATAAGCTATATTTTATTTTTAGAATTGTATTGATAAGCATACATTTATAATAAAGATAACTAATTGATGATCAATCAACACAGTTTGTTTTGGCTGAGGTAAGATTAACGAATTAAAGCAAATTTAATTAAAAAAATTAGTGGTATATTAAGTAAGAAATTTGAATAATAATATATAATACAATGATGCAAGTAGCATGCTACTTGCATAATGCATGTACCACCTTATACTAATAGACACTACCAAGCATAACTAAAATAATGGCAAATAAATCAAGTACCACAAGAAATTTGATGAGACAGTGAAAATTTAAAAAAAATAAGAAACTTACAAAAAAAAATTCACAAAAAACATTCCTAGCAATATGACCAACATAAAACAAATTAACTAAAAATAAATTCAAAACAAGTTAATCTTAAATTAAAAAGTTAAAAGCACTTGTATCTTATTCCACAATTATCAACTATTCCAAGTCATGGAAATACTAAGTTAAATATTTTTTTAATATTCCAAGCATTTAGATTTCACACAACTAAATTATAACATAAATGAGTCTTCTCCCTAGTTCCATCTACAAATAAGTCCATGTGAGTGAACTCAAATCCACATAATGTGAATCATAACCTTGAGTTTACCCTAGCTAACTTAATCACTCTGTGGACGCTTAGTCTATTTATTTTAAACTTAGAATCTATATGTGTGTGTGTGCGTGTACGATTTCACAAATATTAACATGCCAAATCTCATAAGAAATTCAAAATTAAAAATATTTGAACGAGAATAATATTAATAAGATTGATCACATGAGAAATTATCATTTACATACATATATGTACTATAGATATGTCTTGGCACTATAACAAGTATGTTCATTCAATGATAAAATATATTTGATTCAAAATTTATTAGTCATAATCTCTCTAATTTTTAGAAGTAAAACTATCAATATATTAATATTTTCCAGACTTCATGATTAAGCAAGAGCTTTGTGTATTGAGTATAAAATTATCAAATGGGCCAAGCGGCCCAAGCCCAGCCTGAGAGCATAACCCGACTCACCCATGCCAAGCCTGCTCATGGCACGGCTCGTGCCATGTCATGCCTAGATCAACAAGGCGTTGAGCTTTCAGACATTTTGTCTTTCGGGACTCAGGTGTTGTGCAGATTGTGATACGCATGCGGTGTGATATCAAAAAGCCAAAATTTATGCGTTATAATTTACAGATATTTTTTTATTTATTAATTTTTAAATTTTAAAGTTTTAAATTTAAAATTTTCTTCTCTCTAGTCACTCTCTCCTAGTCCTAACTCATAAGTCGAATCTATAAATTAAAAAATAAAAAAAATGACAAATACTAATTTTAATTATGAAAATAAAATCAATTAAGATATTTATTAACGAAAACCCTACGAACAAGTCTAAAGCTGTCGATACTTTGATTTTTCCTGTCGTCTCGATCCAAACATCTAAAAAATAAAAAACTAGAAGAATAACAGTAATTTAAACTCACTTTAATATAATAAAATAAAAAAATATTAAGGATACCAAAGAAGAATTAGCACAGTACAAATATTATAAAAAATTATTAATATGTAGAAGTTCGTGTGAGACTAAACACCTTAAGAGACATGTCGAATTATGCACCAAAATACATAGTGCATTAATTCCTAGAAAAACTCAACTCAGCAGTGAGTTTTTTTAGGCTGACTTAAATCCAGTTCAATCTTAAAGTTTACTCCCTTAATATACAGCAACAAGTTAATGAGGAATGGTATGGCTAAACAAATCACCATATTAGGTCTTTCGTTTAGGTTTTTCAAGAATCCAAGAGTAGTCAGTATTATATATACATATTTTCAGCCTGCATATTATAGGATTCCTAGATCTACATCTAGGAATGACATACTAAAATACTATAAGTTAGAAAATAAAATAATAATTAATAAATTTAGAAAATATAGTAAGTAATATCCGTGACATCTAATATCTAGATCAGTCATGACGATGCATCTTATGCATACCTCACTGCTCACTATGTAAATTCTAAATGAACACTAAATAAAAAAAATTAATATTTTTTTAGATTCTCCATCCTCTGATGACTCGGTCATTTTCAAGTATATGATAAAAATCTTTAAAAAATATATAATTCAAAATAAAATATTAAGTATCACATTCAATAATGCATCTAAAATATGAAGTAATAATTAACATATTTGCTAAGAGTATTAGAAATAGACTATTAAAAAAAATTTTCACGTTAGATACATATGACATATCATTAATTTAATAGTACAAGCAGGAAGAATGTATGTACCCCTGCTTTAGAAAACATGCATAACTCACTAAAATACATTAGTATGTCTCACAAATAATAAAAGTTTGATAGTCTCTGTTTGTTTTCGAGACTAAATAAAAAGAAATTTCAATCGGATATGAGACACTATTAAAATTATACATACCTGATATTAGTATCATGTGTTGGATATGAACACATAATATTCGACTATGTAAATAATAAAAATAATAAACTTATTATTAATGATACTAACTAGGCTACAGAAATTTTATTTATGAAATTCTTAAAATTTTTTTATGACACGACAAATATATGTTCGTCAGTTTATACTCTCATGACTTGCATTACACTCGGATACATATACAAAATTAGTAGGATATTTAAAAAATTTCGAGATAATCTGACACTTAGCAATATGATTCTAGGGATAAAAACCAAATACTTAAAATATTAGTTCACCATTCCATCTCTTTATTATCTGGCAGCCTGGATAGACCTTGGGATTAAGGTGAAAGAGATAGAGAACGTTTTGACATACATATCCTCGTGCATGAACTAGGAAAACCCACCTAAAGAATTTATTCATAAGAAGTTGACTGAGCTCTTTACTGCTATGATACTAGTTATGATGATAGTAATAATGAGGCTCCGAGTATGAACATTGATACCATATTCAGAGATAATGACTTTTTTATTTAGACAATGAGAAGAAAATAATGAGATTGACTATCAAATAAAAGTGATCTTGGTACTTAGATACCTATTATTAATTAATTCTATTATATTCTAATAATACGAATCTTAATATATTATAGTGGTAGAAATTATATGAGTTTATCTATCTCATACTATCTAAGATGACATGAGATCTACTGACTCTTCCGATATCGAGCATAGCATCGAAGTTTACTTTTTCTGTTATAGTGAATATTATTTTAGATAAGAGATCCAGATTACGATCAGATATTGTTGAGACATTATCATGCATGAAGGATTGAAAATATTCGAGCTTAGGTATCTAGAATCATGCTGAGACTATAGCAAAAGCTGAGGAATTAGTTGCTGATGATTATCCATATGATATTAATATTAAGTATAATTTGACGATTGATGACATTGACAATTGACAAATTAAGACGCTAATATCTAATATTGAATTTACTCATTACATTATATATATCTTTATTTATTTTTTATTAATGATATTATTTTGAGTTTGATGATTAATTCTTGAATATTAATTTTTTATGAATTTGTATTATGAATTTATTGTTATTTATATTTAAGTTTTATTAATTCATACACATTTAGTTTTTAAATTTTTGTTATTTAATATAATAAACTTTAAGTTTTATTAAATTTAATAAAATAAAATTTAATATAATAACTATTAATATTAACTAAAAACTATGTAAGTATATAATTAAATAATTAATTTTTAAATTTTTTAATATTTTAATATTCTGAATTTAAAATTTAAAATAATTACAAAATTAAAACCCAGGCCAGAACTGACCTGTCCAGACCCAACCTGACACTGTTTCATCACAGCCAGGGCAGCGGGCCATGCCAGGCCTGCTGTGATGAAGCCGTGCTGAGGCAAGCACGGCACGATGGCCAAGTTGGGCCACCTAAAACTGGCCCAGCCCAACCCAACCCATTTGACACCTCTAATTGGGTATGATCTCCATGTGTGTGTGTGTGTGTTTGGTGATATATTTTATTTTAAGAAAATGATTAATAAAGTGATGAACATACAAAAAATAAAAAACCATGAATGGTGGTGATATTTCTTACAATCTAATACAATAGCCAAAACTACAAACTTTTGAGCAGTAAATTTATGTTCGTTCATTAATTTCTTTGAGAGAAAATGAGTGGTGATACCTTTAACTTTCTTGTCCATCCAGCGTTCAACTAGCATCCCAGCACATATTCCACCAGCAATCCATGCCCCATAGAAAGCTACCGCATATGATAAAGAACTTCGTGGAATAAAATAATATTCTGGAATTTGTCTAAGCTTTTTAGGAAGACGCTTTTTTATAACCACCTTCAAACCCATGCTATGATCCTTCTGCAAGTCACCGCCCATGGCTTTCCAGTCAACTTCTTTAAATGGATCCTTTGGCGCTTCAGCTGCCATGATTATATCGCTGCAGTTACCAGATTCAAAATGCAAGTCAATTCAAATGTTTAATATGTCATATTGTCATAATAATGTCAGTGCTGGGCACAAACAAAAAAAGGTAAAATTCTAAAGATTTATAGCAATAGTTTCAAACAAAGGTATTTAATATATTCACATTACAAATAAACTACGGGTTTTAATGTTGAGGCTTAAACGTAATGACAATCCACCTAAAAATTGTAACCTCGGTACAATCAGAAACTTTGTTTCCATGCATTAATGCATATAAATTTTTAATGTTTGTGAAATTACTTCTCCTATTTGTCAAGTTTATTTTTCCAACTACATTCACAACGATAATTTATTTTTCACCGGTTAATTTATAAAAATTTAACAGGCCTGAACATGGGTTGCAAATGATCCACGTAGCCGACATAAAATAAAAGCCATGCTTGACTTCATGACTACATGCAGATTGGCCATAGATATGATATAATAATAGATAAAACCACATTCACGCTTCAAATCAGAACCAGCCATAAGTTTGGTTGATAGAATAATACATAAAACACCTGAGACTTATGATTGTAAACCTGTAGCTCAGACTGCAATACAAAATGACAGAGACGTGAATGGTTATGAAGAGGGATTAACGAATCCCATGCTGCTCACTCGACAGCACCCTTGCTCACTTTAGTATTGTTTGGGAGCGAACCAGGCAGCTCAACAGCAGGGTCCTGGGGAATTGCAGGATGACTACTCTAAAACTAAAAGTAAAATGATAAAAAGAGGGTCGGGCCCCGGACAATAAGTTGACCCAATAACAAACGTCAAAAGTGTGTGTTTATTTATATATATATTTATATATGTTTATTTATTTGTATATATGTATATATATATTCTATGTATTTGTATATATTTAAACATTAACATATATGTTTATATTTTGGTTACTGAAAATAATAAAACAATATTATTTATATTTTATTGCATCATTTATAAAATATTAAAAAAAATTAAATAAAAATAAAAAAAAAGGAATAATTGTATTTTGGGGCACTCCTAGTCCGAATTAAATATTTGAAATAAATAATCAAAATTTCAATATTTAAAAAAATATATATCAAATTTTTAAATAATTAATTTTTGTTGCATTGAATTATGATAATCCTAAAACATCCTCACTTCTCTCCCTCGATCCTCTCTCATCGACCCTCGCCCCTTGCCCCTAATTTCTCACTGGAGCTCCACGGAAGAGCTTGATAGAGCTCCACGAGCTTCTTGGAGATCCTCGCTGGAGCCCGTGGAACTCCATGAGTTTCATCGTGGAGCTCAAGTGAGGGACGAGGAGAGATGATCAACTTAAGAGGGGTGAGGGTGTTTTAGGATTATCACAATTTAATATACCAAAAATCAATTATTTAAGAGTTTGGTGTACTTTTTTTAGAATATTAAAATTTTGTTTACTTTTTCAAATTTTTTGTTGGGAGTGCATTAAAATATATATCATGTCATAAAATAATTATATTTACTCTACCAAGAATCTAAAGCCTAATTTTACCCTCAACTGACTTATAAGCAATCAAAAATATAATAAAAATTTGTACTAAATAATTTTAATGTGCATCATAAGTCAATGACATAAGTGGGATATGAACCCACATACTTCACTTTATAAAATTTCCTTGCCTCCACAAAATAAACAAATTATGTTTTGAATATATATATATATTTTTTTTTTTATTTATTTATTTATTTGTGTATATAGTTATATATATCTATGTTTAAATATATACAAATGCATAGAATACATGTGTGTGTGTGTGTGTATTTATATGTATATATATATATATATATATTATTTATTTATTTGTGTATGTATTTATATATCTATGTTTAAATATATACAAATACATAGAATACACATGTGTGTGTGTGTTTGTTTGTTTAAATATATATTATTTATATATTCTATATATTTATATTTTTATATTTTTATATTTTTATATTTTTATATTTTTATATTTTTATATTTTTATATTTTTATATTTTTATATTTTTATATTTTTATATTTTTATATTTTTATATTTTTATATTTTTATATTTTTATATTTTTATATTTTTATATTTTTATATTTTTATATTTTTATATTTTTATATTTTTATATTTTTATATTTTTATATTTTTATATTTTTATATTTTTATATTTTTATATTTTTATATTTTTATATTTTTATGTATTTATGTATTTATATATTTATGTATTTATATATTTATGTATTTATATATTTATATATGTTTATGTTTAAATTTAAAGAAATACATAGAATGTGTGTGTGTGTGTGTGTGTGTGTGTGTGTGTGTGCACTTATTTATTAATATTTATGTTTTTATATTTATATATGTTTATATTTAAATATATAGAAATACATCGAATATGTTTATTTATATATAAATATTTTCATAATATATTTGATTTGTCTTGTGTAGCTTGGTGATAAAGTGAGTTTTATGAAGTAGACCATATTGATTAGTATACCATTTATATTGTTGACTGATTTTGCGGGTCACAATTATTTAGTTAATTTTTTTAATATTTTTTATAATAGTTTATGTGTCATTTGGGGCAAAATCTCTTTTTTGTTTTCATTACACCAAAACACAATTATTTTTTGTTTTAATGTATTTTAAAATTTTTTTAAATTTTTTATTTATTTTTTTTAAATTTTTTTATTTTTTTTTATTTTTTTTTTATTTTTTTTTTATTTTTTTTTTATTTTTTTTTTATTTTTTTTTTATTTTTTTTTTTCAAAAATTTTAAAAATAATACACCAATAAACACACTATCATAAAACAAACCAAGGACATCATACTATGACCCAACAATTAGTCCATGGGTAGACACTTATTGGCCTTGGATTGGCCATACACCATGGGCAATTAAGCACTACGCATGTCGATTGGACCTCACTGACCATGCCCCTTTGTATATGTCATGGATTCAATTTTTGAGTGATGGTGGTTAACATATAGCTCTTGCCTAGGCTACGAGGCATGTGACATGTGGATGAAGACTTGTGTTCAGTGGAGCATGGCATTGGAATGGGGAACCACTTCCACCCCCCGTGGCCCAGCGATCTGAGCATGTTCATGTAGGTTTATGGCCTTTGGGGCTTGGGATGAGGCTCACTACTCATGGGTATTAACTTCACTAAGTTACTCACTTTACAATTTGGGTAATTGTTTTATAATTTGTATTACATAAATTCTATTATAATACATCAATTGAAAAATACTTACAAAAAAATACCTAGATTTTTATATTTAATAAACCATATACTAAAATGTAAAATTAATTGCAGACATTATAAATAAGAAACCCAAAACCACCATAGCTCTGGTCCACTTCAGCAAAAAAAAAAATCAAATTTTCAAAAATGTATGTCTTTGGTGTGTGTGTGCGTGCGTGTGAGTTTAAATATATAACTATAAATCTACACACACACACACACACATAAACATTTTCAAAAACTTATATATACATAAACACACACACACACACACATAAAAGCAATATACATGTATATATAATCTTATAAATATAAATATTTTATAAAACATATATATACACATAAACATATATATATATATATATATATATATATAAACATAAATATATATAAACCTATATTTCTAACATATATATATAGGGTTTATATTTAAGTTTATGTATGTATATATAAAAACCTATATATATTTATATATATACTTATATATAAAACTATACATATAAATATTTTTGAATATATATGTTTAGATATAAATGTTTATATGTATGAGTTTATATATATAAGTTTTTGAATATGTGTGTGTGTGTGTCTTTACATATGTATGTTTTTTATATAACTAGATTTACACATATATGAGTCTATATATATAGTCTTACATATCAATTTAAATATATATAAACACACACACACACACACATATACATATATATGAGTTTATATTTATATATATTATAACCAGAAAGAAGTCGATTAGAAATGGAAAATAGAGATGCCCAATTTTTCTAAAATTATGAACGAAATTAAAATAGATTAGAAATGAAAATGACATTTTTAAAAAAATAATAGAAATAGAAAAACAATATGTCCCTATCAAAAGGTGGAGATTATTTCACATAATATAGAAATAGAATTAGAAACAAAGTAGAGATGGAATTTAAGATGGTTTAACCTTCCATCACTAAAATGATGTGTGGTCGTGGGTAGATTAACTTGCGTGGCATTTAGTGATGAAACATTTTGTTTCTATATTTATTAGTTATTGAAAATGATAAGTTATATTAAAATTGTGACATGAATGAATACCATTTCAATTAGTTAAAAAATAGATTGTCGGTCTACTTCTAAATTAAGCAATGGAATTCATTTAGGTCGCTAAATTTGAAATGACATGAGAGTCTATCGCTATTAGACTTTAAAAATTTCGGCATAGGAATTAAATTCCATCATTGCTTTAGAAACACAAACTCATTCCATTTCTATTTTACGTTAATTATGATTTTGAAAAACACTTCATTCCTTTGAAAAAAATCTTAGGATTTGACATATATTTTCTCTAATCTAACATTGCTCATCCCCAAAATCAAGCTTTATTTCCTCTATTTTGTGTTTTCATCCTACTCATCTATTATTGAGGTATGTAATCTGATGTTTTCATTTTTCTGGTTTATATTATCATTGAGGTATGCAAGTTTTGTGCCTTTTGTTGCTACATATAGTTTTTGTTCTTTTTTAACACCCCCATGGGTTCTCTTTCTTGTTTTCTTGAATTTTTAAGATCTTAATTAATAAAATTTTGCTTTTTAATTATATAACAATCTTAATAATGAGGATTAAATATGCCTTATCTAATTCATTCACTATTTAGGTGACATATTTAGCTATTTAATTGAATTTTTATATATTAAAATTTTGAAGGTTGAAACGTAATAACAATTAACAATAACAAATTTAAGAACTTCAATTCAAGATTGAGAGATTTGCTTGATCTACACTTCATTGAAGGTGGAATCGAAAAAAAAAACAACTATCATCACACGATATTTTTAAAAATGCATATTATATCTTATAGTTGAGAGATGACTATTTATACTGTATGCTTTATAGATTAGTTACTACTTGATATTTGTTATTGTATTTTCATTGGCATATCGATATGCATTGACATTATAAATTTTTGAATGATTTCTATATATAAAATATTGTTGTCAATATAGTTACTACATATTTTTAATTTTAAAGGCATTAATTATTATGAAACTTAATTTATTAAGATTAATGAAATACAAGAGCACTTAACCTCATTGGAATATCAAATATTAGAATTTCTATTATAATTTATTTAATGGTTTAATTAACTCCAAAATCCAAATATAATAGAATCTTAAAATGTTCATTTTAATAAACCCCTAATGAATAAATACTTAAATTCATAAAAGTTCACTATTTTCACACATTTGAAGAGTGAATCTTTAGCCCTCAACATATTTTTATATTGTGATCTTTCATATATAAACTAAATTGAAAAAAACTTACTAGCACATACACAACTTTTTAATTTTTCCTTAATTTTTGTAATTTCATCATTTATAAATAAATATGAAATAATTAAATTTCTTTAAATGAGAAAAATACAACTGAAGGCTATAGGTAAATATCTAAGAGATTAATGAAATCATATTTATCTCATTATAATGTAAACCTACCTATTAATGATGTGACTATAATATTTTTATTTTATTTATGTAATGTCATAAATATGTCACTACAACTTTATTACAAATAAGTCATTATCTACATTATTATTATTCAAAATATGTTGGCATTTATGCGTTACATGAATGAAAATTATTATATGAATTGATCATCAATGGATGAATGTTAGACTAAAAGATAGGTTTTTAACTAATTAGTTTGTAATGGGGATTGAGGAGTTTGTTGGCTTTGCTAAAAAATACCCTAAATTTATGGAATGACCGTAAATATCAGAATTGGAGTTTTTAAGATGTGGACACAGTACGATATCATCTTATAAAAAATGGATTTGTTAGAGACTATTATGTTTTATATAAACATGGAAAAATAGTTGTGCCACAAAAAATAAAGCATTATGTACATAAAAGTGCTAATTCAAATGTTATAATAGAATATATCAATCTTAATGATGCATGTGAAGCAATGTTATTGGTCATTCCTTCATTTAGGATATCACTTATGATATCCTAAAATCATCAGCAAAATAATTTTATGAAATGTTCAAAGCACTAGAAGAAGTGATTTGATTAGGTAATCCACATGGCCACGCAAAGTTATCTATGGTGGCCATACTTTTGAATTAAGAGGCAAAACATCTTTTTTAATAAATATATTTTGATAAAATGTGAGAGTTATTATCTAAATTATTACCATAGAATAATGTCATGACAGATAACTTTTATACCACCAAGAAGTTAATACAAGATCTGGGCTTGCCTATATAAAAAATATATTGATGCATTAATTATTGCATGATATAGTGGGGTGAAGATAATGAAGCAATTGCTTGTATTTTTTATAACTATCCTCAGTGCAAAAGATATACTGCATGTAAAAGGTAGAAAACAAATATTTCTCATAAAAAGATATATTACTTCTTGTTGACTCCTCATCCACAAAAATTATTTGCATCTGAAACAATAGCTAATATTATGAGTTGGCATAAAAAGCATAATACTAAAGAAGGCATGATGCGACATCACTTGGATTCTCCATCTTGGAAATATTTTGATAATATATATCCACCTTTTATAGGTGAAAGTAGAAATATTAGATTAGGGCTATGCACAAATAGATTTTATCCATTTGAATAAATAGGATAATAATACTCTTCATGACTGATGATTGTTACACCATATAATTTACCACCATAGATGTGCATGAAAGATGAGTACATGTTTCTATGTGTTATCGTGTTCGGCCCGATAAACCCAAAAGAAAAGTTGGATACTTTTTGAAACCCTTGATTATAGAGTTAGAGAATTTTTGGGAGTATGGTGTTGAAACATATGATATATCTAGAAATCAACTTTAAAATTTAAGTAGCACTTATGTAGACTGTAAGTAATTTTCCAGCACAATCAATGTTGTCAAGATTAAGTACTGTAGGGAAATTAGCTTGTTCTAACTACATGGAGGACTCTGATACATTTTCTCTAAGCAAAGGAGGAAAGACTTCTTGGTTTGATAACCACCATAAATTCTTACATATGAAACATCTATTTTGAATTAATATTAAAGGTATTTAGGAAAGGCCTAATAGTTGTAAAAGGTGCACCACCTCTGAGGTTATGTACCAAAATATTAGAGGTAAATAAATGATAATAGTTCAAAAATATTATAGATATTGATGTAGATTACATTAATGCATTAATTTTGAAAAATTATCACTACGGTTGGAAGAAACGAATCATCTTTTAGGATTTGTCTTATTGAAAAACCAACCTAATTTGGCATAACTCATATACGATGCACTTTTAGAAAAACTATATTGATAATATTTTTAATACTATCATGAATATGGAAGGAAAAACAAATGACAATGCTAAATCAAGAAAATATTTGAAAAAATTATATTCACGTCCAAAGTTACATAGGAATGAATCAACAAATAAATTCACTAAGTCATATTATAGGCTTAACAAGGATGCAAAGGAAGTTTTGTGAAAATGGATAGAGCTAAGGTTCCCTAACTAATATACATCTAATATGGGTAGATGTATTGATATGAAGAAGAATAAGTTATTTGAAATGAAAAATCATGACTGTCATGTATTTATGTAGAGGCTAATACCCATTGTATTATGGGAATCATTTCCAGAAAATATTTGAAAAGTATTAACTAAAATAAGTATTTTTTTAAAGAATCTCACTTGTAATATCATAGCTAAGGAAGACATGAGACAATTACAAAATGACATACTCTTAATTATATATAGATTGAGCATATTTTTTCTCATATATTTTTCAACTTCATGGAATATCTTATGATCACTTGCTATATGAATCCATGATAGTAGGTCATGTACAATATAGATGAATGTATCCATTTGAAAGGTTATATGTTTTTTATTTTTCAATCTAGAAATTTAAATGTATCTGACGAATTAATTTTATTTTAATAATGATATTTTTTAGATATCTTAGAAAATTAAAAAATAATATTTAAAATAAAGCAAAAGTTGAAGGATCAATATGCAATACCTACTTGGTTGAAAAAGCTTTAGTATTTTGTACGCACTACTTTGGGTCACACGTGTATAATTTGCATAACAAAATATCACCAAATAATAATTATGGTATGGGGGATGGATCAGAAAAAGATGATATACTTTCTATTTTCTATCATGTGGGTCGATCGTATGATATAGCAAAATCAAGATATTTTTTGGATAATTAGAAGTATCTTGTTGCACATGCAGATTTCTTGTTGGACTATGAGAAAGCTATATCTTATATTAAGTCAAATAAATTATTATCATTTTACATTGTCATATCTTTGGCATGGTATGTGATATACCTTTTTTAATATTCAAAATAACTTCAATATTATTTTTGTAGAATTTATACTAAGGAATTAAGATAAAGAGAACCACATATTGATGATGCTTCCATTGATGCAAAACATGACAAAAATTTTGTATTTTGGTTTGAAAATTTTGTCAGTATATAGCAAATCATTTTTGCTTTTAAAATTTAATGTGTAACATTATATTAGTATGATTTTATTTATTTCATTTTTTATGTATATTTTCTATCATCAAATATATGTAATAAATAAATAAAGGATCTTACAAAAGGGTCATTACGAAGTTTACAAATATGTTTTATACATTATATAAATGGATACAAAGTTCACACTTTGAAATATGTTTCAAATAGAACTACAATGAATAGTGGTGTATGCATCGAGGGATCTTACTCTTCTACATCTAATATTGACTTTCATGATCGATTAATTGAAATTCTACATGTGGAGTATCCTACTTTACAAATTAAGAGGATAATTCTGTCTAAGTAGAAATAATTTGATCTTATTCCAAATTTGGGTACTAGAGTTTTTCATCAATAAAACCATGTGGATGTGCACCATAAGAAATTTTATCATAACTACGAGCCATTCATTCTAGTAGTGCAAGCAAAATAAATGTATTACACTATTTATCCAACCACAAGAAGAAATACTTGTGGCTTGTGGGCAATAGCCTAGATGTAATATAAAACCTAGATCAGCTATGAAAGTTCTTGAAAAAAATGTTATTCTCACACCATCATGTGTACTTGCATTTCAAAAGAAAAATGTGAAACTTCAACCAATCAATCCCATGGTAGATGATGGGTTTGAAATATTTTTTGGTAAGATAAAAACTATTTGAACATTACTGATGCCCATGTTAAAGAAGATAACGAGAAAGAATTAATTATACGACTAGACAGGGATTAATATGTAGACGGAGATGATTTGTTAGAAATTTCTGATGATGAGTAGAGATTTATTGACTTACATGTTATGTTGCATTACTTATTTTATAACTGTCACAAATTGGGTGTTAAATAATAAAAATTTGCATTTGTGAATGTCAATGTATTCTTCATTATGTTTTGTTAGAGTGCCATATTTATTACTTGTTTTTATTGTCTTTGTATTTTTCAATGTTTATATTACTTGAATTATGTATGAGTTGTGATAAATCAAGTGACCAAGGATCTCAATCCATGGGGAGGGGTAAAAGAAGTCAACTAACAATTCATGGAAGAGGAATTCAACATTTATTCAATGATGACAATACTACAAATGTCTCTTCACATTTTCCTACACATATAGAGGATACATTTGCATCACCTCATCATGAGACACACGGATTAACCGCCATTGATATTCTATATTTATCTCATTTTGTACTAGAATGTATTATTGGCTCCATCCGACCTATGTTAGGGGTACATGCCTTGGTACTACAGCATTGACACCTACTAGATATTCACAATTCATTGTTTACATGCAAAGTTATGAAAAAGTATCCATCGTGCCCATAATTGATAATAAACAATACGTAGCTTTTAGAAATTTACTGCATGCATTATTATTTTTTCATTATTTTTGTTTGTAAAAAATTTTAATTACAACTATGAATGAAAATATAAATAAATGATTATGGAGAAACTAGAATGATATTTAAGGAGAAACTACTTGTGGAGAAAATAAAGTGGAGCAAAGTGACCACAAATATGAAAGAAGATTATTGGGAAGAATTTGAAGTACAATTTTATTGCATTTACCAATTTATCAAAATATTTTTTTTTGAAAAATTATAATAATAATTGCATCACAATGTATTATTGTTTTGTTTGTTTTTTGTAGATAAAATATAAATAGAATAATTCTTTCTTGATCTTGGTGAAGGATACATGGAAATATGTGGTAATATCAGATATAATGACAAGCTATAATAATAGAAAAAAAAATATGGTAAAGATGCAAAGCCAAATAGTATTCCTCTTAATGTTTGGATCAAATGGTGGGACTACTAAGATACTAAGGGGTTCAATGTCTTGTCATAGATGGCATCACACAATCATCAATTAGAGAAAGCATGTGAAGGATCATGACCTTTCAAACATATTGGAGGTTCAAAAATTACCTATCAACATTCAATAGATTTGGTAAAATTATCTTTCCTAATTTATTATTATTTGAACTTTGTAAATACAAACGATAATAAATCTATGACAATGTATCATGTATATTATTAGCAACTATTATTTATTTTCAGGAGGCTGAGTTAAGATATCTACCAACACCATTTGAGGTATTCAATCGAAGACACAAAAAGAAGGATGAATTATTTATAGACATATGGTCAAATAATATTAATGTGAGTTTGTCGATTTGCATTTTTAGTGTCTTTTGTATTTTGCAACGTATGAAATAAGAAATTGTAAAAAAAATATAATTTTTGGCATTCAAAGGAATTAATATCCAAAGTCAAGTATATTTTTTTTGCTACCATTATTAATGAGTTATTATATATGGATTCTTTAAATAATGATCTATTTCATTTTTATATTAATTTTTAGTAGGGTGTTGATAATTTGATGTGCTGGTATAAATTTTATCTGAATATAGTACTGATGAGTTATGTTATATTATAACAATTTAAGGAAGTAGTAGAGAATATAGTTATCATTGCTTCATAATTGATATATCCTTTTATAGAGACATTAGTGATTGATGTTGCACATATTTACCTTTAGGCTGTTAGAGTGGAGCCACAAAAATGGTAAGTGTAAGATCTTGGTATCCATGCTTCTATAATTAATCCAGTTTCTATTTGAAGCTCTTCATCTTTATCTTTCAAGTGTTTGATGTGCGGTTGCACGGGGAGATACTGAAAATTCATGATACTTTGCAAAGAAAAAAAATAAGAAGATACAATAAAAGATTGAAGAGATGTAAAAGAAAATTAAAGAAATAAAAAAAGAGAGGAAGAAATATAACAGAAGATTTTGAAGATGGAGAAAATAATGTATAAGTTAGTAGGGGTTTCATCTCTTTTTCATCATTCTGATGAAGATCCATCTAGATATCCGGAGGACAATACTCATCTTGACAAAGATGCATAGTCATTTGTTATGTTGTGTTATTATATTTTTGTAATGGATTTTTTTGTGATAAACTTTTTTTTTATTTTCTTGTTTTTTGATGTTATTAATGTGTACTAAAATAGCTCAACTTTTATATTTGTTATTTTATATTTTACTTTGTAGTGAATATTATGTGAATGTTATTGGATGAATAATATGCATGTACTTAATGGATTGCAGGTTATATATCTATGTATATATTTATATATTGTATACAACATACAAAAATGCAACAAATGGGAGATATTTTTATTGCAGAAAATAGAAATAATAAATGACATTTCAAATCTGTTTCTAATTTAGAAATGGATTTTGTATTTGTAATCTATTCTGTCACTATTTTAGTATCGGAATAAAAATAAAAATTGAGATCCCATTTCCGTAGCTATAGTTAGAAATGGAAAATTTTTGTCACGCATATTAAAAATGTATGGGCAATTTTTGTTTCTAAAATTTAGAAAGAAGCCTTTTAGAAAAAAAAAAAGATTCTATTTATATTAACATCACTAATTCAATATTGCAAGGAAATAGAAATGGATTTGGTCATTTCTAAAAGGCTTGTTTCTTGTAGTGTGTATATGTGTATGTGTGTGTGTGTGTGTGCGTGAGTGAGTTTGTGTGTATGTGTGTGTGAGTTTGTGTGTGTATGTGTATATATATATACAGGTATATATATATATATATATATATATATATATAAAAGTTATATAGATAGGTTTACATATGTGAGTTTATGATATATTGGTTTATATATATATATTAAGTTTATATATAGTCTTATATATCCATTTACACACACACACACACACGAGTTTATATATATATATATATGGGTGTGGGTGATATTTAATAAAAAATATACTGAAATGTAAAATATTTATAATTATAGACATTATAAATGACAAAACTAAAATTACCACTTCAGCAAAAAATAATAATTTTTCAAAAATGTAAGTGTGTGTGTGTGTGCGAGTTTACACACACGCACACACACACTTGCATATATAAACATCTATATACACGTGTGTGTGTGTGTGTATATATATATATTAAAAAATATATGCATAAACATAAATATATATAAACCTATATTACTAACCTATATATATAGTTTTTCAATTTAAGTTTACATATGTATATATAAAAACCTGTGTGTGTGTGTGTGTGTGTGTGTGTGTATACATATATATACATAAATATTTATGTATAGTTTTATATATAAGTATGTGTGTGTGTGTGTGTGTTTATATAAGTTTAAATATAAATGTTTATATATAATTAAGTTTTTGAATATATGTGTGTGTGTGTATGTGTGTGTGTTTATATAAGTTTAAATATAAATGTTTATATATAATTAAGTTTTTGAATATATGTGTGTGTGTGTGTGTGTGTGTGTGTGTGTTTATATAAGTTTAAATATAAATGTTTATATATAATTAAGTTTTTGAATATGTGTGTGTGTGTGTTTATATAAGTTTAAATATAACTGTTTATATATAATTAAGTTTTTGAATATATGTGTGTGTGTGTGTGTGTGTGTGTGTTTATATAAGTTTAAATATAGCTGTTTATAAATAATTAAGTTTTTGAATATGTGTGTGTGTGTGTGTGTGTTTACATATGTAAGGTTTTGATATATAGGTTTAAAAATGTTCAATTCTAAAATTAGGAATGTCATTGTTTTTGGATTAGAGGCAATTAGAAATGGATTTTAGAAATACTCAATTTCATTTCTAAAATTAGGAAAAATATTGAAATGGATTAGAAATGGAAAAGACAAATCAAGTATAAATTAGAAATGAAAAAAATATTCCGTCAATAATTAAACACAAAATTTTGAGTTTTTTTAAATTCATCGCTAATTGAGACGCGAAGGAGGGTGTGGATATGCTAGCATAGCAATGAAAACTTATATATCAATGTATTATTAGAAATAGGATGCAAATCTATTTATACATTTAGTGAGGAAAATAATTTCCGTCACTAAATTAGAAATGACATACTTATCCGTTGCTATATTATTAAAAATAATTTAGCTGCGAAATAAATTTCCGTCGCAGCAATAGAAATGGAAATAATTTTCATCACTAAATTATGATAATTAATTTATTGAAGAAAACTGTGAAACTTCAAACATACTTAGGGTTTCGGAGAATTTTCATTCTGATTCTTATTTTGTCCGAATTATTTATGGATTGCTTATCCTCCATATATTGATTGGCGTGTATTTCATCTAGAGGTGTCAAGTGGGCCAAGCAACCTGGGCCTAGCACAAGACACGGTTAGATTGAGCCTTAATTGGCCCGACAAGTCATGATCCAAATCTGTGCATGGACCTGTGTAGTGTTGTGCTAGGTGGGGGGTGTTGTGCCTTGTCTTGGGCCAAGCATGACATGGTTGCCTGGCCTGAAGGCATGGACTAGTAGGCATGGTCGGGTATCGCGCCCTCGATTCAAGTGGGGTTTCAGGTGCGGTTCGAGCCCAAGCTAGCCTCAATGGTCGGCCTGACCATGAGGCCCAAACCTTTTGGAACCCTCGAGGTTGAATTGATCCAACCCCATTAATCCAAAAAAAAAAAAACCAAGATGCATCCATCAATTAGATACACCCCTAATAGCATGGGTAGAAATCCAATGGTTGTCAATTTATGCCTAAAAAAATTAATAAAAATTATTAATATATTCAAAAAAATGATTTTTTTTAAATATTTTCCTTATCTATTTATATTCTCTCCTAATTTTTGTCAATATCATTTCCTACCTCTCACTCCTCTCTTTTACTATCCTATTTTTATTCTCTCTTTCTCTGTCTCTCTCTCTCATCTTGTCTCTATGACTCTCTCTTATATTGGAATTCGGTTCACTTTGGCATTTAGCTTTCCTCTCAGTATTGGGACTCGATGCAGACTATGGACATTAGATATTGGCATTCCATAAACGGTGAATTGAGTATCATTTTTTTAAATTTATTTAGTTCTTTAATTTTAATTTTAATTAATAATTTAATATCAATAATATTTAATTTAAAAAATAAAATTTAGAATATTATTATAATTATTAAACTAATAAAATATAAAATGACAAATATTGAATTTAATGATAAAGAATGAGATTAATATTAACATAAACATAAATAATTTTAATATTGATAACTTTAGGCCTACAGAAATGTTCAGTGATGAAACCATATTTTCTTCCATGACCTTGGCCAAAACATCTAGAAAATATAAAACTAGAAGAAAATCTTCAGCTTAGACTTACTTTAATATAATACAAATTAAAAATATTAAGGGTGTCGATGAAGAATTAACACAATACAAATATTATAAGATATTATTAACCTGTAGGAGTATATGTGGGACTAGGCACCTAAAGAGACATGCCGAATAATACACCAAAAATTCAGTACATTAGATTCTAGGTAAACCAACTAAGCGGTGAGGTCTTTGAGGTTAAATCTAGTTTAGCTTCTATGTTGAACTCTTTCATATACTACAATGAGTTAGTGAGGGAAGACATGGTCAAACTAATTATCATGATGGTTCTTCCAAATTAGATTTTTGGAGGATCCAAGGGTAGTCAGTATCATACATACCTATTTGTAGCTTGAATTGTATAGGATTCCTAGGTCAATATCTAGGAATGTCATATTAAAATACTATAATGATAATAATAACCTTAATATTTTATAATGGTAGAAATTTTATGAGTCCACCCATCCCATCCTATCTAAGATGACATGAGATTTATTGACTCATCTATTTTTAAGAGTATCATCAAAGTCTGCTTTTTTTGTTGCACTCACAATGTTTTTGGATATGAGATCGAGACTGTGGCTAGATATCATTGAGGCACTAGCTTGCATTAAGGATTGAGAGGATTCAAGGTTGGACATCCATGATCATGCTGGAACAAGAGTGAAGGAGTTGTTAGCAGATGATGACTCATTAGACTTTGAGGAGGTTAAGTCCACTACTAGTGATATCATCAGACACTTACACGGTGACGATAAAGATGATGATCGGTTGCATACTTTTATTGGTTGGCATTGAGATTAAGGTAGTTGAGCTTGCTTCTTGCATTATTATTATTATGATTTATGATTGAGATCGATGATATTTATTTTATGTTGTTATGATTTGTGAGTTATGACATTGTGTTATTTTATTTATTTTTGCATTGAATGATGAATGAAGAATTAATGAGTTTTTTTGATATTTTTTTTGTGATTTATGTCATTATGTGAAATGAAAAAATAATGTAATGTAATATAATGTCAAACTCGCAACTCATAAATATTAACTTAAAATATGAAATTTGTAAAAAAAAATTATAAAATAATTTATCCACATTCCACTTCCACAATTCCAAGACCGAGATGGTGAGTCGAGTCACAAGGGTGACTATGCGAGTCAGTCTCAGACTCAAACTCAAAGTTCTATGACCTAGGCACCTAGCTATGCTAGTGCTTGCCAAGCATGGCATGACATGGCCTATTTGTTACATCTAATTTCATCTATAATTAAGGTATGAAATTATGATTTTTATTTTATCCCACATGTATTGTATTCAGGAATAGCTATAATTGAGCATTTTGATGTTATGTTTATTTTTTTTTATTTTTAACATTCATATTGGGTTCTCTCTCATTGTTTTGTTGAATGATTATAATTCTAATTGATAAATTATATATTTTACATTTTTTTTCTAATACTTAGATATGTTAAAATTTAGTGCTACCTAATTGATGTATGCATTTTTTTTGTGCATTTTGTTATTGCCATATAGTTATGATCATTATAATTAATTTAAATTTTATTTCCTTATTAGGATTACATGAAATTTTATAATTTTTAAAATAATTATTGCTACTAATGGCACAACCTTAAAAATAAACAATTTATAATTATTATAAAAAATACTAAAAGTTCATTTGTAATAATAATAAAAATCATAAAAAAATAATGAGGGTATGCAATTGAAATGATGAAATGTAACAAAGAATTGTAAAACTAAAAAAAATTATTAGCTCATTTAAATATTCATATAGTTTATTTATCTTAATTTCACTAAAGGTGTAATAAAATAAATAACATCTACCTTTTCTTTAATATTTAAAAAATTATATTACATGTATGACTATCAAATATTTATAATAGACAAATAAAAGATCTTGCAAAGGAATTATTATGAAGTTTATTGACATAACTCATATATTATGTAAATGAATACAAATTTCACACTTTGAAACATGGTTCAATTAGAGCTATAATAAATAGTGGTGTTTGCATCAAGAGGTCTAATTATACTACATCTACTACTGCTTTTCATGGTCGACTAATTGAAATTCTACATGTGGAGTATCATATTTTACCAATTAAGAGGGCAATTTTGTTTAAGTGTGAATGATTTGATCCTATTCCAAATATGAGTACTAGAATTCATCATCAATACAACCTTATTGATATGCACCATAAAAAATATTATCACAAGTACAAACCATTTATTCTTGTGGTATACGCTCAAATAAGTGGTTTACACTACTTATCCAACCACAAGAATTAATCCATGTCACTGGTGGGTAAAATGTAAAATAAAACCTAGATTAGCTATTAAATTTATTGAAAAATATGTTATTATTACTCTATTATGTGTATAAGCATTTCAAAATTATAATGTAGAACTTTATTTTATGGGGTAGATGATGGGCCTTAAACATTACATAGTGAAGGTGGAAATTATTTAGACATTCATGAAGACCATGTTGAAGAAGATAATGAGGAGGAATTAATTTCATAATCATATGATGATGGATATGTAGATAGAGATGATTTGTTAGATTTTTTTGATGATTACTAGAAATTCATTGACTACCTTGTTATTTTGTCATTCTCATTTTATAATCATTATATTGTGGATGTTAAATTAAAATAATTTAATTACTTTTTTTAATGTCAATGTGCTTATTATTATGTTCTTGTGCTTATTATTATGTTTTTTTAATGTTAATGATGATGACTAGATGATTTGTTATCATGATATTTTCATAACTTATTTTTATTGCCTCTATTTATTTCAATGTTTATATAACTTTGATTTAGGTATGATAGCTAATCATTCAAGTGACCAAGGATCTTAATATGTAAGGAGGGGTAGAGGAATTAAAATAGTAGTTCATGGAGGATGAAATCTACATGTATTCAGTAATGACAACACTATAAATGACTCTCTACATTCTCCTGCACATACGAAGAAAACTTTGGCATCACCTCATCATGATATACATAGATTTACTACCATAGATATTCTATCTTCATCTCACTGTATACTTGAATATACTGATAGTTCTGTCTCACCTATGTTAGGAGGCCCATGCATTGGTATAGTTAAGCAGCACTAGCAATATATTCACAATCAATAATTTGCATGCCAAGTTATGAGAAAATCTTCGTTCATCTCACAATTAACAATAAACAGTACGTAGCTTTGTTAAATTTGATACATGCATTCATTATCATTTTTCTTTTTTCATTTTAATTAAATATAAATTAATATGTGAATGAAATTATAAGTATATTATTATATTTGAATTTTGGTATTTTCAAATAATAACAACATATGATATTGCTACTTATCGAACATTGTCATTTAGAATTAAAATAATTTTTTTACAAAGTTTTGGATAATAAATATAAATGAAATAAAATTTAACTTAGTAGTAGTAAAATTTATGTATTTTGTTTATATGTATATGTACGTGTTGATATTAAATTACATGTAGGTTTATTCCTTCTACTTCTCATATAATCAGAAAGATATTTAAGGAGAAACTAGTTGTGGAGGGTATAAAGTTGAGTAAAGTGCCCCAAAGTATAAAAGAATTTTATTGAGAAGAATTTGAGATATACTTTTCATGTATTTACTTGTTTTTCAATTTGGTATAATATGATTTAGTCTTAAAATTAAATGCATTAAATATATTATTGTTTTATTTGGGTTATGCAGAAAAAGTACAAATGGAATAACGATTTGGTAGTCTTGGTGAAGGATTCATTGAAACATGTGGCAACTGTGAGATACAATGACATGTTTGAAAAATGAAGAAAAAAGTATGGTATAGATACAAAAGCCTAACAGTGTCCACCTTTGGATAAAGTGGTGACAATATTGAAATAGTGAGGAATTCAAGGCTTTGCCCTAGATGAGCTTACACAATCATTGATCAAAGAAAGCATGTGAAGAATCAGGACCTTCAAAACATATTAGCTGTTCAAAGGCTATCTACTAACATTTAGTAGATTTGGTATAATTATTTTTATTTTTCGTTATAATTTTAAAATTTTGAATCTTAAGGATAATATCTGTATGATAATGAATGATGTACTTTAGTGAAAACTAATATTTATTTCTAGGAGGCATAATTGGGATGTCCACTAATACTATTTGAGGTATTCAAGCGAATGCATAAGAAGATAGATGGATTATTTGTGGACAAGTGCTCAAATGATATAAATGCAAGTTTCTCATTTTGTACTTGTAATTTCATTAAAAAATTACAAATAATAAAAGATTAAAATTTAAAAAAATTTATTATTTGGCATTAACTATAAATAAAATGCAAACTCAAGAATATTTATTTATCATAATAGATCATTTATTATTTATGGTCTCATTAAATGTAACGAATAACTTTATTTTTATATTATTTTTTAGTAGCGAGAGGATAGTTTCTTGTGTAAGTATAAAAATTATTTTAATAAATTAATTGATGAGTTATGTTATATTTTAATAATTATAAAAAACAATGAAAAATATAGTTGCAATTGCTTCATAATTGGCAGATTCATCTATAAAGATAATATATTGATATTGCGCATATTTATATTTAGGCTGTCAGAGTGGAGCCAAAAAAATATCAAGTATATGGTTTTGGTACCCATACATCTACATTTTATCCAAGTTATGTTTGAAGTTTTATATCATCATCTTCCAATTACAATAATATATTTGATGAGAGGTTGCACGAGGAGATGCAGAAAATTTAGGATACATTATAAAAGTAGAATGAGGAGATGCAACCAAAGAATGAGATGCAACAAAAGAATGAGATGCAACAAAAGAATGAGATGCAAAAAAAGAATGAAGAAATACAAATATAAATTGAAGAAACGAAAAAAAGAGAGGCTGAAAGATTGAAAAGAGAAGATGAAATACAACAAAAAATTTTGAAGATAGAAAAAATAATATGCAAGTTGGCAGAGACATCATCTATTTTTCATCATTCTAAAGAGGATCTATCAAAATCTCCAGAGTACAATACTCATCAAAAGGACTCATAGTTATTTGTGATGTGTTATTAATTTTTTGTAATAAATGTTTTTGATGTGAAATTATGGTTTTTAAGTTAATATTTTTTTATTAGGTTGTGAATTGTGTATTGAAATTTATGGACATTTATATTTGTTATTTGACATTTTATTCTATGTTGGATGTTATGTGAATGTCATTTGATAAATAATATGTATATGTGCTTATTTGTTTGCTGGTAATATAGTTTCTGTATGTTATTGTATATTATATACTACATACAAAAACTGCACAAATGAAATATGTTCTTGTTGCATACTATAGAAATGGAATATATCATTTCTAAATCAGTTCTAAATAGAAATGGATCATACGTTTCTTTGATAATCCATTGCTCATTTAAAATGGATAATATGTTTCTATTTTTTTGACACAAAATTAGTGATGAAATTCAAGATCTCTTAGCCATTGTAGCTTTTAGCAACAAATTTATTTCATTACTTTTTATAGAAATGTCATTGCATTATCCATTTCTAAAAATTTAGAGAGGAGGATTTGAGAAACTAATTCTTTCGGTTTAAAATTATGTCACTATTTGACCACAATTACGGAATTAAAAATTGAATAAGGTGTTTCTGGATCTATCTTTTCTTGTAGTGATATAAGTTATATATAGTCTTATATATCCATTTACACACACACACACACACATATGGATTGAAGTAGGTAAGGCCTACATACCAACAATTTGATAGATCCAACTAACAAATATCATGGGGAGTATCTGATATCCATTGAACTCATGATATTAGGATAAAAGTATTAATCTTATTTGCCAACCGGACTACCCTGATGTTGGTGTAGATTTTTATATACAAGAATATATATATAACCTTGATTATTTATTTCTTCATTTTAATATGTTAACAACATGATTTGTTTCAATCTTAGCTATATTTTAAGTAATGAAATTGGATTTTTATTATATATATATATATATATATTCTAACATATTTAATTTATTTGATGGCATAAATATATGCAAATATTATTAAAATATGTTACAATTTAAAGTATATTGTTTGATCTTTGCTAACCTTTTTATGGTAATGCAATCAAACAAATATTTTTTCATATTGTACTTGCTTAAGTTATATTCTTAATTTAAGAATGAATTATTTAGATTTGTTACAATTATTCAATTTATGGAAATTAAGATTATTTTTTTTTGGGATTTAATTGTCTGATTTTTATATGATATTGAATTTGTAAATTTTAAAGTGGACATTGCTTGCTATGATTCTTATAGTTTTGTTCTTTTTGTCAAGCAAAATTTACATGATACTTGATGTTTATTGTTTTGTGAGGCACGACCATTACCATTGAATTGAGATCATGCTTAGTAATTAATTGTTTACTATATTAACATGTTAGTGTTACTCTTTTAAAATTGATATATGTATAAATTTTTTAAATGAATTAGTAGATTATCATAGTTCATGGCTATTTTCATAAATGTTTTATTAATTGGGAATTAATTGTCATTATGTTATTAAATAAATTTATTGATGTTTTGTTTTATTTCTACGTAGACATGCATGTTATGAATGATGTTGATTATTTTGTATGCTCTTAGTATGGCACAATCATTCATTATTAATATGGATGACTTTTTTTGAGAGTGGTTCTTTGCTACTCTTGATGGCCTCTTAACATATGTGTAATGGACGTAGTATTATCAATTGTTCAATATTTATTTATTTATATTTATCAAATATTTTTTATATAATAAAATAATGGCAACCCATTTTTTTTATAAGTAAAAATATATTTTATTAATTAAATTATTGCTTGTATAGGTTTTATTTAATGTCAAACATGTTAAACCTTGAGTTTATTGCACTTGATATTTCATGTAAAAACTATTTATCTTTGGTTATGAATACTAAAATTTACCTAGATGCAATGAAACACGGAAATACTATATATATATATATATATAGAAATGATGCATCTTTTCATTATCATAGAGATGCAATAATATTTTACTGAAGATATTAACAAGTTAATTTTACTATTTAAAAATTGATACCTAAAAAAAGATTTTAACCGCATTAGTAAATTATCATAGTTCATGGTTGTTATGACTTTACGAGGGTACCAAAACTCAGTTATTTGATATGATCACAAAACCTAGTTGAGTGAAGATATCTCAATCTTCAAGTAAATGGGTTATATAAATAATAAAATGAATATAAGTATAAGTATCAAGCCCATCGAGATTGTTTGATAGTTAGATCAATCAATAATTAATTTACTACTATACAAGTTGAATATATGTACTTGATCATAGAGAATATACTCAGACTCTAGGGTTGATGCACGTACCTATGCATGATGATTTTACTTGATATTTGGTTCATATTATGTTTGGTTATTAATGAACGACAAATTATTATAAAAATATTCATGTGCCATCTTAGCATATAAGGTGACCATTCTCTGTTTGACTATCACTATCAAAAATAATTTCTTTATAGTTATTTGTTTGATATATCAAATATCAAATAATACTAACTATCTTATATAATTTTCATGATATGATTTGTTTGAAAAAAGGGTTTATTTGTAACAATTTCATAAAAAATTAGTTTTAGATGATTTTGAGGAAAAGTTATGAAATTAGTACTTTTTTAGTATGAAATGTATGACTTAGATGAGTAGAATGGGAGAAAAAGTCATCCAAGTCATAATATTTGATATGTTATTACTTGAGTACACCTTTTAATACTTATATATTTGTTTTGGCATCCATTATTGACTAAAACTCTACACACATAGTCATGATAATCTGCATATGTCATGACACTACCACTTTGTTGACACAATCCTTTCAATGCGCAATATATTCCTTTGGCTAGAAATATTTCTTGGAGTTATAGCCGAACTAGTTCAAAATAACTTTATAGCTATGATATTAATTGCATATCACAATAACAAAGTATTCTATTGGTACAAAAAGCCACGACAACCTTCTAATGTTATCAATTTTCCTTTGCCCAATTACAAAATACTCAAGCCAAAGTTGCTACTTTGATTTAGAGTAACTATGTTTGGCTATAAAATATTATAAGGAATCAAATTTGAGTAGTGGCCAGCATAAGTGCGGTGACTCTTGGCTCAAAAAGAAATAAAATTAATGGCCATATCCAACACTATGACTTTATATTATATAGACTAAAAGTCATAGCTACGTTCCAATACCATGACTTTGTAATACAAAGGTTAAATGAGTCATTGATACTTTTTCCAGCATCTTGAATATCTAGTAAAAAAAGATACCAAAGTTATGGATCATATCTAGTGTCATGTCTCTGTGTTATAAAAGCTAAATGATCCATAAATCTTTTTCCAGCATTACGATCATCAAACAAAGGAATGAGAATAAAGATGTGGCTTTTACCCAATACCATAGCTTTGTGTTAAAGAACCGAAATACCAAAGGCAAGACTTTTATTTAGTGTTGCAACTTATAATTAAAGAAACTCACATCAAATGCTTGATTATATAAGGAAAACTCTAAGAATCATAAGCAATCCACAAGAGATGTGAGAAATATGACCCAAGTAGTTCCCCAGCTTTATTTTTTGAGCGATCCATAAACAACAAGGGCAATACAAGACATAAACATTAATCCTAGAAGGAAGGCATTCATTCTGACACTCTCTTAAAAGCAAATCAAAGTAGAGTTGAGTAAAGTTTGAGAAATTTAGGTTTTGGAATCAATATTCTCTTAATTGGCTAAACTTAAGCACCTAAATTTATATGATACAAATTTCCATTTATTTTGTATATTATTCTACATAATTATAGGTTAAAATGAGAATCTAAAGATGGTGTTTGATTATGATAGATACTTAGTTTAATACATTAAATAAAATATTTTGTAGTGATGTTGTTTGGTCATGGATGGTTTGATAATTAAATAGAGCTGAGACTAGCATTATGACTATTGGTAGGTTCATACATGATTGGAGTAGTGGATGGTGATAGGTAAGCCATGCAACACAACCCTTGCATATGGTAGGAAGGAAATGATAGTTATTCTATCCATGATGTGAAAGACAACCCCATATGCCAAATTCTAAAATAAAGATATGTTTAATCATTATGAGTATGATACTTATGAGACTAAAAATATGAATACTTTTATAAGTCACTCCATTATGCATGTTGCATATCTTATAGGAAAAAACCCTTAATTGATGTTGTGTAGCAAATAAAATATTCATTCTCCAATGAGTTTTATCTGTAGTATGGGAGTCACCTATTATAGCAAAGGAAAATGATAGGTAAACTATGCAATAGGAACATACAAATGTAAATCATATGGTGGTAATAATCCTACAAGTTATTCACTCATATGGCTTATACTAGTAAAACAAGAAGGAAAACATTTGTTAATTCTACAAGTATGGTGCTCATGAAGCTGTAAGTGTAAATATTTTTATTATCATATCAATTTTCTTTGAGAAAGAAAATAGAGAATAGAGATCAAAGAATACGAATGCATATTTTGAAGTAATCATTAATGGTATTTTATGAATTGCATTAGAAGGTGAAGACTTGTGAATGATCTCTAACTAGAGATGATATGTGATCTCAGTAGTAAATTATCGAGGGGATAATCATGAGGGGACAATTATTAGGAAGGACTCAATAGTTGATAATTACTTTGTTTTTCCATGGGTCAATAGGTCATTTCACAATTATCTAATTTTTATTCTATGAATGAGCATAATCACAATAAGATTATTTATGAATTCCAGCACACAAAAAATATAGATCATCCATATAAATTTATAATTCACAACCTGAACCTTGTTAATCATGCCTATTAGAGCAATTATTGATTATTATTGATTGACTTAATATTGCGTATTCAATCCATATGTGATTGATTTTTAGACTAAATGTCCACTTTATTAATTATATTACTCATATACTTTCAAAATTATATTGGACAAGAGACACCCACCCAACTAACTATTGGAACACGTCTAACTATAAAATTAGTTATTATAACAAAGTCACAATATAATCCTTATGGTATTTCAACACCAAAGCAACATGTTGATCTATGCAATAGTCATTATCATATCTACTCAATTTAGGCAATACATCAGCAACCTTGATGAATGGTTTAAATATGTAATTTTATTCTCCAATGTCTAATTATCTTAATGACTTTAGATAATGTTGTACTAAAATTATTTATACTTTTAGCTTCAAAGGATCATACTTCTGATAATAAAATATAACTTCTAAAGATTTTAAACCATGAAAATTATATAAGTGGGAATGATTTGTAGGGTTGTCACCACCATATGAGTCTCCCCCACTTGCATGTGCCCCATTACATACCTATCATTGTATGCCATGGCCGACACATGACTCCCACTGTAAGATGAAACTCTTAGATAAGATATTCTATGTAACTTTCATACTACTCTAAAGTTAGTTCATCTAAATAGTATATAATGGATTAGTCTTTATTATATTCATACTTTTGGCTTCTTGAACCTCATACTCACAATGATAAATATACATCAACTATAAGTTGGTTTATCTCATGCATTAATACTAAAAGGGTTATCACTTCTTTATATTCGGAGCATGCAAGTATGTCCCATGACATACATATCACTATCCACCATAGCTGAAACTCATAAACTAACATATTTGTGAAAACCCTAATTTAAGTTCTCAAATGCATCCACATTCATTAACATTGATCAATATCCAAACACATTATAAACCAAACATAAACTCATTAATTCAATTATCAATTACAACACAAATATATTATCAATCCTATAATTCAATTTAGCTATATATTGAAGATAAAATCATTGAGATATGTAAAAAGTTATCTCATAGATTCTAGGGTTCCTAATGAATATCTAAACTAATTTCAAGAAGAAAATCCTATTCTAACTAATTTTGCTTGGTGTTCACCTTGAATTTTTTTCTTTCTTGATATTAAGGTGACGGGGCCTAGGTTTGAAATGTGATGTGACCTTCTTTTTCTCCTTTCCTCACACTCATCTTTTATCTTTTCTCTTAGTATAACTTTTATACTTTGGGAATCTATATGATATTTAAGTTGGATGTCACAACACAAAGTTGAGGTTATGACTCTATCATCTCTTCAGTTTATCTAGAGCATAATTATCACAAAGTTAGCGTGGCCATGACTGAGGCTTGACTCTTAGTAACACAGTCATGGGGCTAGTAAGTGGTCATGACTTTGGTATTGATTTTTGTGAGCAAAATGTTGTGGAGTTGGGATTTCCATGATTGAATCAATTCTTTATATAACACAAAATCACTGTACTAGGATTTTGGTCATAACTTTGGTGTTGGCTTTTTGGGCAAAGTGTCATTGTATTGTGAATGCCACAATTAAGTCCTTGCTCTCCTGAATGAAAATCCACAATAAAAAATAGTGTCATGACCTACATTTATTGATGTTATGGTTTTATTTAAATAAGTCAAGACTCTAGAAAATATCATGACTACTTGTACCATTTGGGTACTTAGCTGTTACAATATCAAAATAATGTCATAGCTATTAAGTGATTTAAAATTAGTGTGAATATGATTCTAAAAAAAAATATGGCTATGATAATTGTATTATATAGTAAAATGATTACATCAATTAAATGGTAGAGTAATGGAATACAAAGATTAAATGATGATTTTAAAATTTTTGTAGACTTGTGACCAAGAAACAATACCAAAACTACTCATGGCTAATATTAAGGGTGTATATAACGTGTGACAAAAAAATTATTACTACTCTCCATCATATCTCTCTTCTATAAGTGTTTCTCCACTGTCATTGATTTCATCCGAATTCTCTTCAATTTCACTAATATTATTAACTTCTTCAAAATAAGATCTTAGCAAAATCTATTTGATAACCATTAATATTCATGCAAATACTATATATTTTACTCCCCAGATGATAATATTGTTTTTATTATTTTGAGTATCGACTAATGGTTATATTCATAGATTTTTTATTAATTGGGATTTCATTGCTATTCTATTATTTGCTAAATTTATTGACGTTTTGCTTATTTTCTTTGTAAACATGCAACTTACAAATGAATGTTAGTTATTTTTTACACTCTTAGGATAGCATCATCATCCATATCAATATGGATAACTCTTTTTGGGAGTAGTTCTTTGTTACTATTGTTGGCCTTCTATTCAGTATGCTAAAAACAAAATAATCCTAGTAATCATGAAAATCATGGATGATATTTTTGCATAGAAAATGACTTTAAATAGAATCTTATCATGAAATTGTATTTTTAATAAATTATGAGGAATAACAATGAAATTGAATTTAATTTTTTTATGTAAAATATGAGACTTGGTAGATTTTTGAGTAGGAGGGGAGAAAAAAATCAGGTAAAGTCATAGTATTTCTTATGTTATGATTTTGTTACACTTCCATGAGCTTATAGAATAGTTTCTATGTTCATTCTTAGCTAAAGCTCAATACAAATAATCATAACAATTAGTTAGATGATATATCATTAGATCTATGTGTTTATTCATTTAATCTATGTGATATATATATATAAGTTAGCTCAACTTATATTATGCTTGAACACATATAATGAATGTCTAAGTGTTGTGCAATAACTCATTACCTTAACGACATACAAGATAGTTTTCATAATTAAGCTCGTCTCAATGATTTTCTACACACACACACACACACACACACATATCCCCTTAGTATGTCACCATTAAGATAATAAAGCATATCTGCTCAAGAGTTATTTATAATCTCATATATTTTAGGAAACTTCATCAATTGTTCTTGATGATTGATTCATATGCATACTCTTATTCTCTAGCCTTACATGGCATAAAAACCAAAAATTGGTATGATTTGTAAGTATTTGCATTTTTAGTTTCGTAAGCACTAGACTAATACAATTAACATAGGCTACCCTCAAGTTTCATCAAAGTGAACCTTACAATCAAAAGCAACTTGAAAGGATTATCAACACCTTACAAGTCATAAGCATATTGTCTTGAGCATTACTTGTCATTATTATCTTTGATGATAGAGCTGTCAACTAGGTTGGGCAGCCTGAGCATGACATGTGGCACAACATGGTTCAAAACTATAAATGGATGTGCCATGTCCGGCCAAAATTTTTGGCATGGGAGGCATGGCATGACATAGCCCAACATGATGGCCCATTAGAGTTGGTTTTGGCCTAGCTGGCCCATGACATATTCTAAGCTAGACTCGACTTGACACAGTCTAGCTTAGAATGAACTAGGCTAGTCTAGCTAGGCCTAATCTAGCTTGGTATGACCTAGCACAACTTGGCATGACCCAACAAAACCTGGCATGACCCAACAAAACCTGGCATGACCCAGGCAAAAGGCATGCCAATGGGTTGTGCCTAGCTGCCTATTTTTAGAATCATTTTGACTATGATGTCTGAGATAAACCTATATGTTGAAATATAAACTTTGGGTATGTTAATCATCATCAATATAATGCTTACAAAATTAAAAACATGATTATTTTTACATATACACATGTTAAAAAAACTAATTTTCAATTAGGATGAATGTTATATAGAACATTCTTCTAAGGGATTTACTTTTAATATGGAAGTCACACCACCACCAAGTAGATGTGTCAAATGGGTAGTGTCGTGTCGGCACAACCCATTTTTTTAGGCTCATCTGGGCGACTATGTCATATCCATTGTACGACCCATTTGACACCTCTACTTGGTGATGTTGTCTCTCACACCAAAGGTAACTTTTTTAGAAGAATATTCCATATAATATTCATCCTAATTGAGAATTAGTTTTTTTAAGACATATATAATATATTGGTGTGTAAAAGTATTCACACTTTAGATTTTGTAAGCATCATACTTATAAAAATTAATATGCCTACATTTTGGGTTTAACAAATAGGTTTATTTCATGAATTATAGTCAGAAGGGCTATCACGTCCTTTCTATCATATATGCAAGTGAGCCTTATGATTTATATATCACTATCCACCATGATAATATCATATATACTTACTAATAGTTTAAACCATAGTTCAAATTTTATTTAATTACCTATCCATCAATATCTATAACACTAAATATATTAAATACATTCATTTATAAATAAAAACTAATATCACATCACATATATCAATTTACACAAACCCTAGATCACATGCTATTTTGATAAAAATTCTTGAATCTACCCTAGAGAATGAAGGTTTGAAAACCATTCTCTCAAACTCTGGGGATTAACACTAATATTGCATTCCTTGCTTGCTTATGGAATCCATAGAGAGTGAATAATTTACCCTAGGGTTTGATAGTTATACCATGGCCTTACTTATTGCATGGAGGATGAGGAAGAAGAATGACATATTTTTACTCTAAGTAGGAAGTCATGACTTTTAGAAGAAAGTTACAACTTTGGCCTTAAACTCTTTAATCTTAAAGTCATGATTCTAGAAAGTGATCATGACTCTATACTTTACTCTGATATTATTTATGACACAAAATTTGTGGAGCTAAAAATGCCCATGACTTGGGTCTAATATCTCTTTAATATAAAGTCATGGTATTATAAAGTGGGCATAGCTTCGTGTGCTTATCTTCTTATTTTTAATAAAGAGTCATGACACTTGGAAATGATTGCGACATGGTGAAGGGATTCTCATATTGTTATATGTCATGATACTTAAAAAAGCCATATCATTGGCATTAATCCTTCTGGATTATTATATGGCCAAAATGCTAGGAAATAGTCTCGGCCCTAAGAAAGTTTCTTTTGTGTATCAAGTGGTAGCGGTCCTAGGAAATGGCCATGACATAGAAATTACCCTTCATATGTCTCAAGTGTTTGTGGCACTATGAGTGATTATGACATTGACCTTCACTTCTCTTATATATCATGTTGCCATGGAACTACAAGGATACCATAGTACTAGCTATTTGCTTGTATGTAAAAGTCATAGTATTGCATTACTTTCAGGATACAAGTTGTGGCCTTGTGGAATATTCATGCTCGAGTATTCTTTTCTATAATATTTAATGTTCCAAAAGTCATGGTGCTAAATAATTACCCTGACTTTGTCCTAAGTAGTTTTTTTTCTATAATTTTTGGTAGCTCAAAAGCCATGACTTTTTAAAAGGTAAAGATAAAGTCTTAGTGCTTGGACTTGGCCATGATCTTGAGTACTAGTAGGGTATATAATTGCTATGTTGTAGAATTCATATGGTAGTAATTTAAATTTTATAAGATAAATATGACTATGACTTCATGATAATATCACAACAACTAAGAATGTGTTTCATAGTGGAAGAATTATACTAATGAGTTGGTATGATCATGAAATATGAAAATTACAATGACCTTTTAGGTAGATTTTTAGCCAAGAATAAAGCTAAAATTTAGCAAGCCTTTTATATTCTACTCCCTCACCTGAATACTTATAAAAATCTATCAATTTTATAACTAATCATCAAAACTAGCTAATATCCAAAGTCATGGAAATATTCCATTAATTTTCTCATTTCATGCCTACACATCATCAAATAATACCAAAATACCTAAAAATATTTGATAGTTTGAATGCCAAACAAACTCACATACTAAAAGAATTACTCATCCTCAAATATTAACTCTTTTCTCCATGACATAAACTCTTCATCATCTCTAAGAAATGTGATGACTAGGTTTGAGTGTCATAGCATCTAAAAATAGTGGTGTAACTTCAAGCAGACATATTAATAGTCATAATGGTGTTTGAGTTCTACAAATATAATTGTGGGTTCTTGGATGTGTATATTCATTTATGTGGTGGATATAGGTATTTATTACATCATACATGCAAAAAAAAAAAACATTGGGTTACCCCATAAGCAATGTTATGTTTAATATCCTTAACTTGACTATCAAAATATATTTTCTTTCATTGGAGATCATTGATGTTCATGTTATCTTCTCATTATATTGTTTTACCTTCATTTTGTATTTTTCTTCCTTTAGTCTCGCCTCATCTATATTTTATTCTTGGATTTTTTCTTTGATGCATGATACAACTTTAGTTGATTTTTTGGCTCCTTATATTCTGGTTAATTCCTTTTCTTATTGGATTCTAAAATTCATGACATTGAGTATGGACATGACGTTTTTTTAAGCTTTTCATTACTCTTTTCTTCTTATAACTTCAAAGTTGTGGCATTGAGTGAAGCTGCAACTTTGTCTTGAAGCCCCTCCTTGTCTTTTCATTCTATAACTCCAAAGTTAGAGTATTGTGCATAACCACAATCTTATATTTAAGCTTCTGATAAACTAATTCATTCTATATTTTCAAAGATGTGGCACTAGGCATTGTCATGGTTTTGTATTCATTCTTTTATAACCTATAGAGAGTACAAATTTCTCTATCTTTGATTAGCTCCTCCTTAATTTTTATCTCAACTTTTCCTTTCTTTATTTTTCCCTCAACTTACTTATAGTTATTAACATAAAATTCCTTCGAGGTTGCACCTTTAAAAAAAATCATGACTTTATAGCAGTTATCTTCCTCAATTTCCTCTTTTTTCTACTCCAATGTAATTCTTTCTTTTTGTATTTCTTTTCTTCATTGCTATTAGATCTCCATATTTTTTTATGCTTTATATCCTTCGTCTTTATCCAACCAATAGTATTCTATAAAATCTTTCCACCTTAAATCTATTTTTTTTTCATTTTGGTATGGAAAAGTTATGGATTCTCCAACACCCCATTTCATCATTGTCGAGACGTTGTAAGTCATTACTAAGATTGAACCTTATTTCTTCCTCATCAATATAGAGAGTGAACTCCCCTTTCTTGATGTTGACAAGGACTTGTCTGATAGCCAAAAATGGTCATGCTAATATTAGTAAAAGCATAATTGTCCTCCTCCATATCCAATATAGAAAACATGCTGAAAAAATATATATACCCTCCTTAACCAATATATCTTTGATGATTTCATTAGTATGCTTGATTGTCCAATCCACCATTTGAAGATTAATGTTGAAGTAATTTTTTCGAGATTCAATCTTTATAAAATTTGATAAAGGCATCAAGTTGACATTTGATTCCAAGTCACACAATACATTCCAAAAAGTATGATTTCCAATAGTATAAGGTATAACAAAACTTTCAAGATTCTTCTTCTTTTTTCAGAAGTTTTCTTTGAAGAATTGTATCATACTTCTTAGTCATATTCACCATCTAGTATGTCTCCAAATTTCTCTTACTACTACTACTTATTATTTTTTTCATAATATTCAAGTAGTTCAGGATTTGAGCTTAAGCTTTGACAAATATGTTCACTTCAAATTTTTGGAATATATTATGAAACTTCTCAAAGTATTAGTCTAATTAAATATTTTTTAAATCATTGAGGAAATATAATATTCTAATCTTTGGCTAAAACTTGCTAATACTTATTTTGGAACCAAGGCATTGTTAGGTGTCATAACATAATATCCTTCATATTTCTTGTTATCTTTAATCAAGATTATAACTTCTTAGAAAATTTTAGGTATAGCTACAACTTTTGAGAAAGTCATTGCATTTATTATCCCCAAAAGTTCTAGAATCATTTTTTTCAAAATACTTTGATAGCTCTTTTCCACTTCTAAACAATATAGATGAGCAATTACTTGAATTTGCTTCTATATCAATTTGAAGTTCATTTAATTCTATTCCCCTCATTATTATCACTAGTTGTCTGAGTTGATGCTCTATATTCTTTATAATTAAACTTGTTTGATCTATTCTCACTTCAAGCACCCCCTTTCAATTGTCCTAACTATCATTTCTATTTTTTAATACTTGTAAGATAGTTTGTTTCACTTCTTCCAAATTTGATATCTCTTACCTTCATGATGATTAGAAATTAAAACTTGAACTATCTTGATTAGTATAGCCCACTATATTATTCCCAATATATCTTAAAGATTATCCAATATTCGGTAGCCCACTCATATAGGCTTTATATGATTTTTTTGATGTCTCATATTTAGATAATAATGCATTGGGACATTATTGCTAGGTCAAAATATATCCAATCATTTGCTCTACATTTTATTGGTTTTTTCCATTTGATAAAAGGGATTCGAGTCCACTGATTCATACAAATGTAAAATGATAATCTTTCCTAATACTAATCTTTTTTTTCTCTTGCGTGTCAAACTTCCTTACAAGATCTTTTATTTTTACTTTAATTATTATGGACTAATCCAAATCTAACATTACAGTTTTTTTTCTCCCAAATAAATGATCCATTAGGGTTCGATAGTTATTTTTTGATAGCTTTTCAAATAAATAACAAGCCTCCTATATAATAAATTCATAATTGACCCTCTATTAGCCTCATCAACCATGCACCTCATTATATAGTTTAATCCATTGTATAAAATTTGTGCTTGGAATATAACTTGAATCCATATTGAAGATTGCACCTCAAAAACTACTTAAATGGTCTCAATCGTCATATATATTTTCATGCTTAACTTGCTAGAATTAGCATATCTCATTCTATAATTGAGATGTAAATTGAGATGTGAAAAATTTAGTGAGAAAAATACTAATTCATCCAAATCTCAATGGAGCCCCGGGATAAATATTCGAACTAATTTTGTGCCTTATCACTTGATAAAAATGGAAATAAATATTGTCATATTATTTCATGGCTAACTATATTCGTTTTTATAGCTTCAAAATATTGTTACATATCCATTATGATTATTTGATGCCCTTTCACTATACTTGTGCTTTTGAACCATAATTATATGATTGGGCTTCAACTCAAAGTAGCTAGTTTTCACCAATTATAATCAAATACCCAAATAACTATTAATCATCATGGGCATATAATAATGATAATTTCTCAAGGAATGGTAGTGGATGAGCTATTGGACAACTTTCCTGTTAGTGCCTTGGGGCTCTCTTATACTAATAATGCCTTCCATAGGCTCTTTATATGTTTTTTTTCTAGCAGTCACTCTATGAGTTCATTCAATTTTTAAGTTTAGAAAGTTTAGTTCGGTCTCATATCTTTTGCTCATAAAAGAATACTAAAAAAAGAAAAAAAAATGCAAAGAATACATGTAAATTCTAAAATAAAACTATCAACCTTCAAACAAGTTAACAAGACTTAATGTTTAGATTCAGAAAGATTTATCAAACTCAATACAATTTAAACTCCTAAAAAGGAATTATCCTTTTTATAAGGATAATTATATCAACTCATATTAATTAACTAAACTAAATAATATTTAACAACAGTACCAAAAATTTAATTATTGTGACTTTGTTTTGTTGCTTAATTATACTAGTCAAGCAATATATCAAAAATCTCATTAATGAGAGTATCGCATTAATAGAGATTCATAAGTGCATGGGTTGCATAAGTAGTAAAAAGGACTTTTATTCAGATATTGATCACACATGGATTGTATTGGTAGTTTGGTTATTCAACAATGATACAGCTTATTTTTTATAAAATAGATATTTGGATTGTAAGACAAACTTAGATCATAGGTTTATTCATTTAATTTATATGATGTATGTTTGTGTTAGCTGAACTTATATTATATTATGAGATAGAATGATGGTTAGGGTATTTTACAATAAATCCTTGCTCTAACAACATACAAGGTTGTTATCACCAAGATAATAAATCATCTACTAGAGATTTATTCACAATCTAATACCTTTTATAGAATATTTTTTTAAGTGTTTAATTTTTAGTGTGAGACTGAGAGTCATATGTCATAGTGGTAGATGGTCGTAGATAAGCCACAAGATTCATGTGAGTGAAGTTGACTTGTAAGGTGGTGATAATTTCTATTTGAGTGGAAAGTATATGTTAATTATGTGAGTATGACACTTATAAAACTAAAAGTTGAAATAATTTTAATACCACATATGTTCATGTCCATATGAGGCGTGATTAAAGAATAAAAATTTACATACTTTTAATATCAAGTATGGTTAATGAGTTGCATAAAAGATATAGAATTGTGAATTATTCTCAAGTAGGAATACTTTGTAATTTTTTTGGTAAAGTACCAAGAAAACAGTTATGATAAGACCATCATTAAAGATGACCCAATAGGTGACAACCACCTTATATATCGGTAGGGTACTAGAGCATTTTCATAATATACTAGTAGGGTATTAAAGCATTTAGATAGGCTATCATGTATAATATAAATAGACTAATCATTGAATTTAAGAGTCTTAAAAATCTTAGTTTTATCCTTTCAACTAGAGCAGTAGTCGACCCATTGTTAGTTGATCCGACTACCTACAAGATCTCAATGGGATTGATATCTAATTGAAAGCCTACTTTACTACTTTTATGACTCATATACTTATAGAATTAGTTAGATACTAGACTCTTGCCCAATACATTTTTAGGACATTAAATAATCCTAAAAATTGGGTACCATAATAAAGTCATAATAAATTTTTGGTACTATTGCTAGAGACTTTATTCTAGTTAGTCAATTTTAGTTGTCATAATTATCCTTGAAAAATAGATAGTTCTATTTTTAGTAGTTTGGATAATATTATTTGTAGCCACTACATTTTTGATTAGAAACTTTGAGACTGAGTTAACACCTATGAAACAAGAGATTAAAAGAACTAGAAGAACAAGCTTTGGACATATAATTAAGGAAGAGTAGACATAAAAAATTGACATCAATAGAGAAGCTCACGACAATGATGGGAAAGCTGTCCAATAGCCAAATCATCACCATATCTTAGTAAACTTAGTAGCCTACTAAGATAGATAACTACTCTTAGATTCAAATGCAATTGAATTTGATAATGGTGATTCAATAATATCAATACAATAGAAAGAAATCAAATCAACAAAAATGGGCATGTCATAAAATTTTTGGAGTTATGTGACAATTAAAATAAATAGAGTTAGTCTAGATGTCATCATATTATGTCTATTTTTTTATTTTAATGACAAGGTACACAGTTGTTTCTAGTACTTATATCAAGGCTCGATTAAGAGATAGGACAAACATGTGTTTGCTTTACCTATAGAGTTCTTCTCGCCTCAAATTACCTCATAGTTGGATTATTTTAAGTAGTTGTTGAGTAGATACTTACAACATGAATTGTAGTTATGGTTTAAAACCAAAACCTCTTATAATGGGAAAAATTACTTGATAAGGTACACCATTGATACAATCTCAAGTGGATCGATAATGAACAATTCACTTGAGAAAGTATATTATTTATCTGAGAAGTTAGCAAAGAATAACTACCAAACTATAAATGACCATATATTTGGAAGAAAATATGCTAGAGTGTTGGAGTTGGATAAATTTACCATGATAAAGGCAAAAATATAAGCATTTTACAAAAAATTGGAAGCACAAGAGGAGAAATTAAAAATAATGGGAGAAATAGTCATTTTGTAACTAAATGAAATGGTGAATTTTGACTTTGGTTATCAAATGGAGGTGGCTAATTATTTACAAATAAAAGGTTATATGTTCCAACTCAATATTATATCCCTACACATTATCAAAAAAATATGAGAAATCATTAAAATAATTTCCAAAAAAATTTGAGAATAATTTTATAGGACACAATATTCAAATAACATCGAGTTTGCATTATCAATATTCAAGGGTGAAAAAAAACTCTTTATCAATGATAAATTGATATAATTAGTGACTAAGATAAAAAAGGAAAAGATCTTGAATAGGATTATATGGAGAAGCTTGAGTTAATGTTGGAACACATGAATGTAGTGATGAAGAGTGTTTGATGTTCAATTTACCAAATGTTCTTGTATTTTTTTATTATTGATACGATGTATAGACGTGGAAATGAGATTAATATGTATTGATTTTATATTTTTTTGGTATTTTGGAGAGTTTTAAAGATAGATTAGTAAGTCTCATATAGTTTTGGTATTCATTTTTGACTGAAACTCTTCCTAAATAGTTGGGGGTGATTTTTATATAATAGAATCCTACCAACTTTTTAACATAATATTTCCACTATATGATACATTCTCAATGGTTGTAATATTATCATGGAGTCGAAGCAATACTTAGCTTTGAAAATTTAAATGGTTGTGATATTAATTCTCCATCATAGCAACTAAGTACCCTACTTGTACTCAAGGTTATGGTTAATTTCATAAAGTCAAGACTTTATCTTTATATGGCTATGTAGTCTCATGTTATAGTCACTATGATTTTACAAAACAATAAATCTTGAGCTATATGAAATTAGAGTCAAAGGTACTCATGCCAAAGTCATAACACCTATTTAAAGACATAATTTTTGAGACACTAATATTATAGTAGATATTATTTGATTACAACTATTTCCAAGGCCGAGACTTTTGTCCTCAAAGTAAGGTATAGTCATGATTTGTAAACACAAGATAAGTACCAATGCCTTGAGATCCTAACAATACCATATAAATACGTTATATGAGAGAAGAAAAGATTAGTGTAGTGGCCACTCACAGCACTATGAATACTTTAAAGATATGAAGGGATATGTTTGTATCATGGCCATATTTCAACACCATGACTACATACATATCAAGAAAGACCAAATATCAATGCACAACTTCCATAGAGTACCACAAATAGATGAAGGCATGAAGCTACGACTATTTAACAACACCACAACTTTTTGATATGGAGAGATTATGCCCAAGTTGTGGCCATCACTAGTACCATGACTTTGCGCTGCAAAAAGATCAAGATGTTGAATAAAGTTATGACTATTTTTTAGAATCATGACCTCAAACTAAAGAGATGAAGATAGAAGTTGCAATCTTCTTCTAAAATTCATGACTTTATATATCAAGTAATATAAAGTTGTTTGAATATAAAAGTGGAAGATTAAAAATCCATGGAAAAAAAACTTATTTTGTTTTTTTTTCTTTCTCATGTAACAAGCAAAGCCATATAAATTATTAAACCCCATGAAAAAAATTCATAGCTCTAGAAGTTACACAAGCAAATAAGGGATGTAGGATGTATGTCAATCCCTAGATTCAGGAAGCACTATTCGATATTCAATTTATCGAACAATCTAGTATGTTTTAGTGGTTGAGAATGATGTGCATGTATGGAAATGTGATGGATTTGTGTTAATTTCTTAATTTTTGGTGTTGAGAGCAAGAGGAAGTAAGTCTATAAGTACTTTGTAGTTTTCACATTCATTCTTGGTTGAAATTCTTCTAAATAGTCATTGGAAAATCTTGCATGCGACAATACCATACCCTCTCATTAGTGCAGTCTTTTCATTAGGTGATATATTTTCAATGGTTATAATATTATCATGGGGTCATAGTCATACCTTGCTCATATAATTTTAATAGTTATTATATTAATTCTCCATTACAATAACCAATTACAATACTAGTGTTCAAGGTCATGACTAATTTCATAGAGCCGTGACCTTATCTATATATGACTCAATAATCTTGAGTCTGTGATGTAGGTTCTTCATAAAGCTATAACTTTTGAGCTACAAAAAACTAAAGAGCCACAAGTACCCAGGCTAAAGCAACATCAATTATTCAAAGCTACATCTTTTATGTCACTGAATATTATATAGGATAATTTTTAAGTATAACCATTAACAAAGTCATGATTCTTGTCCTCAAAGGAAGACATAGCCATGACTTAATGAGTAAGCTATAAGTGCTAGCATCATGGGAAATTCCCAACACTATGACTATTTACTTATCAAGAAGGATGAATGACTAATACTACATCCTCTACATAGTACTATGGTCATATAATAATGCTGGAAACCATCACCACCCAATGACCACTTCACAGTACCGCACCCATTTATGAATAACAAATGATGAAGACACAAATTTATGATCTTTTCATAACACCACAACTTTATGTTATAGAAAGATTAGGCCCAAGTCATAGTTATTACCTCTGCCATAACCTCATGTTAAAGAAAGATCAAAACATCAAATAGTATCACTGTCATTTTCTAGAGTCACAACCTCAAGTTAAAGATATGAAGGCCAAAGTTATGACTTCCATTGCAAAGTCATAACTTCTTATAACTTAGAGCAATGCAATGCCACTCGGGTATAAAATGGAAAATTAGAGAATTTTAAAAAAATCTATTTTCTTCTCATTCCCTCTTACAAAACAAGCAAAATTCATGGCACTACAAATCCTAAGGATAAATTTTGCACTTTCTAGGAGATCCACAACCAAGCGAAGGCAATGCCAATTTCAATCTAATTTATCTGAATTGTGTGATATAATAATTTGGATAATTAATGCAATATTAGTTTAATTAAATTTTATATTTATAGATGTTTATGGATGGAAATTAAATATAACTCAAATTAATATTTCAAATAATTGTGGGTTTGTGAAAGGTTATTCTGGTAGATAGTGATAGGTAAGCCATGAGATTTACTCATGCATATGATAGGAAGGTGGTGATCACTTTTCCAATTGCAATGCATGAGATAAACCTATACATCAAACTCTAAAGTTTGGATATACTAATCAGCATGAGTATATATGATACTTGTGAAGTAGATAGTATGAATGCTTATACATACTAATCTATTATACATATCTTAAAAAGATTAATTCTAGATTAGGATGCACATTATATAGAATGTTCTCTTAAGTAATTCACCATTAATGTTGTAGTCACTTATTCACCAAAGAAGATAGTAATAGAAAATTTTTGGGGCATGCATGAGTCTATGGTGACTCACAAGGTAGTCACAACTTTTATGAGTTCCATTTACTTTTATGGTTCCTATCATTAAAACTTGGAGACATACATTAATTGTGTGAGTATATCTCTTATGAAGCCAAAAGTATAAATGTGTACAAATTATATCAATTATTGGTCTTTAAGACAATGGAGGCTAAAAAATAAGAATGTGCATATAATGAAACTATCAATAAATATTAATGAATTTTAATTTAAAAATATATGATTATAAAGGACCCTCATGTAAAAATTAAGTGTTGCCTCAGTGGTGACATATCAAGAGGATAACTATGAGGGGATCAATATTGGGAATAGCTCAATAGTTATAACTACTTGTATGTCGATAGGTAAAGAAATTATTTTCACAATCCCTTACTCTTATTATATGTTTAACATAATATATATCGAATACATTAATGACATCATATAAAATATGTAATTAGACCTTGGATCTAAGATGGTCTAACAATTTGAGTATCCTTTCTACTAAATATGAGTTGCTTCTTGTTGGATGGTTGAACTACTAATATAATTTTCATGGGACAATATATGGACTTTAGTTTATAATATTACTTATATAACTCATGTACCTATGGATCATCATGAGTCTTTGTAACACATTTCAAATTAAAAATGTAAAATAAAGTGACAACTATGAGAGGACCATCAGTTAGAAAGCCTTAATGTTGACTACAACCTTGTATATTATTATGGAAAGGAGTCATTGCTCAACACCCCAGCTATCATTTTGTATATGATATTTGTTGAACGACTTAATGGTATAACATAAATTAAATAAATGAACCTTGGACTTAAGATTGTTTAATAATCTGAGTTTTTATTTTACTAAAAATATATTGTCTCATAATTGAATAACTGAGCAATAAATATAGTTCCTATAGAATAGATATTTGGATGAAAGTCCCAAAAATGAGCTTAACTAATTAAATTAGATAGAGTAATAAAGTTGGAAAAAGTTTTTGGCACCATTGCTAGTGATTATTTAGTTTGGTTAGTCAATATGATTTGATATACTTATTCTTATTAAAGGATAATTTCTTTTCAATAGTTTAGATACCATTATATTAGATAAATATTCTTGGATCTAAAAGCTAAGTTATGTTACCTTGTTTGAATGTGGAAAGTTTTCTATTGAATTTGCTTGTATTTTTTTCATTTTTTTTCTTTTATTTCTTTCTAGCCTCCCATTATAAAATCATAATGTCTAGCTACTATTGCCAATATTTCCATGCAAATTATCTCAAAGTGCTAAGAAAGAATATTAATGCATATGAAAGAAATCTTAGAAAAATTACACCAATGAGAAAAGAGTCTCAAACCATAATTATAATGAGACTTATCATGCTCGAGAAAATGATTTCTATTTCAAACCTTACGACAACCACTATCAATTCTATCATCAATAGAAAGAGAATTATAGATATTGGGGACATGAAAGCAATGAGAAGATATATTATGGCTATCAACCATTTTAAGCATGTTATAAGATAGCTAAACTTAATGAATTGCCGAGAGATTTGAGAAGAGTGAATGCTCGTGAAGAGAAAAGGATGAGACAATAGAGAGAGAGAGAGAAGAGATCATAAATTGGTTTAAGTCTAATAAAAGTGCTTCATTCGAAATCCATATAATGAAGGCAAAATAGCTATGGTTAAAACTTTAGAAAAAAGACATAGAAGCTATGGTCTTGATTATTTGAAGCGAAGAGGAAGAAAAAAAAAGTTAAAAAATTTGGGGCTAATATGGAGATATTTGTCAAAAGAAATCCTGCATAGGAAATGAATGATATAGCTTCAATTAAAAAAAGTGAAGATGAAATGAATGATATAATATTCATAGCAAGTATACAAAAAATTATAGTAGAAAATCTTGATGAGAAACTTGATGATAAGGCCTCAACTATTCAAGAGAAAGAAGCTAAGGTAGATTATAAAGCATTGGTGGATAAATTAGATAAGTTTGATGAGTTGTCTGTGCATGAAATTAAAAAATCCAAGACTTTTCATGATGCCAAGGTTGAGAAGAAAATAAAGATGGTGAGAACTATGAAACTTAATTGTGTGAATGAAGGAGCATAGACAATCATTCCTCCATCATTTATAAAGGATTCTGATAGCATAAGGAAGAAGGATGTAAAACAATATGCTAAAAAGCTCACTTGGATAGTGAAGATTTTTAATAGATAGAAAAAAAATTTGAAGGTCTAGCTACATATGTAAAATGTAGCACTACTTGGGAGGCAACCGCAGAAATTTCTTTCTTTCTTGTGTGATGATTGTGATTGTTGTGAGAATAAAAATTACATGTGTAAAATTATATTTACACTCCCTCCCACATAAAAAAGTATAGTAGATCAATCTAATTACTATTCAAATTTGGCTTCACAAAGTCATGACATATTTTTAGAGTAGTGACTTTGAAATTACAAAAAGAAAAAGCCCATCAGTGGCGACATAACAAGACCATAATAGTTTTTTAGAGCTGTGACTTTGGTATTACAAAAAGTAAAAGCATCATAAAAAATAAATGACAAGGTAATGACAATTTTTCAAAGCCATGAATTTGTGCTAAAGAAGGACGAATATTATAAATGTTTTATGGGAAAGCCATGACTTTGATGCAATGCCATGAATTTGAAGGTATTCCTTGTCCTAAAGCCATGACTTTTCATTTATATGAGAAAAATAAATCTATAGAATCATGGCTTTCAATTATTAGGTCATGACTATAATTATTTAACTTTTGAATCTCTTGAAAAATAAAACCATTATGTGGAATTGAATTAAGATGTTGAATATTGTACCCTGCTATCTTTTTCTTTTAAATGGAGGGGGGAAGTTATTGCATAGAGATGAACTATTATTTTAGTATGTGAGTTTATTTGATGTTTAATTTCTCAAATATTATTGTGTATTTTTGGTAGTTGATAATGATGTGTAGATGTGAAAATAAGGCTAATATATAATCATTTCATGATTTTTGGTGTTTTGGAGTTTTAAAAAATTGTGGTGAAATCAATGAATTTTTGAAGATGGTTAGTAGAAGATATAGTTTAGTAAGTGTCATTTAGTTTTGACATCTATTCTTGGTGAAAACTCTACCGAATGATTAGGGATAATTCTTGAATGCCAGGACCCTACTAACTCATTATCATGAATTCATTGATATACTAAACTTTGGAAAATTAAATTGACCTTGACATTAATTCTCAAATTAGAGTTGCAATAGTTTTACAAAGCTATGACTTTTGAGTTATAGAAAATTACAGAACTACAAGTACTCATACTTAAGTTGTGACAATAATACAAAGAAATGAATTTTGGAATACTAAATATTATAGAATACATTACTTGGGTACACCACTTCCAAGGCCATGATTCTTGTCCTCAAAGGAAGCATAGCCACTACTTGTATGTGCAAGCTAAGTGTCAATGATGTTTCATCCTAATAGCATCACGAAAATATGTTATATAATAGGAGAAAATGCCAGTGTAGCCAAATCCCAGTACCACTACCACATAATTATAAAGAAAAACCAATTGCCAATGCCTTTTTCTCCATGCATTATTGTGACTATATAACAATATGAGAAGCTGTCTTCACTTCATGACTATTTCATAGTGTAACACTTTATGGACTACAAATAGATGAAGGCATGAAGCCGTGACTATTTAATAGTGCAATGACTTTATGTTACATAAATATTAGGCCCAAGCCATGGTGTCGTTGCTAGAAATATGACTTTGTGTTATGTAAAATTCAAGATATTGAATTAAGTCATAGCCATTTTTTATAGTCACTATCTCAAGCTAAAGAGATGAAGGTAGAGGTGTTTGACTGGGCTAGGTGGCTCGGGCATGGCATGAGGCATGGCCCAGTTTAGCCATGCCTGGCCCAAAATGACACAGTTTAGAACTAGGCTTAGAAAAGGGTCGTGCCTCTTAATGACATGGTTTGTGCCATGCTAGCTGGGCACAATTTGTGCCTCATGCTGGCTAGTCATGATCCATGTGCCTAGCCTAGAGGCATAGCCCACCAGCTTGACAACCTACCATCCTAAGACCGAATAAGGGTCATGGGTCAAATCCCATCGGATGACCGTCCAATGGGATGAGTTATAAACTTTTTAAAAAATTAGGCCACATAAGCTGAATCTTGCTTATGTGACCAATTGTCATTTTTCAGCCATGTAAGTCACCCACCCATTGCATCTTCACACAATGGGTTTTGCAGGGAACCATCTGGCATGGTCCAGCATTGCACTACAATCAACCATGCCTCTGTATTGTGCTTGGCTGGCCACATTAATTATTCCTATGTTGTGTCTGGTACAATATGGTGGCATGACCATGCCTAGAAAAAATGGGTCGTGCCGACATGGCATGACCTATTTGACACCTCTAAATAAAGGATGAAGTTGTAACTTTTTTATGAAAGTCACAACTTTCTACTTAGAGTAACACATGACAACCCAAATTTAATATTGGTAAGTTTATGTATGTTATCATCATGGATGATAACATATAAACCACTAAGTACACTCATACATAATATTAGAAAGAAAATGACAACCCTTTTGATTGTCATGAGCAAGACAAATATATACTTCAAAGCTTAGTGTTGAGGTAAGTTTAATCATGTGAGTATAAAAATTATGAAGCCACCAACATGAATACTTGTATAAGCCAATCCATTATATATATATATATCTTGGATGAACTAACCCTCAATTAATATTAAGGTTCTATAGAATATTGTCCTTAGAGTTTCACATTTGCTGTGTGAGTCACATGTCATGTGGTAGATAGTGATAGGTAAGTCACGAGATATACATGAGTAGATGTGACTCATAAGATGGTGACTGTCCTTTTGAGTAGCTTTCTATTGTATGAATCCTAGTAGTGAGATTCAAGGAAAGATATATGTTTATTGTGCTACTATGGCACTTACAAAGTCAAAACTACAAATATTTTTAATATCACACAAGTTCAAATTTTTATGACTCATGAGATCGGAAATAAAAAATACATATATGAAGTAAATGTTTAGGGAAGTTGATGCATTACCTAAAAAGTATTGACTTATGAAAAACTCTTGAGTAAGGATGATTTGTTTTTTTGGTGGTAAAGAACTTAGGAAATAGATACGAGGTGACAATCATTAGAAAGTGTCAAATAGGTGAAAACCATCTTATATGCCAATAGAGCACTAAAGAATTTTCCCAGTAATCCAACATTTATTCAATAACCAATCACAATAAAAATTATTCAATTTAGATTGACGATAATGCATAATGAAATCAATCCTAATATCTAAGAGTCTTGCCAAAAACTTATTTATCCTTTCAATTAGAGTAGCAATTGACTCTTCATAAATTAATCGAATTTCTAATATAATTTTTATGAGATTGATATTTAGATGAAAACTTACTTTACTACTTGTATGACACATATATTTGTAGGATTGATTGAATAAGAGACTTTTTTTTTATAAGCATTTGGTACATTAAAAAATCTTAAAATTTGAGTATAATAATAAAGTCACAATACCTCCTAATGTAGATCTACTGGGTGCATTATTACCATTTGTTCAATCTTTATGTATTTATTTATCTTTATCAAATATTATGTATCTAATGAATTAATGATAAATCATTTTATTTTGATAAGTTGAAATATATATTTTTAATTAAATTATTTCACGTATAGGTTTTAGATAATGTCAAACTTAGCAAACATTGAATTTGTTGCCCTTGATATTTCAAGCAAAAACTATTATCTTGAGATATGAATATTGAATTTCATCCATATGCAAATACTATTAAAAAAATGATGCATCCATGTAGTAATGTAGGGGTTCCTAAATTTTTGGGTGAAGATATTAACTTGCTAATGTTACCATTTTAAAATTGATATATGCATACATTTTCTAACTACATTAGTGAATTATCATAGTTCTTAGCTATATTCAAAAATTCTAAATTAATTGGGATTTCCTTGTCTTTCTAATATTTGGTAGATTTATTAATATTTTGTTTATTTTCTATGTAGACATGTATGTTACAAATGAATGTTGGTTATTTTTTATTCTCTTAGTATAACATCATCATCCAATATCAATATGGATGACTCTTTTTGGGAGTGGTTCTTTGGTATTGTTGTTGGCCTCCTAACTTAGGTGTGATGGGGGTAGTAGTGTCAATTGTTCATTCTTTATATATTTATTTAGCTTTATCAAATATTTTTTTCCTAGTGAAATAATAATAAATCATTTTATTTTGATAAGTTGAAATATATTTTTTAATTAAATAATTGCACATATAGGTTTCAAAAAATATCAAACTTGGTAAACCATGAGATTTTTGCCCTAGATAGTTCAGGCAAAAACTAATTATCTTAGGTTTGAATATTGAAATTCATCTAGATGTAATAAATCTTGAAAATACTATTTAAAAAAAAGAAATGATGCATCCCTATAGTACCACAAGGATGCATTATTTTTTTGTTTAAGATATTAACTAGCTATTGTTACCATTACAAAATTAATATATACACACATTTTTTAACAACATTAATAAATTATCATAGTTCATGCTATATTCATAAATTTTTTATTAATTGGGATTTCCTTGTCATTTTTTTGGTAGATTTATTGATATTTTGTTTGTTTGTTGTGTAGACATGCATGTTACAAATGAATGTTGATTATTATTTATACTCTTAGTACAACATCACCATCCATTACCAATATGGATGATGGATGCAGTATTGTCATGTCACAGTCATGTAACATATGAATCTTTTTGAGTGGTTCATTACTATTGTTGCTGCCCTCTTAACATAGGTGTAATGGGTGTAATATTGTCAATTGTTCAATCTTAATTTGTTTATTTATTTATTTATCTTTATCAAATATTATTTACCTAATAAAATAATGATAAATCTTTTTTTTTGATAAGTTGAAATATATACATTTATAATTAAATTATTGCACATATAAGTTTTAGATAATGTCTAACTTGGTAAACCTTGAGTTTGTTTTACTCCATATTTCAGGCAAAAATTATTTATCTTCAGTTATGAATAATGAATTTTACCTAGATGCAATAAATGTTAGATATACTATTCAAAAAAGATATGATGCATCTCAACAGTGTCTCATGGATACATTAATTTTTTGTCGAAGATATTAACTTGTTAATGTTACCATTTTAAAATTGATATATGATAAATTTTTTAATCGCATTAGTGAATTATCATAGTTATTGGCTATATTCAAAAATTTTGTAGTAATTGGGGTTTCCTTGTCTTTCTACTTTTCGGTAGATTTATTTATGTTTTGTTTATTTTCTATGTTGACATGTATGTTACTAATGAATGTTGCTTATTTTTTATGATCTTAGTATAGCAACATCATCCATATCAATATGCATGAATCTTTGAGTGTTTCTTTTCTACTATTACTTGTCTCCTAATGTAGGTGTAATAGATGCAATATTGTCAATTGTTCAATCTTTATTATTTTATTTATCCTTATCAAAAATAGTAGTTACCTAATGAATAAATCATTTTATTTTGATAAGTTGAAATATTTTTTTTAATTAAATTATTACACGCATAGGTTTCAAATAATGTCAAACTTATCAAACCTTGAGTTTGTTGCCCTTGATTTTTAGGCAAATATTATTTATCTTTGGTTGTAAATATTGAAATCCAACTAGATGCAATAAATCTTAGAAATACTTATAAAAAAGATATGATGCATCCTTGCAATATCATAGGAATACATTAATTTTATGTTGAAGACATAAACTTGTTAATGGTATCATTTTAAAATTGATATCTACATAAATATTTTAATCGCATTAGTAAATTATCCTAGTTCATGATTGTATTCATAAATTATTTATTAATTGGGATTTTCTTTCCATTCTATTTTTTAGCAGATTTATTGATGTTATGTTTATTTTCTATGTAGTCATGCATGTTACTAATGAATATTGGTTATTTTTAACCTCTTAGTATGGCATGCTTGTTCATTTTCAATATGGATGACTTTTTTCGAGAGTGGTTCTTTGCTACTTTAGTTGGCATCCTAACGTGGGTGTGAAAGGTATAATATTGTAAATTGTTCTATCTTTATTTATTTTATATCTTTATCAAATTTTATTTACCTAACAAAGTAATGATAAATCATTTTTTTTGATAAGTTGAAATATATTGTTTTAATTGAATTATTGCACATATACGTTTCAAATCATGTCAAACTCGACAAACCTTAAGTTTGTTGCACTTGATATTTTGGGTGAAAACTATATATTTAGGATTCTGAATATCAAAATTCTCCTAGATGCAATAAATATTGGAAACACTATTAAAAATATAAATGATGCACTCCTACAGTATCACACCAATGTTTTAGCTTTTTGTTTCAATCACATTGATGAAGGATTAAAGGGTGAATTGCTTATAATCAAATATCTTTTCAACTTTTGGAACAATCTTAAGAATAAATATGACAACCAAAAGATTATAACATTTTTGAAAGCATGTTATGATTGGGTGCACTTGAGATTACAAGATTTTAAGTCGATTATTGAATATAATTCTATTTTATTCAAAATTAGTTCACAATTAAAATTATGTGAAGAAAAAGTAACTAAAGATGATATGCTTGAAAATATATTTACAAAATCTAATTCTTCGAATGTACTAATATAATAGCAATATCGAGTGTATTATATCACCTAATTCATAGTTCATTGTATGACCTTCTATTTAAGAATCATCAATCTCATCATGCTAAGTCTACATCATTACCTAAAGCCAATGTCACATTTATCCAAACTTATGTACATGGACAAGAACATGGATATGGATGAGGCCAAGGTAGAAGACATGGTCACATTCATGGGTGTAATAAACATATTTCTTCATACTATAGTAGTCATCATAATTCTCAGAGTAAAAAGCATAATTTAAAGCACAAGAAGATGAATAATTTAAATGCACGACCTAAAAAGGGTGATGAACACAAATCAAACATACTCATAAGAATTAATGTTATATGCATGGTATGAAAAGATATTGGTCAAGTACATGTCATACTTCAATACATTTGGTAGACCTCTTCAAACTTAAATTAAAGAAAAAAGATAGAATGGGGAAATGAACTTCATTGATTTTGATGATTTGGTGGATGTAACCCATTTTGGTATTTTCAACTTTTTTGAGGACCCCAGTGAAAAAATTGACCATCTAATTTGTGATAGAAATGCTTATTATGATTATTTTCTGTTAAATTATTTTTTTAATTTAAACTTGAAGGTATATAGTCAAAAAAATTTAGATGTTTTTTTTTGATACAAAGAAAATGACTAAAATAATAAAAATAGAGAATTGATACATCTAAAAAAGATACATGATAACCAAATAGCCCTAGATAAGGCATATGATAAATAAAAGGCCCTAGGGCATTATCTAGCAAACAAAAGACCTTTGTAGAGAAATACATAGACAAAAGATCCATGAAGAGGTTCAAAATAAAGTTATTATCAATAATTGTTTTACTTTGTAAGCAGCCTTAGACATCAAACAAAATGATGATGATAATCCTAAACAATAAAATGTGGATTTATATAAACAAATAAATGATTGGCCAAAATAGACAGATACCATGCATGTAGAATTATATTTGTTAATAAAATCAGAAGTATTTGGACTTATAGTCTAGATGCCCATAAGTGTAAAACCTATTAGGTACCGTTAGGGATGTTAAATACTGAATACACCTTAATATTTTGATGAATATTCATGATGTGTTTGGATATAAATGAATATGAAAATGAGCAATTTCACAAAATTGTGATTTTTGATGGATTATAATGAATAGTTATGAAATTATATGATTTTGTATGAAATGAAGAATTGATAGATTAATGAGAAGGATGAGAGAAAAAAATTATGTAAATTCATAATATTTCATGTGTTATGACTTTGTTATACCTTATTGAGCTATATGGTAGTTTAGATATCAATTCTTGGTTGAAACTCTACACAAATAATCATGGTAATCTTTGTACATTATAATTTGACTATCAAGTTGACATAATTATTTCACTATGCAACATCATCTATTTAGCTGTGAAACTTTTTTAGAGTCGTAGCTACACTATCTCATAATAATTTTTATGACTATAATATTAATTCTATATCAGAACAACCAAGTACCCAACAAAGTGTACAAAGCCCCATCAAACCTCAAACACCAAGACTTTATATTTATAGAGTCATAAAGTCTAAGGCAATAGCCATGATACTATTCCTAGTGTTATGCTTTTAGCTATATAAATTTTTAAAGAATAATACATGAGTCATGATCATTTCTAGAGTCATGACTCTCTACTCTAAAAAAATATAACTTTGGGGTATAAAGAAAAAATATATAAGTTATTATCATTCCCATTGCCATGATTTAGTGTTAGATAGGCAAAATATATTGCCTTGACCATTACCAATGTCATGACCATATGAGGCAAGAGAGAGACCAGAAGTCATGATTCATTACCAGCACCACAACCTTATGCTCTAGAGATGAAATGTTCATCTTTGATCATTTTTAGCACTATATGCAAGAGATGAACTAAAACCACAACCTGTTTCCAATGTCATATTTTTGTATTCTAAAAATTAAATATATAGCTATGACCATTTCCAATGCCGCTTCATTCTAAAACTAGAAAGAGATCAAAGTCATGACTTATTTCTAAAAATTCACAATTTTAGAATTGAAATTCACACCCTACCATTAGATTATAATTGGGAGAAATGAGAATTTCAAAGAGAGAATTTTAGGGTTTTGGAGCCAAAATTTGGTGACAAAAACTAGGGTTTTCAAGCCAAATTTGGCCAACCCTAGGAGAGATTCATGAGCAAAGGGGCAATACAAGACATAAGCATAATTTTAGGGGGGGGGGTGGGAGTTAATTTCAAGTCTTTCTATGGGAAAATCCAAGGTACACATTCGAGTATTATGGGTTTGATTCCTAGATACTTTTGAGAGCTATCATTGAGACCCAAAATTTTATGAGATATATCTCTAATTATCTAGTGTGAATTTCTCTATAATGTCAGGCAAAATTGTGGTCTAAGATTATTATATTTGATTATATATCATTAATATTTTTTGAATGAATTTAATATTTCGATTTTATTATGGTTTAATTATTGATGGATGTGGTAATTATGTAGAAGTTAAAATAGGGTTATACTTTTAGTGGAATTGTGCAAGCTATTAGGGTGAACAGTGGATGATGACAAGTAAGTCATGTAGGACCCTCGTGTATAATGGTAGGAAAGAAGTAATAGTCCTTCCAATCATGTTGTATGGGATGAAACTATATCTTAAAAATCTAATGTTGAGGTATATTAGTTATATGAATATGATACTTACGAAACTTATAGCACGAATACTTTTATAAGCTGAAAACTCTTCATTTGTCTAATGTTGTGGTAATTACCCTTCATTTGTCTCAAGTGTCTGTGAAGCTATAAGTACCCACAACATTGGACTTCACTTCTCTCATATATCATGTTTCCATGGTGATGCAAGGCTGCTAAGACATTGAGAATTAACTCGAGTGTAAAAGTCATGGATTTGTCTTTTTTTGATGATAAGAGTTGCAACCTTAGAAAATAGGCTCTCTATAACTTTTAATGTCTCAAAAGTCATAATTCTAAATAATTACTATGACTTTAGCCTAAGTAGCTTTAGCTATATAATTTTTTACCGCTTAAAAGTCACGACTCTATAAAAAGAGTATGACTCTAACTTGAAACTATTTAGTCATATTAAAGATAAAGTTATAGCGCAAGGACATAGTCGAGAGCTTTAGTGTCAGTGGGGTACTTAGTTGCTATAAAAATAGAATTAATACCACATCCATTTAAATTCTATGAGATAAGTATGTGTACGACTCAAAGATAATTTCGTAACCACTAAGAATGTATAATAGAGTCGAAAGATTATACTAATGATTTTTTAGAGTCATGATATATAATAATTTTCGTAACATTTTAGGAAGAATTTCATCCAAGAATTGACAATTAAACTTTATAAGACTTCATATTCTATCCCCTCAGCTAAATATATCAAAAATCCTATCAATTTCATGACTATTCATCAAAATTTACAAAAACTTCAAAGTCATAAAATCAATCCATACTTTTTTTTTATTCCTTGCATACACATCATCATAAGGTACTAAAATATATATGAATATTTGGAAGTTTAAACATTGGATAATTGTTGACATAATTATTTTACTATGCAACATAATCTTTTTAGCTGTGAAACTTTCTTAGAGTTGCAACCACCCTAGCTCATAATATTTTTTAGCTCATAATATTTTTTTATTATTGCAACCAAGTACCCCACTATTTATATAAGTCATGACATCCTTGAACATCATGGCTTTCTCATTATAGAGCCACAAAAACTAAAGTAAAATTCATGGTGCTTCTCTAGCACCATATCTTTTAGCTACATAGTGCTTTTAATCAAGTTACAACCATTTATAGGTCTATGACTTTTTGCTCTTAAGATATGACTAATGTTTTGGCTCATTCACAATGCCATGGTTTTGGATTTCAAAGATAAAGTACATAAATTATAACCATTCCTAATGTAATGACTTCATATTATAGAGATGAAATACATAAGTCACGACCTTTCTTAGTGTTGTGACTTCATGTTACAGAGATGAAATGCATAGAAATTACAATTCTTAGCATTGTAGTAATTCAATGGAAGAAAGAGACCAATGTCTTGAGTCATTCTTAGTTTTGTGACTTTGTGTTAAAAGAAGCAAAGCCAAAGCCATGACCATTCTCCAGCTCCATGACTTTTCCCTTAAAAATCACATCCAACCATTCGAGTATAAAAGCACAAAATGAGTGGAAACAAAAAGAAGAAGAATTAGACATGCAATGAGATGAAAAAAAATCTAGGGTCTGGGAGCATAAATTTAACTAAACTTATGAGAGATCCAAGAGAAAAGAGGCAATGCAAGACATAAGAATGTACAATTAGGGAAAGGACATGAATTTTGATTACCACCAAGGGGCATATTTGATGTACATGAATGATATTTACAATTTAGTATTTGATTCCTAGATACTCTATCAATGTTATTAGGAACCCAAAATTCTATGAGATATATTTTGAATTATTTTTGGTGAATTCCTATCAATGCAAGGCTAAAATGAGTCTTATGATTGGTGTTGTTATTTCATGTGATAGATATATAATTAATGGATTATATATTTGGATAGTATTTTGGTTTGGTTATTGATAGATGTGGTTAGACCTAAAATTAAGGTTTAATTATTGATAGATTTGTTCATATTATCATGGTGGATGGTGATAGGTAAGCCACAAAGTATGCTCGGGTGTAATAGTAGGAAGTAAATGATAATCCTTCCAATCATAATGCTTGAGACAAACCTATATTTCAAAACCCAATATTTAAGTAAGTTTAATCATGTGAGTATGATGTTTATGAAGATGAAAGTATAAATAATTTTATAAGACAACGATTATTCATTTTCTAGAATAACAGACCTTCACTTGATGTAGATGTTTTATAAAATATTTTTAAGGGTTTTATTTTTAGTGTGTGAGTCATATGTCTTCATGCTAGGTGAAGACATGTAAGCCATGAGACTCATGCGAGTAGATGTGACTTGTAAGATGGTAATAACCCAGTTGATTTCTTTCTATCATATGGCTCATACTAGTGAGATTTTAAAGAAAACATATATTAATTATATGAATATGATAAATATGAAGCTAAAAGTACAAATACTATTAATACTACATCAGCTTATGTCTTTTTGATACATGTGGTTAGAGAATAAGAATGCACATATAAAGTAATTATCAAGTGTATTTGATTAGTTGTATAAAAGATATGGACTTGTGAATGACTCTCAAGTATAAATTATTTATCATTTCAGTGATAAAATACCAAGGAGATAGCTATGAGGGGACCATCATTGAAGAGGGCCCAATAGGTGACAACCAACTTATATGCCTACTATAATATTTTTTATAATAATCTAACCTTGTTCAATAACCAAGTACATTAATAATCATATAATTTATATCGTACATAATAAAATAGATCAACCATAAGAATTTAAGAGTCTTATCAAAAACTCAATTTTATCATTTTAACTAGAGTTGTAGTTTACTCATTATTGGTTGATCGAACTACTCATACAAATTCTATGAGATTAATATCATGATGAAATTCTACTTTGCTACTTATATGACTTATATACTTATGGGAATGATTGAATGAGAGAATCTTGCTAAATGATATTTTGAGACATTGTCCAATCCTAAAAAATTGGTATCATAATAAAGTCATAATATGTTTTTGGTACTATTGCTAGGGGCTATTTATTTTAATTAGACAATTTTAGTTGATGTAATTATCTTTGGAAAAAATATAGTTATATTTTTAGTAGTTTGGATAACATTATCTTCTCTTTATGCTTTGATTTTCATTGTTTATCTTTTATTACTTTTTTGTTTCTTTGGTTTATTGTTTTCTATTTTTTTGTAGCCACCAGAATTATGAGAACTCTAGAACTCAGCTAACACCTCTAAAAGTAAAACTAAAGATTAAGAGAAATTGAAAAACAATCTTGAGACAGAGATGAGAAACAACATATGTAAGGAACTGACATCAAAATAGAATCCCAAAAAGGTGAAGGGAAAATTGTCTAATAATCTAACCATCACCCTACTTTGGGATACAAAAATATTGGTTGACTACTATGATTGATAGCTATTTTGGAATTTAGATGTAATCAATTAAAGTTGTGTCTAATAGCATTGGTTTAACAATATCAGTATATAAGAATATGTGAAGATCCAAATGTACTTGTCATAATGTTTCTAGAGTTATGCAGCATAATTCTAGAAACCAAATTTTCTCCAATAAAAGAATATGATGATATCACCACTCCAAATGCCTTTTAAGTGGAACGCATTTGGTTATGATCCAAATGTACTTTATAGAGTTATGAACTTTCAAGGAGGAATGAATTCATTGAATCAACTTTCTCCAATAAAGCTTTTCTTTGTAAGAACCAAGTCCATCCATCAATATTTCTCCAACTATTTTTTTTAAAGATCTTCTCCCTTCCATTATCAAATCAATGAGATTAGTGGATTTAAGGTTGGTTCATCACGATGTAATGAGTGAAATAAGATACTATTGAAGGATTTCTAGGGTTAGGTATTTATAGTCATGACCTAATTAATAAAAACCTTAGTTTTGTGGGCTTGCTTTTCTCTATTTAATTGAAAATCAATGACACCATTTATAGCTATTACATCAAAGTCATAGCATTAGGTCATGACTGTGGCTTTGCCATTTGATTTTTGAAGATGCATTTATTTTTATAATAGCAATGTTGTGGCACTTGTCATTACCATAATTTTTTTATTAAGCTTTTGTTGGACATTTTTATTGTAAGACCAAAGTCACATAGTAAAAAATAGCCACAGCTTTGAGCTTAAAGAATCAGAATCACAGCTTGAACCTACAATTCTTATGTTAGTGTGTGTGTGTGTGGAGGGGGGTAGTAAAGTGTAACTATATAAACATGATGCTTATTTTTCAATAAAAACTTCATCAAACAAAAAAAACTCTTGGGTTTCCTCCCAATTACCACTTTGTTTAATGTATGTAACTAGACCATTAATAATTTATCTTCTTCATCAAAAATCTCTATTATCCAGGCTAACTACTCCATTGGTTTTCGATCTTTTTTCTTCTTATACTTTCAATATTAGTCTTTGATATTGGATATATAATCATCTCGATGACATCATCTAAAAGGATAGTTGGGATCAATACTTTTTCTTTATTTTTTTCCCTTGCCTTGACATTGTGAAATGTTATGACCTTTCAACTTCTTGTTCCTGATTCTCCTCCTCAAATTCCTTACACACCATCTACTAATACTTCATCATTTGCATCTTCTTCTTTCATATTCAAGGCTATATCTTCAATTTATTCTTCTTAGTTCTCAACTTTATCTATCTTTATATTAGTCACAAAAACTTCTACTATAGCACTTTCATTATACTTTTTGACTTTTTCAACTTCCTATGTATCAACCACAAAAACATCTAATGTAGTACTTTTTTCACACATACCCAAAATAGTGTCTTCCAAGCTCTCCTTTAATCATCTCAATGACTCTTCTACTACGTCATCCACTCTTCTCAAATTTTTTAGTAGTTGTGTAAGTATATCACATGAAGATTTTGATTGTATAAGGATTTTTGAATGTGCTCCTTTCATGGCTCCCATATCTTCAATCTCTATAATTCACTACTAGATGATAATAGAGTTAATTCAAGCTACCATTATGTATAAAGTATAAGTTACTACTTGGTAAATAATATGCCTTGTCTTATTAATAGTTTGGGGTGTTCTCACTCATTATCATCTTATTTATTCCCCAATGATAGTTGTCTACATCAATATTGGGAATGACTATGACTTTGGTCTTGATCTAGTAATGAATATGCTTTTGGCCTTAATTTTTCTCTTGTATTAAATGTTTATGATACTAGTAATGAATATGGTTTAGTACTTAAATTTCTATCATGTATGAAATGACCATGGTAATATAAATGACCATTACTTTGGCAATTAGCACATTCATCCAAGTCATGACCTTTGGAAGCGATCATGCTCAAGTAATGCCATATGTAGTATTATGTGGCCAATTGTTGTGGTACTAAATAATTGCAATGACTTTGGCTGAATTAGTTTTGGTTCTATAATTTTTGTAGCCCAAAAGTCATTGATTTGGGAAAAGTGAATGAATCTAACTTGAGAATATAAAGTTTTAGTAAAGATAAAGTTATGATGCTAGGAAGTAGCCATGACTTTTATCACTAATGGGGTACTTAGTTACTAATATGTAATATATATATATATATATATATTATTTTTTTAATTATTTTTAATTATTTTTAATTATTTTTAATTATTTTTTTATTTTTTTACTATGATGTAATATTAATATTATAGCTATTTAATTATTATGATATTAATATGACTATAATTCCATAATAATATTGCAACCAAAAAATATATTGTATAGTTAAAGAATTATGCAAAAGAGGTGGTAGAGTTATGATATATAAAGATTGTCACGAATAAATAAGTAGAGTTTTAGCCAAGAATAGATACTAAAACTGCTTGATGAACCACATCACCGAGTCAATAATTACCTTCAAAAGCATACAAATTTCATGATTATTTATCAATATCTACCAAACCTACAAAGTCATAAAATCGATCAAATTCTAGCCCATTTCTTTATTTACATATTGTCTAATATTACTATAAATATACAAGAATATTTGATAGTTTCATATCAAATACATGCCAATCTTTATCCACTATAATAATATGCATATACTTACTAATAAAAAAACCTTAATTTTTATTCTACATAAAAACCACATCCATCAACAACCAAATAACAACATAATTCAAACATAGAAATCTATTACTTAAGCATCCATTACATGAAATGAAATATATCAAATATAAGCCTCACTAGTCTGACTAAAGTATGCATCTATTACTTTAGTCTGACATTGTGAAAGATTTATTACGAGAAAATTTGAGATATATTTAATGAAATTTTAAGTTCCAAATGATAGTCCTAAATAGTGTTTAGGAATAAAATCCAAAACTTATAATTCTTATTCATGTGCGTTGGATTTGCTCCTAGGTTGGAGTCAAAATTTATATGCCTCCCTTTAGGATTTATATTTATACCTTACATTGCCTCTTTTCTCATGAATTTTTTCTTGGTTTGGGTGAATCTGTGCTCCTAAAACCCAGATGTTGTCTTTTTTATGTGCCCTAGAATACTTCTTTTAAAATCTTCATTTTGCACTTTTAAATCCCAAAGATTGGGTGTATTTTTTAAGTGGAAATTGCAACTTTGAATAATACTATGGATTTGGTTTTTCTTTTCTATAAGACAAAATCATGTATTGGGAATGAGCCATTGTTTTGGTCAATTTTTTGCTTTAGAATGCCACACCACTGGGAATGACTATGATTGTGCATTTTGTCTTTGCAACACAAGTCACAATACTAGGAATGAGCTATAACTTTATCCTCTCTCTTGTATCTGATTGTTATGGCATTGTGATTGGCCATGACTATGTATTCAATCTCTATATCACAAAGTCATGATATTGGGAATCACCATAGTTTATGTTCTTTATAACCCTAATTCACTACACTAGGAATGAGCTATAATTTTATTCTTTTCTTAAGAGAAAAAAGTCACAGTTCTAGAAATAATCACAGCTCAAGTAAATGCTCTCTGGAACTCTCTATAGCTAAAAGACACTGCTAGAGAAGTGCCATGACTTTTGCTTAGTTTTGTTGGCTTTGTAATGAAAAAGTTGTGTTGCTAGATGATGTTGTGGCTTTAAAAAATAGTGGGGGTATAAGATTGTTGTGACATAAAAGTAACATCAAAGTCATAAAAATATTATAAGCTTGTTTGACTACGACTCCAAGAATGTTTCTAGGCCGAGAAACTCATGAATTGCACAAGGCACGACATGATTCAACCATGTCTGGATGTGCCATAAGGATGTCCCATAACTCAGGCCATACTTAGCCAAAATTTTTGCTATGGGAGGAGCAACATGACACTACCCACCATGATCACCCATGATGCTTGATTTCAACCTGGCTGGCCAAACAAGTTAGCCAGGTCCTAACCTAGGCTAGCATGGAATGAACTCGACTAGCCTACCTTAACCCAACTAGTCTGGAATAAACCAAACTAGCTTTTCCTAATTTAGGCTTGCCTGGGATGAACCATGCTAGCCTAGAATAAACCAAGTTAGCCTGCCCCGACCTAAGCAAGCCTAGAACTAATTAAACTATCCTAGAATGAACAAGGATATCCTAGAATGAGCTAGGCTACCTTCACTTGACCCATGTTAGCTTGCACGGAACTCATACTAGTTTGGAATGAACCAAGCTAGCTGAATTGAACTTGGCCAAGCCTAACCACACATGGCACAGCCTAGCATGACCTAGCGAAAAGGCATGATATTGGGCCATGCTAAGGCTACTTATTTTTTAATGTTGTACATGCATGGCATGGTGGCCTAGACATGCCTAAAACATGAGTCATGTTGCTTGATATCTCTATATTCATCAAAATTCATTAAAACTATAATTTAGAGTAATGGTTTTATTTTAAGCCTTTTTGTCATGCAAAAAAAATCATGCATAATTACTAAAATAACTAGTATTATTTGGTATTTGACATATCAAAAAATTTCATTCCTACCATAATACCAAAGATGATAGTTGTGACTCAAATCCTTTTGATTACCAGTCATAATAAATAAAAATCAAGTCATGAATTCATTCATATCACAACACCAAAGAACATATTAGCAACTTGAATACTTAATATTTCATGTCATAACAATAAAAACCATATTGTTACTTCATTCATGTTATGATACCAAAGAACTTAGTTGCAATATGAATGCATGAGATTTTGAGTCAACAACATATGTAATTTTGTGATTTGTTCATATAGTAACTTCATATTTCAAAGTTTCAACAATGAACACTTTTTCTAGCTTTAGAAGTATAAATCAAATCTTAATATTCTTTTACATGGTGAATACTTCTTTTTCACACTAGTATCAACTCTACACCACGAGAACTCTTTGGTACCTATGGCCTTTTTCAAGCAATCATAAGCATTCTTCTTTGTGTTAATTTTCTCTAATCAAATCAGTCTATGGTCAACTTGCATTTAGATGAAATAGTACTAGATGTCAATGTGCTTTGTTATTGCATAAAAGGCTGAGTTCTTTGCTAGATAGGTGATGCTTTGACTATAACATATGAGATTTAGATCCTTCTACTCAAAGTCAATTTTTGTACATAGCCTTCATATCCAAACAACTTTTTTACTTGCATGAGTATGAAACATATATTCTATCTTCATGAATGAAAAGAAAATTATAGTTTGTCTTTTGCTCATCTAGCTCACAAAACTACCATATAATTTAAAGACATACATGCTTGTATACCTTCATATATTCACATATATACTTTACTCAATATTCAATAGATCCACTAATGTCAACATCTCTTTATTATTGTTCCAATTGAACTATAATGCTTAATCAATAGTACCAAAGAGATACTCGAGTACTCTTATGTTGGCATTCCAATGATCATTTCTCATATTTGAAATAAATTTGTTAAACACTCATATAGCATAAGAAATTTCAGTTCTAATACACAATATGGTATACATGAAGTTCCCAACTACATTGGCATATAAAATAAGGGCCATCTCTTTCTTTTTTAGTTTAGGAGAAGGGCATTACATAGTTGATAGCTTCATACCAGTCATTATAGGAGTTCCCATTCGCTTGTAATTATGCATATTATATTTTCTATGCATATCTTCTCAATCTCTCTAGAATTTCATGCTAAGTATAAGGTTTGTTTCCATTATTATTAGTCATCTCAAATATCAGCAAACTACTTTTTCACCAAAATTATCATATAAATGTTATTTTCAAACAATAGCATATCATCAACATACAAGGTTAGAATAATTAAAATACTTCCTAATTGATTAATATAAATGAAATGATCAATCTCATATCTATTGAATCCTAGATTCAAGACAAATAAATCAAAAATTTAGATCCACATTCGAGAAGATTACTTCAGCTCATATAAAGATATTTTTAGCTTTCACACTAAGCTTTCCTTTCCTTTCATCTTGAAATCAATCGACAATTGCATGTAAATTTCTTCACCTAGGTCACCATGAATAAATTCTATTTTTACATGTAGTTGCTCAGTTTTCTTGTCATACATTGATGTAGTAGACAACACTACCCAAATAGAGGACATATTTGCTACTAGTGAAAAAATATCATCATAATCAATGCCTTCTACTTGAAAGTACTCCTTGGAAACCAGCCATACCTTATACTTCTCTATCTTCCAATATCCATCAGTTTTCATTTGACATTCACTTGCAACAAATGGTCTTCTAACAACAAATTAACAAGGTTCTAGGTATTATTTTTTTTCAAGGACTATAGTTCTTCCTTGATGGCATGTTTGATACTCAAAGTATTAAGTTTTATTGTTATTTTTGATTATTTTCATGAAAAGATTTTACTTAAATGAGCCTTAATTATAAGTATTTCACTGAATTATGATTTGATAGATTTGGGTGAATAATATTGAAATTAGATATCTTATTTCCATTTCTAATGTCATGACATTTTTACATTGGTATATGTTTATTGAAACGTTATGATGACCTTTCTTAGTTGTGAATGTACAAATAAGTGATAGTAAGTATTGCATGCTGCAACTCTACAACTTGGCTATCACAATATTTTATTGTACAACATATTCTTCATGGTCATTATATTATCTTGGAGTTGTGGCTACACTAGTTCAAAAATATAAATATAATCATAATGTTATTTCTACATCATGGAAACCAAGTGTCCAATTCGTACTAGAAGTTAAAATATTTTCCAATACCTTAAAATATTTTTTATAGAATCAAAATTGCACAACACTATGTTATTTTTAGTTGTGACAATTATTTTGTGTTCAAATTACGAGACATTTTTGAGTATTTAATAATATTAGATGATGTGCAAGCATGGGAATAAGACAATTATATTGATTTCAAAATTTTGGAGCTTCAATATATTTTGATGAATAATCATGAAATCGATATATTTTTGGAGGCATTTTGTAATATGGAAACTTATGGACCATCAAGTAGTTTTGTCATTAATTTTTAACCAAAATTCTACTGAATTAGTCATAGAAATATTTGTAAGTCGCAACTTTATCAACTCATTAGCATAATTCTTCAATTATATAATATATTCTTTGTGGCTGTGATATCATCATTGAATTGTAGCCAAACTTATCTCATCATAATTAGATGGACATTAAATTAAGTTAACATCATAGTAACCAAGTATAGCACTTGTACTAAAAGTCATGATCACTTACTAGCTTTGTGATTTTATCTATAATACAATATTGCATTTTTAAGACAAAGTCATGCCTTTTAAAGTATAAAAAGTTAGAAAGCAAAAACTATTCAGGCCAAAGCCATGACAATTATCCAACACCATGTTCAATATTCAAACTATCTAACATTCTTATATATTTATGGTGCTTTATGATGTTGTGTAGACATATAATAAAGAAAATTATAGATTTATTTTATAACTTTGTAGTTTTGGAGATATTGATGAATAGTTATGAAATCAATAGTTTTTTGGAGGTATTTAGAAAAAGTGATAGAAAATTAATTTTTATGAAGTTTTAGCATCCATTCTTGGTTAAAACTCTATCGAATTAATCATAATAATTTTTATATGTCATGATCATACCAACTTCTTTGCATAATCTTTAAATTATGTGACACATTCTTAGTTGTTATGATAATCATAGAGTCACAACCATAGCTATCTTGTGAAATTTAAATGGCTAAAATATTAATTATATATCATATTAACTATGCACCCTACTGATGCTCAAAGTCACAGCTAAGTTCAAGCACCATAACTTTATCTTTAATATAGTTTGGTAGTCTCAAGTTAGAGCCACAATATTTTTATAATGCCATAAATTTTGAGCTATAAAAAGTTACATAGCTAATACCTCTTAGGACAAAGCCAAGAATTTTCTTCAGAGCTCTAAATTTTGTGACCCTAAAAGCTACAAATGGCATTACTTGACTATGATCATTTCTCAAATTCATGACTCTTATTCTCAAATATTGGAAAAACCATGACTTTTATGCTTGAGCTAATTATCAGTATTATGACATTCTTATAGAGCTGCAACAACATGATATATGAGAGAAAATAAGGATAGTGCTATGGAATTCTATAGGGCCATGGCAACATGATAAATGATAAAAGAGAAGGCTAGTTCCATGGCCACCCATAGTGTCATGGATACTTGAAGATATATAATGGAAAGTTTGGGAGACATGCATTTCCTAGCACTATGACCATATGATATACAAGATCTTCTCAATGCTAGGGTTATTTTCTAGTGTCGCAACCATATAATCATCAAGGAGGACCATTTTCAACTCCATGACTTTATCAAAACATAGTAACTATATATCAATTTGAGAAGTCTTTGACTATGCCATGGCTATTCCCTAACATCACGACCCTTTATTAAAGAAAAGAAGATAAATACCAGAAGTCGTGGCCACTTCACTATGCCATATCTTTTTTCATAAAAAGATATTGGCCTAATTCATTGTTATTTCTAGTGCTGCAAATTTATGTTATAGAAAGATTTAATATAGTATAAAGTTGTGCCAACTTTCTAGAGTCACAAATTCAAGCTTAAGAGATAAAGGTTAATGTGACAATTTTTTTTAAAAAGTTGTGACTTCCTACTTCGATTATTCTAGAATCAGCTAAGTATGTAAGTAAAAGATAAAAAAATTTAAAGATCTCTTATTATTCTTCCTATTCATTCATGACACAAAAAATATCCACTGAAAGTACCAAATATTTGGAGAAATTTTTTTACTCTCTAAAGGTTACACAAGCTAGCAAGGGATGAGAGACTTGATGCAATCTCTAAAGTTGAGTGGCATGGCTCCAAATCCCCCATTGCAGGTGGATTAGGAATTTTTTGTACCAAAATAGCTTGAGTATAGTGTTTTTTAATTTGAATATATGATATGACATTGGTTATTTTTGAATGAATGTGTTAGGTTTATTTTGTGTTATGAATGTTGATAGATAATAATTAAATAAAACTTGAATTAAGGCTTTGAATATTAGTAGGTTCGTATGAGATTATCATGTTAGATGGTAATATGTAAACTACAATACTTACTCACACAATTTGTAGGAAGGTAGTTACAACTCTTCTGATACGTGAAATAAACCTATATATTCAAATCCAAAATTTGGGTATATTAATCATTATAAGTATAGTGCTTATGAAGTTAAAGTGTGAATACTTTTACATGCTAATCCATTATACATGTTTTAAAATAATTAGTTATTGATTGAGATGAATATTATATAAGATATTTTTTAAGTTCGCCTTTAATTTGGGAGTGGCATCATCACCGAGTAGGATGGTGAGAGGCAATCCTCAAAAAATGAGCAAGTGTGTGGTATAGGTATCAAATGGGCCGTGCCGGACTTACATGACATATTTTTTCAGGCCCATATGGGCCCTCATTCCATGCCAAGCATGACATGTTATAGTAACCATGTCGTGCCTGGCACCTGGGTCATGTTTGGCATGATACGAAGACCTAATTCTCTTGGCAAGGCATGACACAAGCCATGCCAAGAGTCCATCTGGCACATGCCCGGACATGGTCTTGGACCATCCCATGCTGGGTTAGACATAGTTGTACCATGCTGGGCTCTAGGCCAAGCCCATGCTACCAGACCCATTTGACACCTCTAGTTTGTGGTGACTCATAAGGTGGTGACAACCCTTGAGAATTACTTATACTCATATGGTTTCTACTAGGGAAACTTAAGGAAAAAATATACTAATTATGTGAGTAGGATGTCTAAGAAGCTAAAAATATAAATAATTATAAACTATGTAAATAATTGGTTTTTATGATAATGGAGGATAGAGAATAAGCATATTCAAACAAAACAATCATCAAGAATAGTTAATGAGCTGCCTAAAAGGTATGAGATTATGAATTTCTCTCAAGTAATATTGACTTATTATCTTGGTGGTGACGTACTGAGGGGGCAACTACAACGGACTACCATTGGGAAGTGCTTAATAGTGACAACCATATTATATACTATTAAGGTAAGGAGTCATTGCACAATACCCCAATATTCATTCTAAGTTCAATATAGTATTAAGTCAAACAACTTAAATATTATCACATAGATTAGATGAATAAATCATTGATCTATGATTGTCTAATAATATGAATATCCATTTATTAAATATAAGTTATCTCATTATTAAATAACTAAACTACCAATATAATTCTTATGAGATTGATATTTAGACTAAAGTTTACATTATTATTTTTATGACCCATATACTTGTGGATCAACATTGAAGAGATATTCTCATTAACAAATTTTTGGGACATCACCTTATTGGTATAATTAAGAAGCAAAACAAAGCCATACTCTAAGTTTTGGCATCATTATTGAGGTTTATTTAGTTTGATTATTTAACATTAGTTGGCATAATTATCTTAGCAAAATAATAATTTTTTTAGTAGTTTAGATAATATTTAGTTTGATAAATAATTCAAATCTAATTTCTATTTCTTGTTAACTTATTTGAAAGTGGATAGCTATCTTGTATACTTTTTCATGTATTTTTTCTTCTTTTTCAACAACCAATCTTCAAAATAAAAATGCTTAACTAATATTTCTTTGAATTCCTAATGAACTATCTAAAGAAGTTATGGGAGAAAATGAAGAAATGAAATTCCTTTTATCAAACTTGAAATATAATCGAATGAGAATGTGACAAATGATTATTAAAATGAGACATATTATGCTCAATGAAATGACTTTTATTATGAACATTATGAGAATCATTATCAACCCTATTATTGGCTGGAATAAAATATATTTTATGAATCTCAGGCATCCTCAAAAGCTTATTTATAATCTGAGCTTGAAGAATTTTTGAAAGAATTGAGAAGAGACAATGTTGTCGAGGAGGAAAAGTTAAGACAATTGAAGGAGAAATATGAAGTTGGGATTGTTTAAAGTCCGAAGAAAGTTTTGTATCATAAATCCTTGTGGCTGGTACAAAATTGTTTATAGTTTGTTTCCCTTGATATTTTATGAAAAAAACTATTATCTTAGGTAATGAATGTTGAAATTCATCTAGATGCAATAAACCTTGGAAATATTATTAAAAAAAATGATGCATCCCTATAGTATCATAGGGATACATTAATTTTTTTTGGAAGATATTTATTTGTTAATGTTACCATATTTAAAATTGAATTCTACATTATTTTTTTAAATGCAATAGTAAATTATCATAGTTCATTTCTATATTCATAAATGTTTTATTAATTGGGATTACCTTGTCATTCTATTTTTCGGCATACTTAATGATATTTTGTCTATTTGCTATGTCAACAATAATGATACAAATGAATGTTGATTATTTTTTTATGCTCTTACTATGGCATCATCATCCATTATTAATATGTATGATGGATGTAGTATTGTCATGTTATAGTCATTTTACATATGATTCTTTTTGAAAGTGATTCTTTGCCATTGTTGCTAACCTTTTAACATAGGTATAATGGGTTCAATATTGTCATTTGTTTAATCTTTATTTATTTATTTATTTTTATTAAATATTATTTACCTAATAAAATAATGATAAATCATGTTATTTTAATAAGTTGAAATATATTTATTTAATTAAATTATTGCATAGTTTTAGATAATGTCAAATTTGGTAAACCTTGAGTTTGTTGCACTTAATATTTCAGGCAGAAACTATTTATCTTAGGTTATTAATAATGAATTTTACCTATATTCAATAAATTTTGGAAAAACTATTAAAAAAATGATGCATCTTTGCAGTATCACAAGGATACATTATTTTTGTTGTTGAAGATATTAACTTGTTAATGTTACCATTTTAAAATTGATATCAGCATAAATTATTTAATGATATTAGTAAAATATCATAGTTCATAGTTATATTCATAATTTTTTTATTAATTAGGATTTCCTTTCCATTATATTTTTTGATAAATTTATTGATGTTTTGTTTATTTTCTATGCAGGCATGCATGTTACAAATGAATGTTGGTTAATTGTCTCTTAGTAAACATCATCATCCATATCAATATGGATGACTCTTTTTGAGAGTGGTTCTTTGCTATAGTTTTTGGCTTCCTAACATTGGTGTAATGGGTGCAGTTTTGTTAATTATTAAATCTTTATTTATTTATTTATTCATCTTTATCAAATATTATATACATAATGAAATAATGAAAGATTATTCTATTTTGAAAAGTTAAAATAATATTTTTAATTAAATTAATGCACATATAGTTTTTAGATAATCTCAAACTTGACAAACCTTAAGTTTCTTTCCCTTTATATTTCTCGAAATAATGAAGAATTATTAAATTTTTATTTATTTATTTATTCATCTCTATCAAATATTATATACATAATGAAATATTGAAAAATTATTTTATTTTGAAAAGTTAAAAAAATCTGTTTAATTAAATTATTGCACATATAGTTTTTAGATAATCTCAAACTTGACAAACCTTAAGTTTCTTTCCCTTTATATTTCTGGAAAATATTATTTATCTTGCATTATAGATTAGATGCAATAAGTTTTAGAAATACTATTAGAATTTTAGAAATATTGTAAAACTTGATAAAGAATAATCTTAGAAATATTATTTCCCTTGTAGTATTATAGGGATGCATTAATTTTTTTGTTGAAAACATAAACTTGTTAATGCTACCATTTTAAATTTTAGCATAAATCTTTTAATCTCATTAGTTGATTATCATAGTTCCTGACTATAATCATTAGTTTTTTATTAATTGGGATTTCCTTGCCATTCAATTTTTTTGGCAGATTTATTGATGTTTTTTTTATTTACTATGTAGACATGTATTTTACTAGTGAATATTGGTTATTTTTTACACTCTTAGTATAACATGATTATTCTTTATCAATATAGATGTCTTTTTTTGAGAGTGGTTATTTGCTACTATTGTTGGCCGCCTAACATAGGTGTAATGTGTAAAGGTTTGTCAAATGTTCAATTTTTATTTATTTATTTATCTTTATCAATTATTATTTATATAGAAATGAACTTTAAAATGAATTTCACTAAATAGAGCGATACGTTATATAAATTCATAATATTTCTTGTATTGCAACTTTATTATACCTCATTGAGCTATATGATAGTTTTGTCATCCATTCTTTGCTGAAAGTCTACACAAATAGTCATATATCATGATTCTATACTACCTTATTGACAAAATCATTTTACTTTATATTATAATTTATATTGTAATCACACTAGCTCATAATATTTTTTATGATTGTGATATTAATTCCACTGCATATAAACTAAGTATCATACTAATACTCAAAGTTATGACAAATCTCTAGTAAAATAACTTTCTTATTATATAGCCATAACATCTAATGCAATAGCCGTGGTGCTATTTCTAGCACTATATCTTTTAGCTACATAAAATTCAAGAGAGTAATACCTAAGTCATGATCATTACTATGGCAATGGCCTTCTGCTCTTTAAAAATAACCAAAGCCAATTTCAATTTTTAGTAACACGAATTTGGGGTATAGTGGTAAAATGTACAAGCCACGACCATTCCCGAAGCCACGACTTAGTGTTACATGTGCAAAATGCGTCATTATGTCATTCCCAATGCCATTACTATTTGATGCATGAGAGAGACTAAACTTGCGACTTTTACCTACTCTATGACTTTGTGCTCGTGAGATGAAATTTGCAGTCATGACCATTCCTTGTACCATGGTCATCTAATGCAAGAAAGAGACCAAAGCTACTACCTATTCTCAATACATGTCTTTGTTTTTTAGAAATGAAATGTGCATCCATGACCATTTCCAATGCTGCTACATTCTAAAATTAAAAAGTGATCAAAGCTATGACTCATTCCTAAAAATTCACAATTTTTGACTCAAAAGTTGCACATTTCCATTTGAGTATAAAAGAAAGAAATGAGAATTTCAAAGAGAGAATTATAGGGCGTGTGAAAAGAGATGAAAACTAGGATTTTGGGAGCCAAATTTTGGCCAACCCTAGGGAAGATTTACTTGCAAAGAGGCAATGTAAGGCATAAACATAACTCCTAAGGTGGAGGGGGGGGGGGGGGGGGGGGGGGGGAGAGTGATTTTCAAGACTTCCTATGAGAAAATCTGAGGCACACAATTGACTATTATAGATTTAGAGGTTGATTAATAGATAATTTTGGTGGCCATCTTTAGGAACCCAAAATTCCATGAGTTGTATTTCTAATTATCTCATGTGCATTTCTTCCTAATATAAAGCTAAATTGAGTCTAAGGTTGATGTAATTGATTATGTATGATGAATGCTTTATGAATGAATTGAATGTTTTGATTTTGTTATTGTTTGGTTTTTAATGGATGTTATAATTATATAGAAGTGAAAATAAATTTTACTATTGGTGAGCTTGTATGTGCTATAGTGGTGGATGATGACCGATAAACAATGAAGTACAATCATGTGTAATGATAGAAAGAAGCTGCCAACCATTCTGATTATGACATGTGAGACAAAATAATACATTAAAACCTGATGCTGAGGTATGTTTTGTGTGAGTGTCACATTTACCCAAAGTATAATTATTTTTATAAGCTAATTTATTATGCATATCTTATAAGCTAATTTTTACTTTTAGTAAGAGATTCACGTGTCATAATGGAGATAGAAATATGTAAGCCATGAGACATACGTGATTGGAGGTGACATATATGAAATATGAGGTCCGAGAATAAGAATACACATATATTGTAAGCCAATAGGGCTTATAACATTAGAGAGGGCCCAATAGTTGATAACCATGTTGTAAGCCTATCGGGCATTAAGTCATTTTCATAATAATCTTACCTTTAATCTATAATCAAGTCCAATAATATCCAAATTATTTAGATAAACCATCTATATAATAGAATGTACAAACCATAAAATTTAAAAATCTTATTTAAAACCCATTCTTATCTTCTCAACTTGACTTTGTGAGACTTTTCATCTAGTTTAGCCTATTATAGATAGTTTTGGCTTGGAATCATAACTCAAACCTATGTTAAGGGTATATCCTTAATAACTCTTAAAACTAGTCCCAAGCATCATACAAAGTCTTAAACTCATAATAATAAAATTGACTTAAATCACTTTGTAACTATGTGGTGATTTGAGGTGGGAAGAACTTTTTGAGAAAATATTGCTCACATTCATCCCAAATCCTAATTGAGTCTCAAGATAAATATTGAAACCTAACTCTGTCTATTGTCTCTCAAATAAAATCTAAATAGTCATGAATTGATAGTATCAAAACTAACTCCATTTATTTTAACTATGTTGCATAACTCTATAAACTTGATGACATGCTGATTCAGATCCTCTATTATTCTTTTATTTACTAATGTTGCTAAACCATCACTATTAGACTCAAATTCCACTCAAAATAGTTGAATTCCATTAGTTGCATCCAAATTTTATACTAACTATCCATCATAGTAGGCTGCCAATAGTCTTCAAAGGTGTGGTGATGATCAAGTTGTTGGAGAGCTTGCTCATCACCCACTTGAGAATCTCTATTACACTTTTTTATCAGCTCGTTATCTTAGGAGCACTCTTTTGGTTCTCTTAATATTTGAGTCTAGAGGTATTATCTCAATCCTAGAATTTCTGCTCATAAGGATTTGGTTGCTACAAAAAGAAATAAAAAAACTAACATAAAGATACAAATAGGTAATGCAAGTTATGAAATACAAATCAAGATGCAAAAGTATGATTTTGATATCTAAACTACTAAAAATAGAATAATCTCTTTCAATGATATGTATGCCAACTAAAATTGAATAACCAAACCAAATAATACATGATAATGGCACTAAAAACTTGTGACATTGTTATGATGCTCAATTTTTAAGATGAGTCAAAGTCTAATTTTTTTTGGGTGAGGGTCTCTCGTTTAAACAATTATACAAGTATATTAGTTATATAAGTAGTAAAGTAGACTTTTCATCTAGATATCGATCCCATGAGGAATCTGTAGACTATTTGATCAACTAATAATGAGTCAACTAATATTCTAGTTGAAAGGATAAATTTGATTTTTTTGTAAGATTTTTAGATTCTAGGATTAATCCATTTCATTATTCAAGATGATTTATATAAATAGCTTAGTTGTAATTGTGCTTGGTTATAGAAAAAAAGTTGGACTATTATAAAAATTTCATAGTAACCTAATGAAATACAAGGTGATTATCAATTATTAGGCCATTCTCAATGATAGTCTTCTAATAACAAAATCATCAAAGCTTGAGGATCATTCATAAGTCTATTCCTTAGGTTCTAGGGTTGCTTTATTTCATTGTGTATTATTATCTATCTAAATAGATTAGTTATTATATACTTGGTTACAAAAAAAGGCTTAAATATTATGAAAATATTATATACTAATGACCTACGAGGTAGTTATCAACTATTAGGCCCTCCTAAATTATAGTATTCTCATAACTATCCACTCAGTACTTTATCGCCAAAATAACACTTGATCAATGTTCGAGGGTTATTCAAAAGTCTATACCTATTAGATACTTTATCAATTACCCTTGTAAGTTATTTCATATGTATATTCATATTATATCATCTTATGTATCATATAGATATAAATTGATGTGGTATTAAAAATATTTACTTTTGATTTCGTAAGTATCATAATCACACAATTTACACATGATTTCTCTCAAATCTCACTGGTAGAAATCATACGAGATAAAGTAACTCATAGGACAATCAGTACCTTATGAGTCACCTTTATTCATGTATGTCTAGTTGCTTACATGTTATCATTTACCATAATGACGCACTACTCCCACACAAAAAGTAAAACTCTTAGGCTTATGTTCTATAAAACCCTCATATCAATCGAGGGCCTATTCATCTAATAAATGCACATTGGTTTGACTTATAAAAATATTTGTTCTTTGGCTTCATAAGTATAATACTTGCATGATTAACTAGAAGTGTCAAATGGACCTTTCCATGCATGCATGGCCCAATTGTTATGCATATCTGATACACTATGTCAGTCTTAGCATGACAAAGTTTTTAGTACTACTATAAAAATGTGCATCTTGGCATGACAAATTGACATGCCTTTTTCTCGAGTCATGCTAGATAATGATGGGTCATGCCAAGCGATGTCAGGACTAGCCAAGCTAGCCTAGGTTAGGCCAGACTAGCCTTGTTCATTTTAGGTTAGCTTGGGTCAGGTTCATGCTTGCCTCTTTAGTGAGTTGGGCCAAAACTAGCCCACACAAGCAATCATGCTAGGTCATACCATGTCGTACCTCCCATGCCATGAACTCTAGTTCAACATGGTCAAGCCATGATCTAGGCCAGCAAGAGGAAGGTCCAAGCATGGCTTTGAACTAAGCCATGTCATGCCTCATGTTGTGCATGGGCGATCCTACTCAATTGACACCTCTTAACTAAGATAATCTCAACATTAGGTATTGACAAATATATTTATCTCGTATATCATGATAGAAATGATTGCCAATTTCTTCTGATCATTACTCACAAGTATGCTTCATGACTTATTATTGTGACTTTGCTATGTTATCTAATTTTTTTTGTTAGACAGTGTTCCAAAAACTCATTAGATATGATATCTTATCAACAAAAATTTATAATTATATAGGTCATACAAGTACTAAATAAGATTTTCATGCATATATTAATCCCACATACAATGTATCAGTTGTTTAGTCAACTAACAATGAGATAATATTATTCAAGTAGAAAAACTATTTTAGGATTCTAGTATAACTCTTAGATCCTAGAGTTTGTCCATTTAAAATGTATGATATATATTCAAATAATTTGATTTATTTTTGGTTTAGATATGGAAAAAAATTGGATTATTAGAATGCCCATTTATCCTAATGATATATAAGATTGTTATCACTATTGAACCCATCTCAATCATGGTCTTATTATAGCTATCTCCTTGGTACTTTATGATTAAGATAATAATTAATCTCTACTCGAGATTCATTGAAAAGTCGTTACCTTATAAGCAACTCATCAAGTATCCTTGATGGTTACATCATATATACATTATTATTCTCTATTGTCAAGTATCATAAAGACCAAGAAATGATGTACTTTAAAAGCATTTGTACTTTAAGCTTCATATCTACCTAAGTCAAATAGCTAATATATGCTTATTTATATTCTCATTAATGAGAACAATATGAGTGAAAGCAACTCAAAGAACTACCACCACCTTATGAGTCACAATCCACTTATTCTTGTCCTATAGATTATCTATCACTATTCTTTATAGTAATGATGCAATTTTCATAGTAAAGATAAAACTCTTAAAAAAATATTCTTAAAAAACTTTATATAAATCATATGAAGGAGATCTAAAAGAAGAAGAGAAAGAAAAAGAAGAACAAGAAAAAGTAGTAAAAAAAGGAGATGAAGGAGGAGAAGGAGGAGAAGAAGAATGAGGAAGAGATGATAGAGAAGAAGAATGAGGAAGAGATGATAGAGAAGAAGAAGAAGAATCATAAGAAGAAGACAAAGAAGAAGAATCATATGAAGAATACGAAGAAGAAAAAGTAGTAGAAAAAAATAAGATGGAGAAGAAGGATGAGAAGATGTTGAAGGAGAAGAAGAAGATGGAGAACAAGAAGAATAAAAAAGAAGCAGAACAAGAAGAAGAAGAAAAAAAGATGATGATGATGATGATGATAATGATGATGAGAAAGGAGGGGGGAAGAAATAAAAAAAATGAAGGAGAAGAAGAAGGAGGAGGAGGAGGAGGAGGAGAAGAAGAAGAATAATAATAATAATAATAATGAGGAGGAGGAGGAGAAAAAAAAATTATTAAGAAGAAGAAGATGAAGTAGAAGAAGAAGAATGAGAAGAAAAAAAAAGAAGAAAGACAAGAAACATAAGTAGGAGAAGAAAGAGAAAAAAAAATTAGGAGAAGAAGAACACCGAGAAGGAGGAGGAGGAGGAGTAAAAAAAAGAATGAGAAGAAGAAGAAGAATGATAAGGAGAATAAGAAGAAGGATAGAGAGAGTAAAAATAAGGAGAAGTAGAAGAAGGAGAATAAGAAGTAGGAGAAGAAAATGGAAAAAAATAAGAAGGAGAAGAAGTAAAAGAAGAAGATGAAGAAAAATAAGAAGAAGTATGAGAAAAAAAATGAAAATGAGTAGGAGTAGAAAAATAAGAAAATGAAGAAGAAGAAGAAGCAAAAGAATATGAAAAAGAAGATGGATAAAAAATGAAGGAGAAAAAGATAAAGGACAAGAAGAAGCTAAAGAAGTAGATAGAGAAGAAGGATGAATAGAAGAAGAATGAAAAGAATAAGAAGAAAAAGATTATGAAGGAGGAGAAGAATAAAAAGGAAAAGAAGAAGAGAGAGAATAAGAAAAAGGAGAAGTAGAAGAAAAAGAGAGAAGCATAATAGAAGAATAAGAAAAAGAAGAAGAGGAAGAAGAAGAAGGAGAAGCAGGAGAAGAATAAAAAGGAGAAGATAAAGAAAAATAGAAAAAGAAGAAGAAAAAGAAAAAAAAAGAAGAGAAGAGAGGGAAAAAAATAAGAATAAAAAGAATATAATGATGATGATGATGATGTTTATGATGATGATTATAATGATGATGTTGATGCAGAAGAATGATAAGAAGAAGAAGAAGTGCAAGAAGTGGAAGAACATGAAGAAGAAGAAAAAGAAGAAATAAAAGAAGAAGAGGAAGAACAGGAAGAAGAGGATGAAAAGAAAAATGAATAAGAAGAGGGATAAGAGGAAGAAGAGAAAGACGAATAAAAAGAAGTAGTAGTAGTAGAATAAATAAAAGAAAAAGATGATGAAGAAGATAAAGAAAAAAAGAAGAAGAAGAAGAAGAAGAAGAAGTAGTAGTAGTAGTAGTAGTAGAAAAAGAAGAAGTGAAAGAAGTGAAAGAATGTTAAGAAGAAGACAAAAAAGAAAAAAGGAAAAATAAGAAAAAGATGTTGATGATGAAAATGATGTAGAAGAATGATGAGAAGAAGACAGAGAGGAAAAAGATGTAGAAGAAGAAGAAATAGTTGTTGTTTTAGTAGTGGAAGAAAAAGTATAATAAAAATAGAAGAAAAAAAAAGAATGATAAAAAGAAGAAGAAGATGCAGAAGAAGGAGAAGATGAAATAGACAAACAATAAGATGAAGAAAAAAAAACAAGGAGAAGAAGAGGAAGAATAAGAAAAAGAAGAAGAAGAAGAAGAATAAGAAGAAGAATAATAATAGGAAGAGGAGTAGGAAGGGAAAGAAGAAGAAAAGAAGAAGAAGAAGGAGAAGAAAAAGAATAAGAAATATAATAAAAAAAAATAGAAGAAGAAGATGAAGAAGAAGAATAAGATGAAGAGGTGGGGTAAGAGGATGAAGAATAATAATAATAATAATAATAATAATAATAATAATAATAATAAATATGGAGATGAAGAAGAAGTAGAATAAGAATAAGAAAGAGTTGAAGAAGACGAAAATGATGATGATGATGATGATGATGATGATGTAGAGGAGAAGAAGAAGAAGAAGAAGAAGAAGAAGAAGAAAGAAGAAGTAGAAGTAAAACAAGTTGAAGGAGAAGAAAATAAACAGAAAAATAGGAAGAGAATAAGAAGAAGATGATGATGATGAATGAAAAATTGAAAAAGAAGAAGAATGAGAAAAGAAGTAGTAGTAGATTAGGAAGAAAAAGAATAGGTAGAAGAATAGGTAGAAGATGATGATGAATGAAGAAGAATAGGTAGAAGAAGAGGAGGAGGAGGAGGAAGAAAAAGAAGATTAGGAAGAGGAGGAAGAGGTGTGGGAAGAGGAAGAAGAAAAATAAAAGGAAGAGGAAGAAGAAATAGAAGAGAAGGAAGAGGAAGAAAAAGTCGTAGTACTAGCAGCTGTGTGTAGTAGTAGTATAGTAGTAAAAGAAGAATAAGAAAAATAAAAAGACAAAAAATGATGAAGAAAAAGAAGAAGGCGCAAGAGGAGTTGGAGGGGGGGAGGAGGCGAAGGATGAAGAGAAGAAGAAGAAGAAGTAGTAGTATAATACGAAGAAGAAGTATCAGAATAAGAAAAAGAAGAAGAAATACATGTAGAAGAAGAAGAAAATGAGAAGGTGATGGAGAACAAGAAAAAGAAGTAAAAAAAGTAGAAGCAAAAGAATAAGAAAAAGAATAAGAAGAAGAAAAGTACAAAAAGTATGAGAAGAAGAAGATGATGATGAGGAGGAGGAGGAAGAAAAATAAGAAGAGCAAGAAGAAAATGAAGAAAAAGCAGAAGATGATGAAGAAGAAGAGAAATATCAAGAGAAAGAAGAAGAAGAAGAAGAAGAATAATAATAATAATAATAGGAAGAATAATTAAAAAAGAGGTAGAAAAAGAAGAAGAAGAAGAAGAAAAAGAAAAAGAAGAAAAAGAAAAAGAATAAGAATAAGAAGAAGATAAAGTAGAAGAAGTAGAATAAAAATTTAATGAAGAAATGATGATGATGATGAAGTAGAATAAAAAAAAGAATAAGAAGAAGAGGTGGAGGAGGAAAAAAAAAGAAAAAGGAGGAGGAGGAAAAAAAGAAAAAGAAGGAGGTGGAAGAGGAGGAATAGGAGAAGAAGAAGAAGAAGAAGAAGAAGAATTAGAAGTAGAAGATGAAGAAGAAGAATAATAAGAAAAATAAGAAGTATATGAAGAAAAATAAGAAGAAAAAGAAGAAGAAGAAGAATAATAATAATAATAATAATAATAATAATAGAAAGAAGAAGAAGAATAAGAAGAAGAATAGGATGGGGAGGAGAAAGAAGAAGAATAGGAGGGGGAGGAGAAAGAAGAAGAAGAAGAAGAAGAAGAAGAAGAAGAAGAATGGGAGGAGGAGGAGGAGGAAGAAGAAGAATAGGAGGAGGAGGAGAAAGAAGAAAAAGAATAGGAGGAGGAGGAGGAGAAAGAAGAAGAAGAATAGGAGGAGAAGGAGGAAAAGAAAGAAGAAGAAGAATAGGAGGAGGAGGAGGAGAAAGAAGAAGAAGAATAGGAGGAGGAGAAGGAGAGAAAGGAAGAAGAAGAAGAAGAAGAAGAAGAAGAGGAGGAGGAGGAGGAGGAGAAGGAGGAGGAGGAGGAGAAAGAAGAAGAAGAAGAATTGGAGGAGGAGGAGAAAGAAGAGGAAGAAGAAGAAGAAGAGGAGGAGGAGGAGGAGGATAAAGAAGAAAAAAAAGTTGAGGAGGAGGAGGATAAAGAAGAAGAATAAGAAAAAAAGAATTTGAAGAAGAAGAAATAGTAGAAGACAAAGAAGAAGAAGAAGAAGAAGAAGAAGAAGAAAGAAAGAAATGAAGAAAAAAAAGAAAAATAAGAAATAAAAGAAAATGAGGAAAAATAGGAAGAAGAAGAGAAATTTAAAGAAGAAGAATAATAATAATAATAATAATAAGATGATGAATAATAATAATAATAATAATAGCAAGAAGATGTATAAGAAGAAGATGATGACAATGAAGAAGAAGAAGTAAGAAGAGGAGGAAGATGGAAAGGAGTAAAAAAGAAGAAGTAAGAGGAGGAGGAAGAGGGAGAGGAGTAAAGAAGAAGAAGAAAAAAAAGTAATAGTAGAAGAAGAAAAAAGACGATGAAGAAGAATAGGAATAATAAGAAGAAGTATAAGAACAATAGAAAAAGAAAAAGAAGAAGGAGGAGGAGGAGGAGGAGGAGGAAAAGGAGGAGGAAGAAGAAGAAGAAGAAGAATAAAAAAAGAAGAACCTGAAGAAGACGAATAATAATATGATGATGATGATGAATAAAAAGAAAATGATGATGATGATGATGATGAATAAAAAAAATAAGAATAAGAAGAAGAATAATAATAATAATAATAATAATTATAATAGTAAGATGATGATGAAGAGGTAGAAGAAAAAGAAGAAGAATAAGAGGAAGAAGAAAGTGAATAAGAAAAAGAAGAAAAAGTAAAAGAAGAAGATGATGATGATGATGAAAAAAATAAAGAAGCTAAAGAAAAAGAAGAACAAGAAAAACAAGAAGAACAAAAAGAACAAGAAGATGAAGAAGAAGAAAAGGAGGAGGATAAGAAGAATAATAAGGAGAAGAAGAAAAAGAAGAAGATTAAAAAAAAAGAAGAAGAAAAGAAGAAGAGGAAGAAAAAGAAGAAGATTAAAAAAAAGAAGAAGAAAAGAAGAAGAGGAAGAAAAAGAAGAAGACGAGGAAGGAGACGAAGACGAGGATGAAGATGGAGATAGGGGATAAGAAGAAGAAGAGGAGGAGGAAGAAAAAGAAGCAGAAGAAGAAGAAAAAAAAGAAAAAAAAGATGAAGAGGAAGCAAAAGAGGAAGGATAAAAAGATGAAGATGATGAATAAGATGAAGAAGAAAGAGAAAAAGAAGAAGAAGTGGAAGAGAAAAGATAAAAAAAATATGAAGAAGAAGAGTAGGATGAGGATATGAAAGAGAAGAGAAAGAAGACGAAGATAAATAAGATGATGATGATGATGATGTTGATGTTGTTGATGTAGATGATAAAAAGAAGATGATGATGAAGAAAAGAAAAAAAATGAAGAAGAGGAATAAGAAGATGAAAAAATGAAGAAGAAGAAAAAGAAAAAGATGATGATGAAGAAAGAAGAAGATGCTATAGAAGAAGAAGAGGAGGAGGAGGAAGAGGAGGAAGAAGAAGAAAAAGAAAAGAGGAAGAAGTATACGAATAGGAATAAGAATAAGATGAAAAAGAAGATGAATAAGATGAATAAAAGGAGATTATGAAAAAGAAAAATAAGAGGAAAAGGAAGAAGAAGAAGAAGAAGAAAAAAAGAAGAGGAAGAAGAGGAAGAAAAATTAGAAGAATAAGTAGAAGAAGCAGTTGAAGAAGAAGAAGAAGATAAAGTATAAGAGGAAGAAGTTAAAGAATGATAAGAAGAATAAGAATAAGAATAAGTAGTAGTAGTAGAAGTAATAGTAGTAGAAGAAGAAGACGACGATGAAAAAGAAAAATAAGAAGTAGAAGAAAAATAAGATGAAGTGAAAGAAGAAGAAAAAGAAAAAGAAAAACAAGGCAAAGAAGAGAAAGAAGAAGGAGAAGAAAATGAAAAAAAATAAGGCAAAGAAGAGGAATAAGAAGAAGAAGAAAATAGATGAAAAATAAGATAATGAAGAAATAGAAGAAGATGATGATGATGATGATGATGATGAAAAGGTATATGAAGAGGAAGAAGAAGAAGAAGAAGAAGGTGATGAAGAAGAAGAAAAAGTAAGAAGAGGATGAAGAGAGAGAGGAGTAGAAGAAGAAGAATAAGAATAAGAATAAGAACAAGAAAAAGAAGGAAAAGAAAAGAAGAAAAAGAAGAAGAAGTATAAGTAGAAAAGAAGAAGAATAATAAGAATAATAATAAAAAGAATGGGAGGAGGAATAATAAGAAAAAGAGGAGGAGATGTAGGAGGAGGAGGAAGAAGAAGAATAAGAAGAAGAACATGAAGAAGGAAAAGATGATGATGATGAATATGATGAAAATGATGATGATGAATATGATGAAAATGATGATGATGAATAAAAAGAATAAGAAAAAGAAGAAGAAGAAGAAGAAGAAGAAGAGAAAGAATAAGAAGATAAAGAAGAAGAAGAAGAGGAGGAGGATGAGGAGGAGGAGGAGGAAGAGGGAGAATAAGAAGTAGTAGAAGAAAAAGTAGAAGAAGAAGAAGTAGTAGTAGAAGTAGTAGAAAAAGAAGTAGAAAAGGAAGAATAAGAGGAGGAGGAGGAAGAAAAGAAAAAAAAAGAAGAAGAAGAACTAGAAGAAGAAGAAGAACTAGAAGAAGAAGAAGAAGAAGAAGTAAAAGAAGAATAGGAAGAATAAGAAGAAGATGATGAAGAAGAATAAGAAGGATAATAGGAATGAGATGAAGATGAGGATGAAGAAGTAGATGTAGAATATGAAGAAGAAGAATAATAATAATAATAAGATGATGATGATGCTGATGTTGATGATGATTTTATTGCAAATGAAGAAGAAGATGAAGATGAAAAAGAAAAGGAATAAAAGGAAGAAGAGGAAGAAGAAGAGGAAGAAGAGGAGGAGGAGGAAGAAGAGTAAGAAGTCAAAGAATGATAAGAAGAAGATGAAAAAGAAGAAGAAGAAGAAGTAGTAGTAGTAGTAGTTGTAGTATTAGTACTAGTAGTATTAGTAGTAGTAGTAGTGGTAGTAGTAGTAGTAGAAGAAGAATAAAAAAAAGAAACAAAAAGAAGAAGGGGCAAAAGAAGGAGAAAATGAACCAATAGAAAAAGAAGAAAAAATAATAAGGCAAAGAAGAGGAAGAAGAAGAAGAAACAAAAATAGAAAAAGAATAAGATGATGAAGAAATAAAAGAATATGATGATGGTGATGAGGTATATGAAGAGTATGAAGAAGAAGAAGAAGATGATGATGATGATGATGAGGTATATGAAGAGTATGAAAAAGAAGAAAATGATGATGATGAATATGAAGAAGAAGAAGAAGAAAGAGATGAAGAAGAAGAAGAAGAAGAAGTTGAAGAAGAATAAGATGATGAATATTAAGTAGAAGTAAAAGAAGTATAATGAGAAGAAGAATAAGAAGAGAAATAAGAAGAAGAAGATGATGATGATGATGATGATGAATAAAAATAAGAAAAAGAATTGGTGGTAGTACATGAAAAAGAAAAGGAAGAAGAAGAGGAAGAAGAAGAAAAAAAAGAATAAAAATAAGAAGAAGATGATGAGGAATATGAGGAAGAAAAAGAGGAGGTGGATGAAGAAGAAGTAGAAGAAGAGGAAAAAGAAGAAGAAGAAGAAGAAGAAGAAGAATACAAAGATATTGATGATGATGATGATGATGATGATGGAGTAGGAGGAGTTGGAGGAGGAGGAGGAGGAGAAAAAGTGAATAAGTAAAAGTAGAAGAAGAAATAAGTAGGAGGAGGAGGAGGAGTAAAAGAAGAATAAGAAGAAGAAGGTGAAGAATAAGAAATAGAATAAGAATAAAAAAAAGAAAAACAACAAGAAGTAGAAGAGGAAGTAGAAGAAGATGATGATGATGATGATGAAAAAGAATATGAAGAAGAAGAGAAAGAAGAGAATGAAGAGAAAGAAGAAGAGTAAGAAGAATTTGAAGAAGAAGAGGAAGAAGAATATGAATAAGAAAAGGAATAAGAAGAAGACAAAAAAGAATAATATATTGCAGAAGATGAAGAAGAAAGAAAAAATAACAAGAACAAGAAGAAGAAAAAGATGATGATTATGATGAGGAAGAAGTTAAAGATTAATAATAATAATAATAATAATAATAATAATAATAAGAAATATAAGAAGAAGAAGAAGAATAATAATAATAATATGGAAAGTCTCATGTATGTTATGGTATTTATGAGACATGATATCTCACATATTATGAGAGTGTTGAGCATATTTATGACTAATCCTAAAAAAGAGCTTTGGAATAATAGAAATGAATACTAAGGTATCTTCATGGTACTCTTGATTATGAATTATAATTTGGTAGAATTAATAATGAAGATATTTTTGAAGTTAGTGGATTTATTGATATTAACTAGAGTAAAAATTTGAATATATAAAGGTATATAGTGGAAATGCTATTATCTTGTATCATGGTTCTATAATTTGGATGAATAAAAGGCAAGTTGTAGTTACAATTTCATCCATGGAGATAGAGTGTATGTGTTTTACTCATGTGGGTAAAGAAGTTATTTGGATATTTAGAATATGTGTAGAGTTTTTTTAGAATAGGTGCCTAGAACTTAAATGTGATACTCAAATTGCTATCTATCTAGCAAGGAATCTGGCCTTCCATGCATGGATAAAATACATCACCATTTTAGTACCACTTCATTAATGAGTAAGTTCGCCAGAAGATGAGTTGTTTGGAGATTCTTAGCATGAAAAATAATGTTGTTGATTACTTGATGAAGGATGTTGTCATAATGAAGTTCTAGTAGTGTAGAGCTATGGGATGAATAAGAAGTATTCACCAAGTTAGAGAATATTAAAATTGACTTAAAGTTCTTCTGAAATTTCTACCTATAGAACATAGGGCCTACCCTATTAAAAGGAATCATGACTACACTAAAGCTTGAAAATCTACTAAGGAATCAAAACTTATTTTATGGAGTCATAAATAGACTAAAAATATAAGATCTGCTAAGGAATTGCACCATGTTTTGTGGATTCATGACTGGACTATATTTAAAAGATTTTTAAGATGTCGCGACCCTATTCTATGGAGTTATCACTAGACTAAAGTTGGAATAACTATTAGAGCTCAAAATCATGGCCTTGATCTTGGAGTGGCAACCAAATTGAAGTTGAAATTTATTTGGGTGGTTGTGTTAGTCTATGCTTTGGAGTTGTCACTTGTAAGGTGAAGTCATGACTCAACTTAAGCTTTAATATAATTTTTCCTACAATATATTTTGTATTGTTATGATTGGAAGCATAATGACTCAAATCATAACCTATTATATAGGGTCATGACATGAATGAAGTAACATTATGTTATATGTTATCATAATGTGGACTTAGATTTAGTAGGGTTTTAGTTTACTATTTAAATACTTGTAAATGTAAGAGAAAAAGAGAGAGAGCAAAATGTATGTGAGAGTGAAAATGCAAAATCATTGTTGCTTAACAACAAAGGGTGAATAATGAAAAATTTTGTGTCTCTCCCCTCTTCTCTCAATGTGAATGTGTGCTTCTTCTATGAGAGTTTTATTTGTTGATGGTTTCACTTCTCATAGATAGTAAACCACGAATCTCATTATATATTAGTATATAAGGCAGATAGTTTTAGGTATCAGAGGTCAACAATCACTGTGATTCCTAGCATTAGGTATTGTAGATCATCGTTGGTACCTCTGGATCTTAATATTTGTTATCACAACCTATGTTAGAGACTTCTAGATCAAAACATCTTTTCTCTTGTATGCTCTTCCTCCCCCCCCCCCCCCCCCTCCAACTTTTTTCGTGTGAGAGTGTGATGCTTCTATTATAGATTGATTCTTAACCTTCTCAAAACTAAGCCAACATTGTGTATTCCCTATACTAATTTCTAGTACAATTCAACCATCTAATTTCTGCATCAACATGATATTGAAGCATATTGCCAAGGTGCATAAAATCCTAATATTTGGCATTAGTGATTTAGGTTTCCTAACATTTGATATCAAAATCTATGGTTTGTGATTGTTTGGCCCTAATAGTTACATTAAATTATATAGAGTAACATAGCTATACATATAGTTATAAATAGATATAGATATAGGTATATAGAGGTATATTTATAGTTATGCATATTGTTATGCATATAGTATGCATATAGTTATGCATATAGTATATATAGTTATTAGTATAGTTACATTTAGTTGAATAAAGTTATTTATAGTTATCCATACCTTATAAATAGTTATACATATAGTTTAACAAATAGTTAAATATATAGTTATACATATATTATATTGTTAATAAATATAGATACATATAGTTATATAAAGTTATACATAGTTATAATTAGTTATATAAATATAGTTACATATATATTATTATAAATAATTTAATATATAAGTATATATAGTTATACTAATAGTTATATATAGTTATACATCTAATTATATATTAGTTGTACATATAATTATAAATATATTTAAACATTTAGTTATATGTTGTTAAACATATATTTATAAATATAGTTACATATTGTTACACATATAGCTATACATATAATTATATATACTTATACATATATTTATGTTTAGTTATACATTTAGTTAAATACAATTATATATAGTTATATGTTGCTATATGTATATTATATATAGTTATAAATATAATTACTTATAGTTATATAGAGTTATATATGGTTATACATATCATTATAAAAGTTATATATATAGTTATACTTATTGCTATACATATATAATATATAGTTTATATAGTTATAACTATAGTTATACATAGTTATAACTATAGTTATACATAGTTATAAATATAGTTATACATAGTTATATAGGATTATTTATATTTATACAAAAAAATATAAATATATATACATATAGTTAAACATATAGTTAAATATACATATATATTTATAGATATAATTAAATATTAGTACATATTGCAATAAAAATAGTTACATATAGTTAAATAGAGTTATAAATAATTAAATATATAGTGATATATATTTATATATAGTTATACACATAGGTATACATATAATATATTTAGTTTTTTATATATAGGTATACGTTTAATTATAAATAGTTATGTATATTTAAACATATTGTTTTATATAGTTATATATAGATATATATAGTTATATATAGTTTTATATATAGTTATACAAATAGTTTAGTTATATAGAGTTAAATAAATTTATACATATAGTTATAAATAGTTATATATAGTTAAACATATAGTTAAATACATGATTATATATATAGTTATGCAATTAGTATTTATAGTTATAAATATAGTTACGTATAAAATATAGAGTCAAATGTAGTCAAACATATAACAATGGATAGTTATACATAAAGTAAATATGTTTTTATATCACTACAAGAAATAAGTCAATTAGAAATAAAAATTTAAAACTCGCAATTCCTTTTCTAAAATTTGGAATATAAATGAAATAGTTTAGAAACGAAAATGATATATTTTGGAAACATTAGAAATGGAAAAAAAATTTGACACTAATTAGCGACAGATTTTAAAATGGTTTTTCATTTCATCGCTAAATATTATGCGCTGTCATGGGTAGATAATCTTGTGTGGTATTTAAAGATGGAAATTTATGTTTCTATGTTATTTTAGAAATGGAATCATTATCCATTTCTATATATAGTTACATAAATTATTACCGTTGCTAAATATGAAATGTCTTTAGATTTCTTATCTATTGGATATTGAAAAATTCAGTGACAAAATAATATTCCATCACTAATTTAGAAATGAAAACAAATGTCATCACTAAATTACGATAATTAATTTATCAAAGAATATTTCAAAACTATGAAAAATAGTTAGGGTTTGTGAAGCTTTAAATTTTAATTTTGACTTCGTCTATATTATTTTTGATATTGCTTTTCTCCAAATAGTGTTTATCATGCTAGTTATCCATAATCGAGGTATCCAATTTAGTATTTCAAATTTTTTTGTATGTATTGTGTTCGAAAATTGTAATTTTTGTATATTTTGTTGATACTTATAATTTTTTTCATGGTTAACATCCTCATGGGGTTCTCTCTTCTTGTTTTCTTGAATTTATATCATTCTAATTGATAAATTTTATATTTTTTACATACTCTAGGATTTGTTAAAATTTTTGGGTTACCTAATTGAAGTAAAAAAAATGTGTGCATTTTGTTGAAATGTAATAATTTATAAATAAACAACTTATCCTAAATATGCACCTTTAACAATGAATAATTTATAAATATTTTAGCAAATATAAGAATTTGAAATATAATAACAATGACTAACGTAAAAAATTTTGAAGGTATGCAATTCGAATGTTGAAACATAACGACAAATGAATTACTTTAAAAAAATTAGAACCACATTTCAAAATTTATAGAGTTACTTTATATATACTTCACTAAAGGAGCAATCCAATAAATAATACAAATTGTTTTATATTTAAAAAAAATGCTTATTATATCTCATTGTTGGTAGCTGACTATTTATACTACATGATTCATATGGGTTAGCTAATATCCCTATTAATTTATTAATGTTCTTCATCACTAGTTAACCTTTTTTTTTTTTTTGACTTTTTTCATTGATATATTTAAATGCATTAGCATTATGATTTTTTTTGGAATTCTATTTCATTAAATGCCTTTGTCAAATTATTTAGTACATATTTTTAATTTTGAAATCATGAATTATCACATTTTGAATTTTCTTTTTGTTTAATTAATGTAATTTCATCTTATATAGATATATATCAAATATTTAGTTATATGTATATGAAAAATTTATAACTAATGGCTTTTTATAAATCTCTAAGAGATTAAAGCAACTCTCCTTATTTCATTCTAATCCAAACTTATCTAATAATAATGTGACTACAACAATTTTATTAAATTTTGGTAATGTCCTATATATGTTACTACAACTTTATTATAAATAAGTCACTAACTACATTATTATAATTCAAAATATGTTTGTATTATTTAGTATAAGAATTGAAAATATTATACGACTTAATCATTAATGGATGAATATAAGACTGAAATATAAGTTTTTGATTAATGAGTTTGTGGAGGGAGTTGATGAGTTTATTGGTTTTGCTAAAAATTTACCTGGATTTATGAATAAAATGAAATAAAGATGCCCATGTAATGACTGTAAATGTCAAAATCAAAATTTCCAAGATGTGGACACAGTTCGATATCATCTTGCAAAATATAGGTTTGCTAGAGAATATTATGTTTGGTATAAACATTGAAAAATAGTTATTCCACAAACAATAAAATATTATGTACATAGATGTGTTAATTAAAATGTTGTAATATAATATGTCAATCCCAATGATGCATGTAAATTAGGAGTGTAAATGGGTCTGGAGGCCTAAGCACGGCTAGGGGCCCGATTTAGTAGTGCCTAGCCTGGCACGACATGGTCTGGAACCATGCCTCGGGTCAAGTTAGGCTTTTCCTTGGCATAGTTTGTGCCGTGCTGGGTAAGCATTAACTATGCCTCGTGCCGGGCCAGACATGATTTGTGCACCTGGCCCACCGACAAGATAAACTGGCTTAGGTGACTGCCTAACGGGATCCTCGTCGAATGATCATATTCAAGCTATTTAAGTTATTTTTTTTTAATAAACCACCCCATCATGGAGCGGTCCATTTTTTAAAAAGAAAGTGGTCACATCACCAATTTTAATTGGTTGGCCACGTGGAGTTTTTTTATGCATGGCACAGTCGGCATGATAGTGCCCACCGTGCTATGCTAGGCTAGTGAATCCTGCACCGTGCCGTGCCTCGCACGACATTGGATTTTAACCATGTCATGCATGGAAATGCATGATGGCTTAATTGGGCCAATATAAAATGGCTCTTACCAGCATGACACGACCCATTTGGCACCTCTAATGTGAAGCAATGTTAGAAATTATTATCGGTTATTTATTCAATGTAAATATCACTGATGATATCTCAATATCATAAGCAAACCAAATTTATGAATTGTTGAAAGTATCAGAAGAAGAGGTTAGCTAGGTAATCCATATGGCCACTCAAAGTTATATGTAGTGGCCTGATAGTTGAATTTAAAGACAATATAAATTTTCAAAAAGTTTTTTTGATGAAATATGATAGTCGTTATCTAAATTATTACCAAAAATACCATCATGATAGATAGCTTTTATAGTACAAATAAGTTAATGCGAGGTTTGGGTTTGCCTATAGAAAAAATATATTATTATATTAATGGTTACATGATATATTGGTGCATAGTCATTTAAGGAATTGCATATAATTTCTTTGGCTGTCATTGGTATAAAAAAATATTGCATGTAAAAGGTAGAAAACGAATATTTTTCATAAGATCTATTATTTCTCATTGACAACTCTTTTGCAAAGATTATTTACATCTGAAGCTACAACTAATGACATGAGTTGGCACAAAGAGCATATTTTTTGAAGATGACATGATTTTGCTTGACTCAGATTCTCCTACTTGAAAATATTTTGATGATTTTCTTCCATATTTTGGATATAAAAGTTAACATATTAGATTAGGATTAGACATAGATGGATTTCAACAATTTGGGCAAATAGGGCAACAATATTTTTTATGATCAGTTATTGTTACTCCTTATAATTTACTATGATGGATGTGATTGAAAGATAAGTACATCAATTTGTGTTATCATACCCAATCCAAGAAAACCAAATTATTAGTTGGATATTTTTTTGCAGCACCTAATTGTGAAGGTCAAAAAATAGTATAAGGATGGTATCGAAACATATGATATATCTAGAAAACAAAACTTCCAAATGTAAATAGTATTTATATGGACTATAAGTGATTTTCTTGCATATTCAATGTTATCAAGATGGAATACTATATGGAAATAAGCTTGTCCTTATTGCTTGGAGGATTCAGATGCATTTTCTCTGAGCAAAGGAGGAAAGACTTCTTGCTTTGATAACCACCATATGTTCTTACATGTGGAACATCTATTTTTGATGAATATTGATACATTTAGAAAATATCATATAATTGTAAAAGGTGCACCACCTTTAAATTCAAGCACTGAAAGATTAGATGTAAATAAAAGAAATGAGTTAAAAATGTTATAGATGTTGATATAGCTTATATTAATGTTTAAATTTCTAAGAATTATCACTACGGTTGGAAGAAACGAAGTATTTTTAATTTTCCTGATATAAGGGAAATCCTTGCTATCTAATTTAATAATACCAAAATACTTTTTTGGTAAGTTATCTTCCTTATACTCCTGATCTCCTCTCTTCCTACCATCTTTAGATAATGCATCAGCCAAAGCGTTAGCTTCTCTGAATATGTATTTTATAGTGAAATCTAATGAATTTAAATCATGCAGAATTTCGTCTATCTCATTTTCATATTTCCACATAATTGACTATTTTTTAATTAGATTTACAACTATTTTTGAATCAATTTGAATATTTACATTCTTGATGTATAAATTTTTACATATTCTTATCCCTTCTTTTAGTGCTAATATCTCGGCATGTAAAACCGACGATGCTTGCAATCTTCTAGTGAAAGCTAAAATGAACTTCCCCTCTGAGTTTCTAATTGCTCCCCCTCCTCCAGTTTCCCCCATATCTCTATCGAAACTACCATCTGTATTTAAAGTAAACATTCCTCTTGCTGGTTTTTCCCATTTTATGCTAATTATTTTAAACTGCTTAAGTGGTTTTTCTTTTAGGTTCCAAAAATGTAAGGTATCCTTATCCATCTTTGAACCTTGAGTTTTTATAGGGCATATTTCTGAAAATTTTCTTGTTTCCTCTTTTATTTCTTTCCAGATTTCTTCCACCATCATATTATACCCCTCGAATCTACTTTTATTCCTAGCTTTCCAAATGCACCAAATGACTATTGGTGGAACATTACTTTTAATCCATTTCTGTGCCATACTAGGAACTTTTATGAGTTACACCATTTTTTAAACCTATATTTTAGAGGGAGATGTTCATATTTTATCTGCATTTCTGATGCTAATCATTTCCATATTTCTGCAGCTACTCTCCCTTCTGAAAAGAGGTGATCTAATGTTTCGATCTCATTTAAACAACATTCACATCTAGAAACTAGCTGAATTCCTTTCTGCTTTAAATTATTATCAATTGGTATAATATTAGATAAAACTTTCCACATAAAAGTTTTAATTTTTTGTGGATTGTCATTATTCCAAGCCCATTTAAATAATATTTGTTCTTTTTTCTTTTTTCTTAAGACATTTTTCATAGATTTAAGCAAAAATGTGCCCTCCGGGGTTAAGGTCCATCTCCATCCTTTTTTCGTGTGCTTAGAGTGATTTTCAACTAAACCCTTTGTTTAAGCATTTGATTCCAAACGTGTGAACTCCAACTTTTATTTTTTATTTTATTGGTATCATCCTTTATGCAGTACTTTGCCCGCATAAATTTAGACCATTAACTTTCATTTTCTTTTAAATTCCACCATCTCTTGCTTGCCCCTGCTTTGGCTAAGTCAATGATGTTGACAAAGCCTAAACCAGCTTCTTGGACAGGGTAGCATAAATCTCTCCATTTTTTCCAATGGAGTTTATGTTTACCCTCTTTTTTAACCACAAAAAATTGGCTAATTCTTTTTCAATTTCTTTTATAAATTTGATTGAAGGCTGCGTGATCATAATATTATGCATTATTAAACTTTCTAAAACATGTTTTATAAGAGTTATTCTGCCCCCCATACTTAGACATTCTTCTTTCCATCCTGAAATTTTCTTTTTTAATTTATTTATTAGAAATGCTAAGTATTCTATCTTGAACTTTCCTTCATAAATTGGGCAACCTAAGTAAATCATTTCTCCTTTTTTATGAGAGAAACCTGTGATATTTTTAATTCTATGTGATAATGCAGTTGGTGCTTTATAAGATATCATATATTGACATTTTCTATTATTTAATTTTTGGCCTGTTTCTTCCTCCATGCATTTTAATAAATCTATCAGATTATGTAATGATTTACCACATCCATTGGTGAATATCATTACATCATCTGCATATGCCAAACAACTTACAAGTGGAGTGTTATTCGGCTGTCTAAATGTGCCTATCATGCCATTTATCATTTTATTTTTAAGATTCACTATCAAGAGTTCTAGATAAATGTTGAATAGTGATGGGGATAGTGGATCACCTTGTCTTAATCCTCTAACTAGTTTTATTTCCTTTCCTACTTTCCCATTTGTTATAATTCTTGCCCATGTGTTTGATAAACATCTGTAAATCACATCTATCCATGTTTCAGAGAAACCCATTTTTCTCATCGTTGAACAGAGAATACTCCATTCAACTCTATTTTGCAGATATTATCCATTATTACCTCTTGTTTTAATACATTATTACCTCTTAATTAATACATTATTACCTCTTGTTTTAGTGCCTATTTCTCTACACATTTCTTTTTCCAAGCAGATATTATCCATTATCAATCTATTTTTCATAAAACCAGTTTGTTCTTCAGAAATAATTTTAGGTAATAGCAATGTTAATCTATTTTGCAGAATTTTGGCTAAAATTTTATATATTGAATTACAAAGACTAATCGGCCTAAAGTCCTCCCCTTTTTGTGGATTTTCTACTTTAGGAATGAGAATAATATTAAAACTACCCCATTTCTTTCCTATTTATGCTCCACAGAATATGCTATTTATGGCTTTTTCTAAATCTTTTTTAATTATTTCCCAGCAAACCTGAAAGAAGCAATTGTTCCAACCATCTGGGCCAGCTGCACTATCTTTGTTCATAGTAAAAATTGCGGTTCTAATTTTTTCTTCTTCAGGGAATTTTGTTAGCATATTATTATCATCTGGAGTAATTTTATTTTCTATATTTTGTATAAGTGCGTTTCCTTTTAGCTTACTTATTCCACCTAAGTGATTTTCAAAAAACTTTGTAAAGTAATTTTGTATATCTATGTCTTTTTCTAGCCATGTTTTCTCATTGTTTTTTATACCCCTAATTCTATGTTTTTGATATTTTAGTTTGGCTGCTTTTTGAAAAAACTTTGTGTTTCTATCTCCTTCTTTCAGCCATTTAATTTTCGCCTTTTGTTTCCAGAATACTTCCTCCATTAAAAGCTTTAATTTTAATTCTGCTTGTGCCTTACTAAGAGCTTTTCTATTGTTTGTGCTTTGATCTATTTCAAATTCTATTTCACTTTTTAGTACTAACTCTTCTGCCTCTTTTATATTTTTAATTATATTTCCAAATGTTTCTTTATTCCATTTTTTTAATTCAGCTTTTAATATACTCAATTTGTTATTTAAAATTTGAATCGGGTTTCCTGTAACTTCAATATTCCAGGAGTCCTTTATCTTATTCAAAAATTCAAGATGTAAACACCAAGAATTTTGAAATCTAAAGGAACCTCATGTGAAAGTTGATTTTTTAACAGTAATCAATAAAAGACTGTGATCAGAGCAGGTTCTATTTAAATATTTCACCTCTGTAGAACCAAATTGGTCTAACCATTTAAGGTTAAATAAGACCCTATCTAATCTCGCCCATATTGTGCCCTTCTTTTTCTAGTTATTGGACCATGTGAAAGGTGAGCCATTAAATTTAGCTTCTATTAGATTAGTTTTATTTATTATATCATTAAAGTGATTCATCCTTCTCTTATTTGGTGTTCTACCACCCTTTTTTTCATTAAAATTTCTAATCGTATTAAAGTCTCCACCTATTATCCAGGCCTTATCTTCCATTGCAATTTTCCTCATTTCCTCCCATAATTCTTTCCTCTCCTCTCTTTTATTTTTGGCATAAACTATCGTTATTATTTCATTTTCATTTTAACTTAGACTCAGGTTTATTATTTGATTAGTATCTTTTAATATTTTTTATGTCTAAATTATTTTTCCACATTATCCAGATTTTACCGTTATTATTAGTATAACCATGATTAAATCCTAAATTTATTTTATAGTGTTCTAGTTGAGTTTTTTCCACCATTGGTTCAACAATTAAAACGAGGTTAATTTTATGCATGTATATTAGTTTTTTTAATCTATTTCTTGAAGGGGAATTTGCAATTCCCCTTATATTCCAATAAATATAATTATACATTCTTTATGGACTTGGCTTGCACTCTAGTAGTGCATTTGGTCTCATATATTTTATTTAAGTGTTTTTTCATGTTCCTTGATTTTCTAATTGAACTTAATTCTCCTCTTTTCTCCTCTTTCCATTCCCTACTTACTTGAATCGCCATTATTTTTAGCTCTTCAATTGCCCAATCCTTATTACCTATTTTTTGTTTTGTTTTAAAATTTTCTATATTTATATCATCTTTAGTTGTTCTCTCCTTTGGCTCATTGTCTTCCCCATCTGTATAGAGGGAAGTCAAGCTTTTTATTTTAATTTCTTTATCTGAATCCTCTTCAGCAAGGACAACCCAACTCTTATTTTTTTGGGATTTAGTTTTCATTTGAATTCTAGTTCTTTTATTTAGTTCTGAAATTTTTTTAATCAACTCCCTCCTCTTAACTTCTTCTAATTCTTCCCTTTCATCTTCAATGTTCTGTTTGTTATATTCAATTAGTTTTAGTTCCTCATCCTCATTATTCTGTTTTTCTAGTTGTGTAGTGTGTGTATGCTGTGGTTTTTTTTTGATATCTAATCATTTCTCCTCTTCTACCTACTGTCATTTTTCTTTCCTCTTGTTTTAGTTTATCATATGTTCTTTTTTTGTTCACCAAGAAAACCTCTATATCGTGACCCATCTTTTTGCAGCAAGAGCAGAATGGAGGGAGGTATTCTGAAAGAATTTGTTGCCAAAATCCACCTCCATCTATACTTCCAATCCAAATGCGATTAGGTAAAGGCTTCTGTAAGTCTACCTCAACACAAACATGAGCAACACTCGGTCTGGAGAGTGTTGCAGTAGCACCATCAAGTAGAAGAGGAGAGCCAAGCACACAAGCAATTCGAAATAAAGCATACTTATCAAATAGATGAATCGGAAGCATTGGAAACAGCAACCATACCGGAGCCAAGGAGGATTCTTCCTTCGTCGTGAAGTTAGGTGTCCACTTAAACGTTCTCATAGGATAACCCATGACATACCAGACGCCTTTCAACCATAAACGATGGAAGTCCTCTTCGGAATATAGTTGTATCAGCACTTGTTTATCGTCTATAAGCCCGATTTTGACCAATGCTTTGAGCTTTAATGCTTCAAAGAAGGAGCGAACATCATCGATACGAGGTCTACCGTGCGAGAATTTTCCCACAAGTGTATGTTTGTGAGGTTCAGAGAGCATTCGAAGGTCCTTGGTAGAAAAAAATATCGAGGGTTCTTCGATATTTTTTTTTCTTGCGTGTCTGAGGTAGACAAAAGAGGCATGGTCTTCTTAGAAAAATATGAAAATGACTTCTTATTAACAAAGAAATCCATATCCATCAAAACCAACTTAAAATTTGCTTCTTCCTCAACAAAAATTGTAGTTTCTCTCTCTAGAAAAAAATTTCTCTCTCTAGAAAGTTGAGAGCGTTTTTTGAAAAAAAGAAGCCCTAAAAAATTTGCTTTATTGTTCCTTTTATTCTCTTTCTCCTTCTTCTCCTTCTCCTTCTTCTCCTTCTCCTTCTTCTTATTCTTCCTCTTCTTCTGCTTCTTCTCCTTCTTCCTCTTCTTCTACTTCTTCTCCTTCTTCCTCTTCTTCCTCTTCTTCTTCTTCTTCTTCTTCGCCCTTCTTCTCATTCTCCTTCTTCTTCTTCTTCTTCTTCTCCTACTTCTTCTTCTTCTTCTCCTCCTCCTCCTATTCCTCCTTCTTATTCTTATTCTTCTTCTTCTCTTTCATCATCATCATCTTCTTCTACATCTTATTCTTCTTATTATTCTTCTTCTTCTACTACTACTTCTTTTTCTTCATCTACTTCTTCTTCTCCTTCTCCTTCTTCTCCTTCTTCTTCTACTTTTTCTTCTTCTTCTCCTTCTCCTCCTCCTCCTCCTCCTTTTACTTCTTCTTCTCCTTCTCCTTCTCCTTCTTCTCCTCCTCCTTCTTCTTCTTCTCCTCCTCCTCCTCCTTTGTCTTCTCCTCCTCCTCCTACTTCTTCTCCTTCTTTTTCTTTTTAATCATCATCATCATCTTCTCCTTCTCCATCTTCTTCTTCTTATTCTTCTTCTTATTCTCCTTCTCCATCATCATCATCTTTTTCTCCTCCTCCTCCTTTTTCTTCTACTTCTTCTCCTCCTCCTCCTTTTTCTTCTACTTCTTCTCCTCCTCCTCCTCCTCCTTCTTCCTCTCCTTCTTCATGTCCTTCTTCTACTTATTCTTCTCCTTCATCTACTTCTTCTTCTACTTCTTCTTCTCCTTCTTCTACTTCTTCTTCTCCTTCTTCTACTTCTTCTTCTTATTCTTCTCCTTTTTCTTCTTTTTCTCCTTCATATTCTCAGTCGTCTCCTCCTCCTCCTCCTCCTCCTCCTTCTCCTTCTTCTTTTCCTTCTCCTTCTTCTTCTTCTTCTCCTTCTTCTTCTTCTTCTCATTCTCCTTCTTTTTCTTCTTTTCCTTTTCCTTATTCCTTTTCTTCTTTTTTTAACCTCCTTCTTCTTCTCTTTTCATTCTTCTTCTACTACTTCTTTTTCTTCTCCTTCTAATCCTCCTCCTCCTTCTTATTCTTTTTCTTCTTCCCCTTCTTCTTATCCTTCTTCTTCCCCTTCTTCTTATCCTTCTTCTTCTTCTTGTCCTTCTTCTTCTTGTCCTTCTTCTTCTCATTCTTCTCCTTCTTCTTCTTCTTCTTCTTCTTCTCCTTCTTCTTCTTCTCCTTCTCCTCCTTCTTCTCCTTCTTCTTCTTCTTCTTCTTCACCTACTACTACTTCTTCTTCTCCTCCTCCTTGTTCTTTTCCTTCTTCTACTCTTCTTCTCCTTCTACTATTTCTTTTTCTTCTTCTTCTTCTTTTCCTCCTTCTACTCTTCTTCTCATTCTCTTTCTCCTTCTTCTTCTTTTATTATTATTATTATTCTTTTATTATTATTCTTCTTTTCCTTCTTCTCCTCCTCCTCCTTTTCCTCCTCCTCCTCCTTCTTCTTTTTCTTCTTCTTCTTCTCCTTCTTCTTTTTCATCATCATCATCATCTTCTTCTTCTCCTTCTCCTTCTCCTTCTTCTTCTTCTTCTTTTTCTTCTTATTCTCCTTCTTTTTCTTCTTTTTCATCTTTGTTGGGCAATTGTGCTTCCACGGTAGTGAGATTAAGAAACAGAAACAATAGAAACACGGAAAACAAGCAATATATATCCCAATCCAGCAAGCATCCACAACAAAATCAAAAAAACGAGAAATCAAGACCGAAAATAATATGGTTTGCTAGTCACTCAGTACGACTAGCAAAATCCACCAGAAAATGCTAATGTGTTATAGATTAAAGCTAAAAACAAAACATCTTACAGTATGTAGCAATCAGAGTAGTCGCGAAAAATCACGCAGAGAGAAGAGAGAGATGATAAATAGTTCCACTGGTCAAAAACAGACACCCGAAAATAAAATTACAAATCATTTTATCTTAAAAAACATCTCGGTTCATTTAACCGCATCGGGTCGGATCATGGAATGGGTCAGGCTCTGCTCCAAATATTTCAGCCCGCTGACCGGACAGTGGGACCTCCGTTATTGTGCTACTACTGCATCCCCGGCCTTTTAATATTTCCTTTCCTGCACTTACATGAAAATATTAAAATAGAAAATCATTTAGTTATACAAATAGATTATTAAATAAAAAAAATTACATATACATCATTCTTCTTCTTATTCTTCTTCTTCTCCTTCTCCTCCTCCTCCTCCTCCTCCTCCTCCTCCTTCTTCTTCTTCTTCTCCTTCTTCTTTTCCTTCTCATTCTTATTCTTCTTCTTCTTCTTCTTCTCCTTCTTCTTCACCTTCTTCTTCTTCTTCTCCTTCTAATTCTTCTTCTTATTCTTCCTCTCCTTCTTTTTTTTTTCTTCTTCTTATCATTTTTCTTCTTCTTCTTCTCCTTCTTCTTCTTCGTCGTCTTCTTCTTCTCATCCTCCTCCGCCTCCTTCTTCTCCTTCTTTTTCTTCTCCTTCTTCTTCTTTTCCTTCTTCTTCTTCTTCTTCTTCTTTTCATTCTTCTTCTTCTTCTTCTTTTCATTCTTCTTCTTCTTCTTCTTTTCCTTCTCCTTCTTCTTTTTTTCTCCTCCTCCTCCTCCTCCTTCTACTACTTATTCTTTTTCTTCGCCTTCTTTCTTTTATCTCCTCCTCCTCTC